>CM068371.1:8880893-9480893 GCA_034769895.1 Magicicada septendecula | reverse complement strand
AACACAACAAAGCGTGGTTTTTCCAGCTGACTCGAGGTCTTGACAATCCAATTCTGCCTTTTAGTCTGTGGTAAGGCAGGATACTCGTGCAACTCCCAGGTCCTAAAAGGCATAGTTATCGGGTGGTCTTTCTCTATGAGTCGTAACAGTGGTAATCTGTACACATTAGCTACATGTACATAAGGCATTTTCCAGTAAACTTTATCTAGTTCAAGAACACAATTAGCAGTCGTTTGTCCGCTTACTAAAACCATAGCATTTATGTCGGTAGAAGCGCGTAGGAGTATAAGTTCTTGTTTCACGTTCAGCACGATGCGTGTATAGTCTTCTGCGAATCCCATTAGCATTTTCAGTGGTATACAAAAATTGAATTCACCGTCATCATTCACTTTTAATATGTTCGTGGTCGGTGCCACCCAACCTGCGTTTTCCATTGCGTTACGTGCGTTGTTGTTGAGTGATAGAAAAGTTTTAATAGTTGACGTAACACCGACGTTTCTGGTATGGTCCACTACCACGCCGGCCAACTCGTAACGAATCTCTTCAAAGAGAAATGCTATAGCATTGTTCACCAGTTCCACATTCAGTGCAGTATCTGCAGCCGCACTAGGGTTTTTAACCAACTTACCTTCGATGTAGAGGAAACTTTCTGACGGCAGTGTAAAGACGTCCTGTTGTTGTATTGGCACACGTATTTCATCATTGTTTCCATATCTTGTTGTTGCGTACGGTGCGTGTGAGTGAAATGAAAAGTGTGTGATACTGTCTTCAAAGAACGGTTGCTGCTCCACTGATAATATTCCACTCGCCATGTTACTTGTTTACAACAACAAAACCCAGTGAAATCAGGAAACGGCGGTTAACTGATGTTAATCGTTTCAGTTTCGAACGAGTACTGATGCGTTTCCTAACTGATCTTTCTTCTTCTTTTATTACTGACGACGACTGTGGTAGCAGCGGTGGCGAAGAAATAAAGTACAAGCCCATGTCTATAGTCGTTTTAGATGTAAACGCACAGTGATGACTTCTCCGCGAAAATCTATTACGTCACCGTCCTGATCGTGTAAAGATAATGTTATGTTGTCCAAACGACTCACATTCACAGGTAGGTATATGACGTTTGTAGGCGATTCAATTATTTTGAATCCTGGTTCGACTGACGGATAGAACGAGTGCAGTGTGTGCTCGGTTTTACCGTTCTTGTATGATCCTTGCGCTATATTACACCTTATCAGTATACTGTTCACTTTTATAATGTTAACTGTGGCGTCAGACGTGTGAGTTTTATTCGCTTCAAGCAGACGCTTTCCCTTGAAACCCAACATATCACCGATACCGTACACTGTTTGTTGAAAGTCAATATCCAGTGCACAAGTCAGCTCACATTTCAGTGTATTGTTGTTAGGACGTAGACTAATCTTTGAGTCTCCTAACCGCTTTTTGAGGAAGGCTTCTATGTCACCGATTTCATAAGCACCTGTAGGTAAAGTTATCAAGTCCCACGTTGTTCCGTCTCGTAGTACTGGAAACACGTTGTTTTTCCTTCAATCACGTTCGGTATACTGTTGTATGTAGTAAAGTCCAATAGACCTACATACCATTCGCCGTTTGTTAGTTCGAGAGGCGGGAAAAAGTCACATACAAGAGCAGCAGCATTCGTACCTGTTAAGGTGACCGACAGCGAAGACATCTTGTCGCTTACTGATCACTCGCGCGTTAAGAAGTCCAAACATAAATGCCCGCAGATGACTGTGTGTGGTGGCTGTTCACGTTCGTAATTGTAGTAAATGTCAGTGTCGGTTCCAAAATACTGTGTCAGCTCAAGAGGTGGCTGCATATTACCATACGCATCATAGTAGTAAATTTGTTTGTTTCGCTTCTTGTAGCAAACCCAGTGCGTACCAGGTCCTTCTGCACTGTCTAGATTAACAACTGCACTCTCATTCTTCCATGGTCGTGTGTGTGGTAAAGTGTTACGCATAAAAACTCCTCTGAAATAAGGTATTTTCAAAAGTTTTGCGTACACATACAAATCACTGTCAGACAATGCACGCACTGGTATGCAAATTAGTTTTTTTGTCTGTAAGGACGTAGGTATAGACCTGACGCTATTTTTTTATTGTTACGTTTATATCTTGGGACTGTTTTGCGTTTGCAGGTCGTTTTGCGTTTGTTCACGGATTGACGTTTAATTCCTGAACCCTTCTTCTTCTTGTTTTTTCTGCAACCACTACGCGAGCTCCCTCCACCCACTGCCGATTTCGCCTTCATCGCTGCCGCTACGGCCGCCGCGTACGCTCTTTCGCTGATGCCTGAATTCAAAGCTTTCATTCGATCCCACGCCTTGCCGGCTAGCACACGATCCGCTACGCGTCTTCGTTCGTTGTCCTTGTACTTAGCGTAAGCGATATCGTGTTCGCGACAGGCTTCGTCCAACTCGTTGATTCCGCGCTCGCCACGTGCCAATCTCTCTTTGAGTTTTGTTCCAGGTCCACAGAATCGGTAGCCCGGTAGGTGTAATTCTACTGGTAATGCGTCCACCGCTCGATTAATCAAAGTAGGTACTGACGAAACGATAGCGGGCACAGTGTTTTTAAGTATTTTTCCAATTACACCACGCCCCATGCTTTTCTTACGAAGTACGTGCATTCTTGTAAACAGATCTCCAATCCTTGATTTCCGTTTCCGTATCGAGAACGTCTATTAAACGCCCCACCTCTTCAATATATTCAGACAGGACTGAACGCTGTGTCGTGCTGTCTTGATATTTATAGACAAACTTTATTAGATTGATTATATGAGCGTGAAATACCTGAGTGACCTTGTACAATTCGGTCTTTATATGTAATTTTAATTCGTGCATTTGTCGTACAGTGACTGCGTCTTTGTCATTGACACCGTTCGCTATATTCGTAATTTTTCTTCCGGCAGCGTAGAAAGTATCGTTTTGCAAACTGATTGTGTGTGCATGTAAAAATTCCAAATTCACTGCGTCTTTGAAGTCAACAGGCGCTTGCACACGCGTTAGTGGACAGTCATTAACGATTACGTTACCTGCACGATCTTTTTTCAAACTCTTCTCGTCTACGTATCGTTTTGTGGCTGCATCTCTTGATTTAAGCGGATCGTTTAGCCTTATTATTCGATGATCTTTTGCGTCTACGGTAGCGTTGTCGTCGTTCTTGTACTGTAAGCATGTGTCCTTTACGTACTGTAAAGAAACAACATCGTGCAACTCTTCAGGATCACCCAAGTTGCATATCTTTTTGTTTTTCACATCAAAGTGACCGTCGTTAGTCACTCCTAAACCGATATCCTCACGCAGACTTCGATGAGTTTCTTTTCGCACTCTTACAGCGCTGTCGTGTCTACCGAACTTGTCTACACTCATATTTATGAAGAAGAACTGATGGTTATAGAACGGTGCGTCTGCTTTTATATGATAATGCCAGTTTCACGTAATTCTTCCAATATCGAAACGATTTCATTCCTATGACCAGTATGGCCGCTATTTTGAGACGCCATTAACAGTCTCAATCTATTAACCAACTCGTTAGGATCATCCCAATGCACGTAATCGATTGCAGTGTTCGGTTTCATCTCCATATAGCCACTCCCTGTACGTTTTCGTGCAAACAATTTAGATATTACTAGTCGGTACTTGACGCCACTGTTACTGTTTATTCGCGTATTGTGTTTATATTTTTGTTTGTGTCCGTTGGTTGCTAGTAGTATAGACTTATATTTCCTCATATCATCCTTATTGTATTTTTTCGGTAGTTTCATAAACAAAAGTTCATACAGACCAGGTGTACCCTCGTAAATTTTTCCTTTGACATGAAAGTTGTCGTTATCATCGATTTTTACATTTGAATCACCTATCATAAATTTACCACCTTCGTATCGAACACCATACATGCGATCTATAATCCGTTTACAGTCCGCCGATTCACACAAACGCATATATTTGTTTGCTAATGAATCCTCGCTGAAATGTGAAGCGTTAGGGTTCCAGGCGTCCTCTTCACCGAAATGAGAAGCGTTATGACTTTGCATACCACTTTCGTTTTCTGTTATTACGTGTTGTGTAGGCTCTTCTTGTTTTATCTGCTCCTCCTCCTCCATCATGTCACCACTTAACTTTCGTGAAATAGCTTCTAACGGTTCCAGAATCGGTCTGTAATTTTTTCTAAACGCCTCGTCGCTTTCTCTGATACCGTGTTGTAATGCATGATATTTTTTCCTTATGTTGTCGCTTATCGTGTCTATATCATACGCGAGTCGTTCCTCCTTATTCATTGCCATCGTGTGTTAGCAAGAGGACTGATTACATTACTACAGTGCAACCACTTTTATACTTCGTCGGAAACAATTATGAATCGATCAAAGCCGATTCTATATCTACCTTCATTTATTGACGAGTCTTTGTCTATGACTAGAAATCCATAACGATCCTTCCACGCTTCCATGCAGACGTCTTTGAAAGCATCATATTTCATATCTATGTTAACGTGATCATTGTATGCATGTCGTAAATTTAGATCGTCTTGTTTGAACAATATCAACAAGTTAGCGTTGTCACGTACCAATTGTTTCGGTATCTGGCTATATGTCTGACATAGATAGAATGTGTCCACACCGCTATGTCTCCCCATAGCAAAATACTTTCGAATATTGTTTTGTCTTTCACACGATACGTCATCGAATGCGATAACAGAGTCGAGACCAGTGATTTCACTCGGTAGCGGGACTTCTTCGTTCTCGCTGTATGCATGATAACCTAAACCTTCATCAGCGAGTGATTTCATCACTGTTTCTAGCATTCTGTATTTTGGTTGAAATAATGATTTTGAAAACACGTATACGTTGCGGAAACGTAGTCCGTTGGCATCAAACAGTAGGTTGAATAGCACATTTGATTTCCCACAGGAACTTGGGCCTGTAACGATACAGCGAATACTGTTCGGTAATAGTGGGCCATGTTTACGCTTAGCACTACCTTCGTCACCAGCCAAAAAGTCCATATCCTTTATTGGTAAAATGTTTGCTTGCTGTACAATCTTCATCTTTGTGAATACCGAAAGCATACTGTTTTCATCACGTGCTGTCACCTTTTTTATATTAGATCTTTCTTATGCATCCACGCATCGTGTTTACCATCAAAACCGAGCCAACGAACACGCACTCTGTCACCTTTGCGTTGTAACACCTTTTCCACTAGGTATACGTCGCCGACTTTGGACTTACTAATCTCGTGCTCGTAAAAACCACCTTTCAACACTTTGTTTAGATGATCTTTTAGCAGATAAGTGACGGGGATAGTAGTGGATTGTACTTTATCCACAGTGAATATTTCGTTAGTCCAATTCGGCGTATAACCTTTGGCGAACGTCATTTTGTGCTTACTTATACGAACACGGTCACCGACTTTAAATTTGGGTGGTTTCGTTGGACTGATTTTAGGCGCTGTGTTCTTCCTTATTCGTTCCAACACTATATGTTCGTTGGCGTCATTCACTTCACTCGGTTTCATACCAATGGTTCTGTGTGTTGTATTGTTGTACGATTTCAGTAATGTAGGTAGTAGATCCAACCAGCGGTAGTGTCCTTGTTCACTGAAAGCTCGATACATGTGTGTCTTCAGTGTGCGATTAAAACGTTCCACTATGGAAGCTTTTTTCTCACTGTAGGTTGAGTAATGTTTCACATTATACTTTTTTAGCAACGCTTGTACTGTGCTGTTGTAATACTCCTTCCCGTTGTCTGTCTGTAAATATTTCATTCGATTAGCAGTTAGTATAGGCTCTAGTGCATGCTTTACTTCTTTTCCTGTCTTTGTTTTCAATGGTACAGCGTACGCGTACTTGCTAAACGCATTGATCACTGTCATCATGTACTTGTACCCTTTGTTCACTCGAGCGTATGGTATCATCTCCACAAGATCCGCCTGGTACAAGTCGTGTAGACCCTTCAATTCAACCGCGCGCCTAACGAAATTCCTTCTCGCTGCTCTGTGTAGCTCTAGAGCTATAGTCTTGCGTGCGTTGTTCATGGTTTAAGATACACTAACATAATACCAGCGTTAAAAATACTATATATATCTATAACAGTTTCTTTGTTTTTCAGTATTCATTCTCACATCTGAATATCATCATGTCCGACCTTCAACAGAATCCAGAACATCAGCAGGAACAGGAACATCCTCAACAAGGTAAAGATTTTTTAAAATACCAATTGTCTCTCTATAATTATGTAGCAAACCAAATTTGTTTGATATGAATTAACTCTGTCTAACCTGTACAAGATAGTCTCTTGACGTTGTTTAGAAATTGATACGACGGAGAAAATTTTTTATGTTCTGACATAGGTTTGTCATCTTCTCCCCAATGTATTGTCTCTTGACATCGTTTAGAAATTGACATGACGGAGAAAATTTTTCATGTTCTACCATAGGTATGTCACCTTCTCTCCAATGAACTAATTCAATTCCACAACAAAAGCATTTAACTCTATCGTCTATGAATGACATACTATGTCCACAAACATCATAATTTAGCGGATAGTAGTAAAACCCAGCAAACGCTAACTCGTCGGGGCTGACAAACGTCACTTCCCAATACTTGAACGATTTTCTTCTTTCACTTTCAATGCTAAAATCATGAGTAGCTGCCATCTTCACAGTTTGCAATAAACTAACGTATTACTAACGTGTACTATCTATTTATTTGTATACAGACTGTAATAATTTATACGGTGCAGCCATGTCGCAACCACTCACATTCAAGCGTTGTCACCGTATGATGATAAGCGTTATATATTAGACAATGGTCATGATACGCTTGCATACGGTCATTATCGGATACGACAACGCATCAACATGGAGAACGACGACACCTCCCCACCTACTAAAAAAATTCGTCTCCATGTATAGTAACCCTCCTCAACACTTGTTTCTTTCGTCAGTTGACGTCTCTCGGTGCTTCAGTCCAGACGTCTGTAAACGTAAGTTCACATATTAATATCTCAACGATATTTGTATGTTTAAACATAATATATACATATATAGAGTTTGTAATGTGTGTGGTTTCTTTGTCTTACAGTATTATGGATAACACTGCGGTTATAATTGACTTCCAGTGCTTTTTCGACGACAACGGAAAATATATTGTGAAGGAACTGTCAATCATGGACGTTCTGAGATTTGCTGGTAGACATTGGATTTTGACACCGCCTGCTACATCCGTTACGAATCCCAAATACGTTAGGACAAACCACTGGTTAACGACAAATTATCATAGACTTAGATGGAGCGAAGGAGAGACACCATACGACAATCTTGTTTCATTGTTAACATCACATACACGTATATATAAATATGTGTTTGTGAAGGGTTTTGAGAAAAAACGTTTTTTGCAATCAAAGATAATACACAATAATATCATCAATCTCGATGACTTTGGTTGTCCTAAAAACATACCGTATATAATTCATGGAACAGAATGTCTTAGACATTTCAATTCTTCTGACCGTTGTGCCAACTATAAAGTGCATGCTATTCGGGAATGGATGATTCATGATTTTTGCTTTAAACAAACATTTTTAATGTAACAAATTTAGAAAGTAGGTCACTGCGAATGATGACATTTATATCTCTCTCTCATTCTGTTGTGGACATGTACATACATGCATAGCTGTAAGCAGTGACTATTTTCTTATGAAAATGGACTTTCCTAATGACATTGTTATATTTTTGGTGTCTCTAATTTCGTCTGTGGGACATGTTCATACATGCAAATGAAAGTGGGACACCGACGTTACCACCACCACCACTATCACATTGTACTGTCCTTTTGTGTCGAATATTCTGTCATTGTTTGGTTCTCTCTCGCTTGATACAGACGTGTTCACTAGTGTCTTCTAATAATGTCGTTTCTTGTAAAGTTTAATGCTGTAAGTGCTATCGAGTACAAACGATGTTCAGAATTGATAGTGAATAAAAAATATCCCATCATGGTCTTAACAAATGTGGACACAAAATATGGTAACTCTGTGCTTGCTACGTTGGAGGATGGCGACCGCCAGTATCGTGTCTATCTTCCCAAGAGGTATGCAGGTGTCTTCACGAATGAGGAGCTCAGACATATCAAACCTAAAGAACTACATTTAGTGTATCGAGGGACGAGAAATCAAACAACACAAGTAGAGATTGTGTCGTAAGTAGCAATCGTTTAACAAACAATTTATTGATGTGTGTGCGTGTGTGTAGTTTCAACTCTCTGTACTTAACACTTTAATAATTGAATTTGTATGTACATGATAAATGTATCATTGATTCTACAAGTTTCGTTGAATAATAGTTGGTTCGATTAGAAATTATTTGAAAGTACATTAACTTATGCGATAAATGTATCATTGATTCTAAGTAGTATTTACAAATTTCCAGTGAATAATATTTGGTTTGGTTTGATTAGAAATTATTTGAAAGTACATTAACTTATGAAAAATGACATATACTTGAAAAAGTTTACTTACTTAACGCATTTGATTCTTTCCACTAACTGTGTGTGTGCATGTGATAATTGAATATTATCGTATCAGTGATTCTAATATCGACTGTATTGTTATGTTACAGATAAACTTCCTTGTGAACTGTATCTACAGCCGTGAAATTATTATTTTAAAATCTTACAATGTCAAAAAATTATTATTAATATTTATTTTATATAACAATGTTTGTTTGTGATATATGTATAGTTAATCAATGTAAAATGTATTTTGAATAATTGTTTGTAAACTATATTTTAAGTTTGTGTACAGTGCTGTAAATATATATTTAATCATTTAAAACAATATTATTATTAATATTTTATATATAACAATGTTTGTGATATATATTTAATCAATAATTGTATTATAGCGGTTTGTAAACTATATATTTTATGTTTGTGTACAGTGTTGTAAATACATATATTTAATTATTTAAAACAAATTATGGTTTATTTTAATTTATTTCGTTATAAACCTTCGAATATGCATGCAATTATTTGTATAGTAATCAGAAATGTGTGTGAGAGAGACATTTAATAATTTGTAGGTTGTATCTTACAATCATGAAAATTATTATTTAAACTGATAATTGTTTTATTAAAATCTTACAATGACGAAATATTATTATTTCATTGTTTACGATATATATTTAATGCAAAAAATGAATTTTTAAAATTACAATCGTCTGTATTTAAGTTCGTGTACACACATACAAATCGTTTGAATAAGGGAAATCTTCGAATATGCATCCAATTATTTGTATAGTAATCAGAAATGTGTGAGAGAGACATTTTAATAATTTGCAGGTTGTATCTTACAATTACGAAAATTATTATACAATGTGTGTGTACACAAAACTTTTGAAAATACCTTATTTCAAGGAGATTTTTTTATGCGTAACACTTTACCACACACACACAGACTTGGCAGTATATTAATTTCTAAATCGCAGTAATCAGAAATATGTGTGAGAGAGACATTTTAATAATTTGTAGGTTGTATCTTACAATCATGAAAATTATTATTTAAACTGATAATTGTTTTATTAAAATCTTACAATGACGAAATATTATTATTTCATTGTTTACGATATATATTTAATGCAAAAAATGAATTTTTAAAATTACAATCGTCTGTATTTAAGTTCGTGTACACACATACAAATCGTTTGAATAAGGGAAATCTTCGAATATGCATCCAATTATTTGTATAGTAATCAGAAATGTGTGAGAGAGACATTTTAATAATTTGCAGGTTGTATCTTACAATTACGAAAATTATTATACAATGTGTGTGTACACAAAACTTTTGAAAATACCTTATTTCAAGGAGATTTTTTTATGCGTAACACTTTACCACACACACACAGACTTGGCAGTATATTAATTTCTAAATCGCAGTAATCAGAAATATGTGTGAGAGAGACATTTTAATAATTTGTAGGTTGTATCTTACAATCATGAAAATTATTATTTAAACTGATAATTGTTTTATTAAAATCTTACAATGACGAAATATTATTATTTCATTGTTTACGATATATATTTAATGCAAAAAATGAATTTTTAAAATTACAATCGTCTGTATTTAAGTTCGTGTACACACATACAAATCGTTTGAATAAGGGAAATCTTCGAATATGCATCCAATTATTTGTATAGTAATCAGAAATGTGTGAGAGAGACATTTTAATAATTTGCAGGTTGTATCTTACAATTACGAAAATTATTATACAATGTGTGTGTACACAAAACTTTTGAAAATACCTTATTTCAAGGAGATTTTTTTATGCATAACACTTTACCACACACACACAGACTTGGCAGTATATTAATTTCTAAATCGTAGTCAATGACTGTCATGTGTCAAAAAAAGGATGCAACGAGGTAGGCGATAAATATATATTTCCTGGTGATTACATTTTAGTATCGCTAATTACAATAATCCATAAGTAGCACGACGCTTATGTAAAACTGATGACAACTGTGTCTAGAGACAAAGAGGGAGGAGGGGAGAGAGAGTTGATATCGAAGTCGTCGTCAACAATTTACTATAATATAGTTTGAATTTCCCACCGAAGAAAAATGTTGGCAGATCTGTTCTATACACACACACAATAATGCAGGATTGGTAACCCTGATCATATATTTTAATATACACTATAATACACACACATATCAAGTTTGAACCCATACATAGGTTGGTAAACCTGATCATATAGATTTAATATACATTATAACACACAACAAATTTTAACTCATGCAAGGTTGGTAACCCTGATCATATATTTAATATATACACAATATAATGCATCAAGTGATGGAAAGTGAAAGTGATCTAAGCTCGCGAAAGGCGGCATATAAAAAAATAAAAAATTATATTCGCGGATGCTGTGGTCCAGATACGCGAAAAAGTCGCGGATCTTGACACAGATCAGCGAAAAAGTCGCGGATGCTGTGGTCCAGTTGAAAGTGAAAGTGATCTAGGCTCGCGAAAGGCTGCTTATAAAAAATTATATTCGCGGAAATGAGAAAGTGAAAGTGATTTAGGCTCGCGAAAGGCTGCATATAAAAAATTATATTCGCGAAAATTCACGGATACTGCGGGTCCAGGGTGGTGGGGAGAGCGTGGGAAAAAATCTTGGACCGCGGGAACGGCGGCATCTCTTTGATCTTGTTTTTTATCGTTTTTTATGTTTTTTAAGAAAGGCGGCATTCCTTTGTGAGTCAGGACCAGCATTTTCCCTCTACTTTTCAGTATAATCACTTTCAATTTCATCTACTACACTACTGTTCTCCGTTAATCCTTCAGATGTCACATCTTGGTTAACTTCCATATTACTTTCGTTGAGAGTATGTTCAACCAGAACATTTGGTACTTCAAAATTATCACAAAGTACATTATTCCCAACAGTTAAATCTACTTCAATATCAGCTGATATTTCCTGTAGTTTCGCCATCCTCTCCTCTCTATCGGCGTCCATTTCTTCCCAAAATTTCTGCCTAATAGCTATCATCTCCTCATCCCTGGCTTTACTTTCTTCTTTATTGGCTTTAATTTCTTCGGACATGGTTTCCATCTTCGCTAATATGGCCGCTAAAGCATTCTCTATCCCTTTTAAATCCAACATAGTGATCAAAATTCAGTTTAAAAATTTTAATAAATTTAAATTTACTGATTTATACGCAAAGAAAGTTATTATTGTCACCAGATTATTAACGTAGTGTAATCAGTTTATACACACAGAGAAAGCAGCTCAAAATATCAACATGTAAATAAACCTTATCTAAAACACAACAACTAATAATCTACCTCCAATATACTGATAAAATCTGTTCATATACGATATACTAGAGAATATGCACAATTGATAAATTATACCCTCAAATTATCATATGAACTATACACATACAATTATTACGTTAATTATAATTTTACGTCGGATTTTACCAACAAAAATTTTTTTACTCATAGACCAATATATAATAGCGTAAAATTACCGCTATTTTACAAGCCCTACGTTGCTAAGCGCCAAAATATCTCTATGCGACAACACAAATTACTAAACTATTGGCGCATAGGATATGATAGTATGTGTATCTCAAATTAAAAGTCTATATTGGAGGGTTTAAGATTATTTATTGCACAAACACAAGTAATTGTTTATATGATATATTTGATATGTACAGAATGTAATGTTTGATATAGAGTCTTTCTTTTAAAATGTTAAATACTGTTCATACGCAAGACGTGATACGTTACATAAAGAAGATTCCCACGATGATGTTGCTGAAGAGAAGGGCAGGTCTTTGCGGTGTAGTTGGTTCGTCAGGTGCGGCTTATAAATGACAGACGTTTCCCCAGAAACGTTTACAGCTGGGCTGGCGTCCTGTAACAGCTTGGCTGATGTCCTGTAACAGCTGGGCTGGTGTCCTATAACAGCTGGGCTGGCTTCCTGTAACAGCTGGGCTGGCGTCCTGTAACAGCTGGGCTGGTGTCCTGTCAGCTGGGCTGGTGTCCTGTAACTCCCACGATGAATCTGACGCTTCGCACACACAACGGTACTACGGAACTTATTACTCGTAAAATTAATATAGAGTTTATGACCAAGTAATATCTCAGGTGACAGTGAGTTTAATCTAATAACGGTATATTGAACTTATACCACTCCGGCTTCTTCAAGTGTTCACGCGAATACGAAGGTCTACCGCGATCAGCAGACCACCCTATGAGGAAATCTTGCACTAGCACGGAAACGTCTTGATGGAACAACTTACTATTGCGTAACTATTAATGATACTGACACTGCGGAAAATCTCACACAGCGATACAGTTACACTCACTTATTACACACGTAGTACTACAATATTAATAATACCGTGTGTAAATAGATAATATCAACTGTTATGCGTCACACGTGTTACTATCCCCGAAAAGTCTTAACAGATCCTTGCAAGCGGTAGAATCTTGTACAAGGAGTGCACGACCCGTTCGTGGTAGCAGCAGTGAAGAACTGCCTGTAATTATACACGCAATGCGTTAAAACAATACCGTGTGCAGATGTATTACACACACAGTTCTGAGTCTTCCCGTTTCACTAACAACGAATAGTCTTTACAACACCTTGCAAGCGGTAGAATCTTGTACAAAGAGTGCACGTCCCGTTCGCGGTAGATGGCGTAGAAGAACTGCCTGTGTAACGACAGGCTTAAGAAAATTTCCAACCACCACTCAGCATTCTATTGGTGGATGGAAGTCACATGGTTAGTACATCGTGACATGCACTTTTCATGCAGTAAAGTGCATTTACATTCTAACAGCATGCATAGCGGTAATCAGAATACCCTTATCACATGCACGTAAACAATAGTCAGAAATATATAGGGATTGCAGCAATACATATGTCTAAGTTCAGTTCAATGTCAAACACAACGATAATTAATTCACGCACCGCCCGGGAAACGTTTACCACACGCGCACGCGCGCACATTTCCACAAACACAGTACATGAATAACAATAAATAAATAATGCACAGTTTTACTAAACTAAACCCTTATCCTTACTAAATACAACTGATAACATAACTAAACTTAACCATCTACCAATATAACATGAATGTCCATTGTCTGTGTAATATATGAGCTTGCCCCGCCTATCATGATCCTGTGATTCGTTGCAATATATATAATTATATATAAAATGAGAGTACAAGCCCACTCCCATCAAAACCACAATTTCTAAAATTTACTAAGAATTTTCAACATTTTACCTCAAAATACCCTCAAAAACCATTGAAAATTCAAAACCTAAAATTTCAGCCTTTTCAGGATGTTGCCAAAATCACTTTAAGAAAACTAGCTCAAAAATCAATAAAATATGAAAATAACAATAAAAACTCATCCAAAAACTCATTTTATAAATTTCACTAGGAGCTCTCTTTACCTAACATTTTTTTTAAATACTATTTTTCAGAACTTCCTTTACCTAGCATTTTAAAAATAATAGTTTTAAGAGCTCTCTACCATAATTTTTGTACAAAATTTTGTATATCCCATAATTATCATATTGTAAAAACAGACTTATAATCACATTTTAAATGTAATTTTTTGTGCTCTCTTCACCTAATATATTTTTTAGCAACATGCAAAATTTACATGAAAATCGTTAAAATATGTGTATACACATGCTGCATATGAAATAGAAAATATTTACATGTGAGCATTTTCCATATGAAAATAATAAAATTTTAATCATAAATATAGAAAGAGATATAATATAGATATAATATAATATAGATATATTCTAAATCATATTTAGAAAATTTCTAGCTGTATACCCACCCGTGCTTCGCTACGGTTTCACTGAATAAACACATTGGTTCGGTGGGGTTTTTTTTTTTTTTAACCTTGGGTAACCAAGCACATTGTATAAATGTAATATTTACAAATTTTTAAAAGCATAAATGGGTGCTAATACTAAGTCTACTGAAATTGTTTTGTGAAACGAAATACGCCACTTATAAAACTTCCTTGTAGACAACGTTCCTTGTTTGACACTGTGGCTGAAGGATAGTTAAACTCTCAGAAGAGCTAACTCGTGAGCAAGCAACATACAACTGGCCATGGGAGAAGCAGTCTTCCCTCAGATCAACACCGGCCATTTTCAAAGACTGCCCTTGTGATTTATTTATTGTCATAGCAAAGCAGAGCTTGACAGGGAACTGGAGTCTTTTAAACTGAAAATGGTAATCCGATGGAATTAAGGGAATGCGTGGAATGAAGACTGCTTCCCCCTGACCACATCCAGTGAATATTGTTGCTTCTATGACGTTGTTGTGCAACGATTTAATCTGCAGCCTAGTACCGTTACAAAGCTTAGGCGGTACCAGGTTTCGTAGCAGCATTATTGGAGCTCCAACTTTAAAGCATAGATTGTGCGGTGGAATGCCTGGAGGATTAAGTGTGTGCAAGAACTCTACTGGGTAATGGACCGCATCTTCTACTTCCACCACAGAGTCCACGGATTGGTACTGGACAATCTCAGTTGGCAGTTTTTCCAATAATGTGTTATTGATATTTGCAGCAGTGTCATTCTTTGGAGTAAGTATAGCTCTTTCTTTCTGCCAAGATACATCTTTCAAGTAAAAATTAGTTAAATCTGGGTAAATTTTTTCAGCCAACGTTGTCAAGTCGCATACAACTTCACATAAGTCTTTTGTAATATTGACTTTGCCATTTTCTTCAGGTAGATTCCATTACCGATCTGTAAAAGTAAACTTGAAAACTTGTCTGCCTTTAAACTGCCTTTAAGATGCACCCATATGTTGACTCTCAAGGAACGAACTTGGACTTCAGGCCACAGGACAGAACTCTTTAGACAGGCTTTAACTTCATCTGCTCGAGTTGCCCTAGGTACAACAGGTCAAGTCTGTCTGAAGTCTCCGGCCATTAGAAGTGTGACTCCACCCATCAGGTTTTTATTGCTTCTAATGTCCTGCAGAGTTCTATCCAAAGCTTCAATTCCTCCCTAGTGAGCCATGTACAATCCTTAAGTACCTTCGCTGTGTCGCTTTGTTTTGATATGTTGCAAAATGGGGTCTCAGAGTGGTTTAAGTTGAGAGGCAGTTTGAAGGCAGAATGAGCTGTCCTCCCTCCATCCAACAACATTGCTGCTATACCTGACGAAGCCATAGATATAGCAATTTTCCTATCTTGTCTTACCGTGGCTAATATTAAATTAATCAAAAAGGTTTTCCCTGTACCACCTGGTGCGTCAAGGAAAAATAGTCGTCCAGCCTCTGATTCAATGCTCGTAATTACTTCATTGTAGACATTTTTCTGCTTGTCGTTCAGTTTAGGCACGTTTTCAGCAACCAATTCAGATATATGGACCGTGTTGTAAGAGAGTTCTTTCAGGTACTCGATGTTGACTGCAGAACTGTTGGGCTCTTGACTTGGAGAAGGAAGACCGATTTGTTGGAGGGATTGATTGGACATTGAAGAGACTAAGTTTTCTAATGAATGTAGGCATTTGTTGTAAATGATGTTGTTCCGTAGTTCAAGCTCTAAGCCCGGACATTCATACTCCATCTGTCTCTTGAAGTCCTCTGACATACTGTCTCTGTGTTTCTCCCACAGCACTAAGGGATCCGCTGCTTGACAAAACACCAAAATGACAGCCAACAGTTGTCTGATTTTCTGTGGTGACTCCGACAGAGCAGCTTCCTCCAAGGTGATGTCCCAATGATTGTCATCTTGAAGTAAACCCAACGCTCTGCAGGCAGACTGATAAGTGGAGTGAACTATGCCAGATACCCTCTTAAGATCATTAAAACTCGTAGGCCCTTCAACTTCATGAAGGAGAAGACGTAGGTAGTAACATTCTGCATTGTTAGGGTGTACAGTATAAACCCGACTGAGCACTTGATCTTTTTTCACTCCTGGATGTCCGGGAACGGCTTTGCCTTGTTTCCGCCGACTAAACTTATTGTTTTTCCAGGTGTAGTAAGCAGGGACTTCACTGTAGATTATGGTTCTGGCAAAATTGTCTGATTTGCATAGTTCAAAGAATGCCAGTAGAGTGGTTTTGGGTGGATTGTGAACTTTGTCTTGAACGTTTCCGGGATTAAAATAAATTCTCTGGCCATTTTCAAGGTGTACAGCCAAATGCATTACGGGAGGATATCTTTCATGGATTGGGAAGCAAAATATACGCCATGCCACTTCTGAACTACTTATGTAACGGCCTGCTTCATATTTGGACACTTCGTCCCACTCATTTTCCAACACAAAAGCTGCTTGATCACTGCCCTTGTTCACGTATTTGCAAATATACTTGATCGATTTGACAGAGTTATACAACTCGACATTGATATGTGCCAAAAAGGTACGTGACAGAACAGGATTGTACGGTACCACCCACCGACTGTCTAGGTCTACTCCATTGATGTTGACTGTAAAACCACCATCAGCAGGAGACCTTCGATGGTACTGGGGGTAGCCATCGTCAGCAGTTTGGGTTTCTTTAGATAAGGGGCGTGGATATCTTTTGGAGCATGAGCCGTTAACAATGCAGGGTGAGTTCCTGTTTAAGCTTCCGCATGGGCCATGAATCATTGTCGACTTAATAATTTCATGAAGTTCAGGGTCAGGTACCTCTGCGCTTATGACACTGTCAGTTTGGTCGGCCATGATCCTGTCCTGCAGCCATAGCAAGATGTGTGCGTGAGGCAAGCCACGCTTCTGCCACTCCACAGTATACATGTAACACCTACTTTGACCGAAAATGGAACCTTTAGTTAAAAGATGAATAAGTTTTTTAACTTTCAAATGAAACACTCGAGCTATGATGTCATGTCTGTCTTGAGGCTTTTGTCTGTCTCTTAATGCAGCTCCAATTTCAGACCATTTCGGGTTACATGTAAATGTGATAAACAAATCAGGACGACCATAGTGACGAACATATGTCATGGCGTCCTGAGTTCTCTCGTGCATATAGCGGTGCCCACCAGTAAAACTGGATGGTAACACGACCCTCTTTCCCATATCTGAAACGTTAGCATCCCCCTTACACATGGCGTCTTTAAGATGAACACAGTTTTCCGCTCGCAGCTTACTCTGGTTGAATCTTATAAAGTTAAGCCTTTCTGTCTCTATCTTGGCATACATATCAACCAAAAACTGGTTGAAAAGACTACGATACAGCAATAGGTAACTTTCTTCACCTTGTCTTTCCATTATTCTGTAAGCGTAGAAGTCTGAAGCGGAAACTGTTTTCTTGAGAGATGCTTTAGATATTGGATCATATTGTGGAATATTGATAGAGTAGCCGTCTTCTCCACGGCAGAACATAAGAGGGTACTGGAGAGCGTCGTATGCACGATGAGTTTCGCTGATCCGTACCAACTTTGTGTCTCTGCTGTGAAGAATTATGTCTCTCTTTTCAAACTCCTGTCCCACAATAACCAAAGCTACCTCGCTTGTTGCTGGCGCGTTGTAACGACCCCCATTTTCAACTGCAGGCTTCCTGTCTGCATGAATAACAACTTTGAACTCCTGCCCCTCCGGAACATTTTCCATTGCGGTTTTAAAATCTCGTATGTAGGGATTGTTATCATGCAGACATTTTTGAAGTTGGCCAACTAACCAAGGCTTAACCACAGTAAAGAGGTCGGATCTGATTTCTGTTTCTTTTTCATCGTTTCCAACAAAATAAATTTGTAGAAAAGAGGGGTCTTGCTGGGGAGAAGGTAACAAACTTCCTATTCTGTGGTAAACCTGCCCTTGGACCTTAAAAGTTGGCATGAAATTTCCTTCGTGCACCTTTTTAGCTCCAAATGAAGTCATTTGAAAACATCCGTTATACTTTCTGGTATTTGATAAAAAATGCTGAGACTGACGGTGACTGTAAGTAAGAAGACTATGGAGCGGCTCAGGAAGCTGTTGAGTAGAAGGAAGACGAACCTTGCCATTGCTGCAGCATAAGCCAGGGCTCTCTTCTTTCCACTTTTTCGCATGGCACCACTTGACCTTTGTGTTCTTTAAAAGAGGGTTAAGTTAACTTGTAGAACAAATTTCATGTTTCTATCTCATCTAGAAGCTGCCTAACAGTTGTCACGTTTTAACTGTCATGTATTTCTTATGAGAATATTCGGTCACTTTGACCCCTCCAAAACCCCCCTAAAATTTTGAATTTTTTCAAACCCCGTCTTATTGCACATCTACAGTATCTAGTGAATATCTATGTAAAGTTTCATCTTTCCAGGCCTTGTCATTGTTGAGATACAGTGATGAGTCAGTGAGTGGGCTTTGGCAAATATATTATAGATGAGAACACAATATTATACATTTTCTTACCATTGTTTATATCACCAAGACCATTATGTTATATAAAAGGTTTTTCATTCATATTTTTAAAATCAGATTTACCAAGAATCTTCGTGTATTTCTTAGGTAAGAAGATTTTAAATTTGTTATTTGATGTAATGCTTATTAATTTCTTATCATATTGAGTATTAATTAATTGAAAGTTGTTAGCTTTATATTTTTTACCAATCTCTAAGTCACTCAACTCTTTACTTTCGAATGATTTATTCAGTTTAGCAAATAGTTGATCCATTATTTTGTATGTTGTTTGAAGTTAGTATTTATATAGAAAAAAAAATTATAAAGAAATATCAATAGCAATAGATATTTCTTTATATAAATTTAAAAACAAATTTTTTCTATTTAATTAAGAATGGAAAACATGAAGAAATGTTTTCATTGTAAACAACTAAAATAAACTTTGAATTTTAATAAAAAGAAAGAGGCAAAAGATGGTCTCAATTGGCAATGTAAAGAATGTGTTCATAATTTGTATATGAGTAAAAGAGAGAATATTTTAGATTTTTATAAAGAAAGATATCCAGAGAATTGAGATAAAATATTAGAATATCAAAGAAATTATTATAGAAGTTTACCATATAAGGAATGTGAATGTGGAAAAAAAATAAAGGTAACAATTGATAAAAACCATTTATCATCTAAATTTCATCAAAACTATGAGCAAAATAAGGAAAACATTCAACATTCGAGTAAAAATTAATTTGTTCCACATTTTTATTTTTATAACTAAAATTAATTTTCTATAGACAATTTAAAATCCATTCAGCTAGTAATTTCACAAAGATTAATTATCTATTATAACATATTTGCATTAGAACAAAAACCTCCATAAATAAAATTTTATTTTCTAAAAAAATTTCTTAATAAATAAGAAGTGTTGAAAATGGAAACAATGAAACTTAAATCTGCAAACAATATAACTTGACCAGAGTTATTAAAAATCGCTAGAAATTTGAGAGATCAACATAAAATTGATTTTCTAACATATTTTTATAAACTAAGTAAAAGTGGTTTATATGATTTAGTAGATGAGACAGTTAAAAAATATAATTTAATTCAAGATAGAAGAAAAGAATATTTTAGTAAACAATTATTAAATACATTTATAAGTACATTTGCTGATTATGATTTCAATGGAAAAGAAGAACTATTTTAGATACCATTTTCTAAAATTGAAAATGATAAAGAAATATTTGAATAAAATAATAAAATTCAGAAAATTCAAACAGCTTTTAAAGGTAGAATAAAAACTTCACATTAATAATATTGAAAACATTAAAGATTCATTAAATTTTCTTAATTCAATAAGAGATCAAGTTATAACAAAAATCCAAAATTTATTAAAATCCCAGAGTGCATTAAAAGTGAATACAATGTTCTCTTGTGATTTTAAAATTAGGATTTAATTCAAGAAATGAATTTTAAAACAGCTAATGAAGCTATATTTCAATCAATTAACAGAAGTACCATTTCTTTTAGAAAACATGCTTCAAAATGAATGAAAGATCTCGATTATAATCAATCGATTGATAATGAAGAAAAATTGAAAGATATTACAATGGATATAAAGCATTTTAAAGAACAACTTCCAATTAATATGTTAAAAGTTGTAATTGGTCTAAATTTATTTAAATATTATTGTGTAATTTCATAAATTCTATAACATGTAAAGATGAGGCCCCTTTGAGGTGAGACGAGAGCCAGTAAATATGAGTCAGTAAGTTTCCATGGCCTTATATGGTCATGGTTATATTATTAATTTAATAGAAAATCTATTTATAGCCAGTGACCAACCCGTTAAGTATTTGTTGACGAGAAACAGGAAATTACGAATTGAAGAGGTGAAACTCAACCCAACGGAATGGTATAATATTATAGACGAGACGTGCGGCGGGGAGCGGGGTGAAGCAGTTTTGAGACGCACCAACGGAAATTTGTAACACAGAAAGCCAGTCGACATTCATCTCTCGCTGTCTGCAGCAGCAAATCGCGGGCGTCCGCATACAACAGAAAATGTGAATTGATATCTATTTTAAAATACAAACAGTTCTTGGCTAAATATTCATCCATAATTGCAGTAAATTAACAGTTTGGCCAGAAAGTGTGAGAGTGCAACAGTGTAACAGTGGAATAAAACAGCAAACAGTGTAAACAACGCACGCCGTGGGGTGAAATTCGACGCAGCATAATCAAGGGAAGTAGACATTTCAACAATATACCCTTTCAAAATTTTAAATACTGGCTTTTTCATAAATTATAAAGTTGAGCTCAACAGAATCAAAAACTAAGTAAATGTATGTGTTTGTGTGAATGAAAAATTAATATAGGCCTAACCAGAAGTGTTGAGTTGTGTAATTTTGATATACGTGGTATTTTGATATCGAAGTTTATTAATAATCAGTTTTACGCTTTAAAGCGAAATCAGTGTGTTCCTGATCTTTTTGATGTTTTTGAGAGAACATAAATAATGTTCTATTTTACTATAAACACGCATTGTGTTAATCGTATTTACATATTTTTCTCTGCAAATTTGACGCCCTCACAGGGACAAATGTAATTACTCAATTACTGAGTAACAGTGCATATGGCGCATTGTTATTTGTATTTGCACACCGTTCTCTTTACACAAGGTATGTTTTACTTGATTTGTGTATTGTTATTTGTATTTGCACACCGTTCTCTGCCAAAGTACACTAAATGATTTCCTGGACCAAATATTACAGATAAAAAATAATATTAAATTAACAACTAATTACAGAGTAAGACTTCAAATGGCGCCCGTGTAACAGTGACATTGTAAGTTAACAATGAAATTTACGTTAAAGTTGATTTACAATTTAGTTGAAAAATGGCAGAGAAAGATGCAAATACAAATTTAGATGAAAGCGTAGAGGTAGGGTCAGTGTTGAATGTTACCCAAGATCATATGGTAACAACTAATGAAATTGTTAGTGAAAATGTTGTCGAAATAGATGTAAATGAATCTGTAGTAGCTGGGGGTAGTAGAAATAGCGAGATAAATATATTTAACCAATTAGCGTTGATGATGGAAGTAATGAAAAAGAATAATGATAATTTGAATGAGTTTAGAACGGAAATCAAGTCAGAGATGACTAATAAGTTTGAACAACAAAACAAGAATAATGATAATTTAAACACGAGTTTAAATGAGTTAAAGTCAGAAAATAATAAGTTAAACACGAGTTTGAATGAGTTAAATAGTAAATTTAGCAAACAAGACGAAAGGTTAGTAGACATAAATAACGAAGTTGTAAACATAAGAAACAAAATAAGTATGAACAACCAATTTAAAAGTATAGGTAAGAATTTTAATGGGGTGAGTGATAAATTCGTGGAAATAAATACTAAACCAGAGAATTTAGATGTTGAATTAAACCAAATAAGTGGGTGTAGTGGTATCAAAAATAATAACACGGGTGAGTGTGACGAAAATAAAAATGACGAAATAACAGACGACCAGGGTGTCAATAGTAAAATAACAAATAATTACGAAAGGATCATTAACGAGGTATGTGTTAGTGACGAAAATGAATTAACAAGTAATAATAGTAAGGTAGTGGAAAATGAGATATATAAAAGTAATACAATGAAAATAAGTAGTGATGATGATAATATAGGAACAGAGAGAGAGAGAGAGAGAGAGAGAGAGAGAGAGAGAGAGAGAGAGAGAGAGAGAGAGAGAGAGAGAGAGAGAGAGAGAGAGAGAGAGAGAGAGAGAGAGAGAGAGAGTAGAAATCAGTATTTGTAAATTAGAGAGAGAATATGAAGAGTTATTTTGTGAATATAGAGCAGAGGGTAGATTTTCCCCATGTTTATTGCAAACCAAGATGGTTACAAATGTTTTTGAAGGGCAAGAGTCCCTTACAGGAGAACAATGTGTTTTCAAGTAGTCCTTTAATTTTTAGTAGGTGTTTTTATGATTTAATACCCTCTGTACGGAATGATAGAAAAAATATGAAATGGTGTTATGATAAAAGGTATTTTGATAGGAAGATAGAGACGTTTAAGGTTAGTAGAAGGTATAACGAATTAATAGAGAGGTTAGATATTGAGAGAGTTAATAATATTGAGTACTTACCTTGTGAAATAGTTAGTGCAGCAAATGATGATAAGGTTGATGACATTGATCAACTTACCTTGTGACGAAACTGGTACAGCAGTAGATAATAATAATGATGAAATTGTAATTGACCCAATGGTGACAAATTATACTAAAGGTGACTTCACTATGTTCGGTGGTGACAAATTATATGAGGTAAGAATATGGAATAATCCTGTTAATTGTTATGGTATTGTGGAAGGGTATAAGAATTTGAATAATCTTTATATTGATAGAAATGATATCATGAATTTAATAAAAAATGAACTGTGTAGATGTAAGACCAGGTTATTATACGATGGTGGGGGGGGGGGGTAAACAATGAATGTTTATGAACGTCTAACTATGTGATTAATGGTTTTGAAATGGACTGTGTTATAAAATGATTTGTGGTAACCGATAACAAATAATAATGTGTATTGTATACTTTTGTGTTGATATTAAATGAAATATTGTACAAGATGAATGTTAATAACAAGTTAAAAAATTTTTGTGGAGAATTTAATGGTGTAGTGAATGCTAAATAATTGATAATTGATTAGTATAAAGGACAATTGAAATTAAAATGTAATGTTTATAATTTTATATGCAAATATAAAGATGAATTGTTTATTTTGAGGTAATAATCGCAATGTTTAATAAATAAAATGTTATGTAAAATGAATGTTGGTAATAAATTTGAATTTTTGGAGAATCTAATTGTATAAGAAGTGGTAAATAATTAAAGGTTGAGTATTAACAGGTTCAATTGAAATTAAAGTTTTGGAATGTTTGGAAATTTTATTCAGGGGGATGGACGGGCAATAGTGTGTGTGTGGAAGGAGAAATTTAAAATAATTTCATAATTTAACAAATTATAATAAAATATGTGATGATGGAGAAGGTGGTTACTAGGCTGTTAGTAACGAAATATTAAAGATTAAACTGAGTTACATCAATAATGTAGAGTATGTAATTAATTTTCTGATGTAAACAAATGAATGATGTTGTGTTGACAAGGAGTATTCTATTTTAATGTAATAAAGAGTAATATGAAGATACTTAACGATTGTTAAGTAAGTAATTTGTTCTAATGTAGTCGATTTAATGTGTTTTACTCTATATAAGGAGTTTGTTAATTTTTAAATGTGAATGGAATATTTATAATGGAAGGGATTTATACGTTGTAATGGAAATGTTTATTTAAATTTTGGTGGGAATCAGAATGATCATGTTGAATTTTGGGGTAAGAGTTAACTAGAGAAGGTTATACAGAATGTTGATATGTAATTCTTATAATGTATTATACTTAGACTAAGTATTCATCCATTTGATATATAAAAAAAAAAAACTTCTTAACGCAAACCAACACAGCTAAGGTGAACCAGATCTGTTAGGGATATGTTATTATACCAGGCCACTATTTGATATTTTTGATTTCATGTTTCAGTGTCTGGTGATGCTGTGGCAGCGGTCCTGTGCTGGCCTGCGTGTCAGAGCAGGAGCGTCAGGTGCCGGTCTGGCCTTGCGGTGTTGGATCTCGAAAGAGAAGTCCAGTAAGGTCATTCAGGTGCGGACACAGTCACTGGACCAAGGGGTAAGTTAACTATTTTTTTATAAACCGTAAAGGGGGTTGTGACGACATATCTTGGCTGATCCCTTTAAAAAGTATGAGTGTCAATGAGAGCTCCTACGCTTTGGCATAAATCACCTCATTGGGGGGGGCATTGTAATGGGTCTAAATTTATTTAAATATTATTGTGTAATTTCATAAATTCTATAACATGTAAAGATGAGGCCCCTTTGAGGTGAGACGAGAGCCAGTAAATATGAGTCAGTAAGTTTCCATGGCCTTATATGGTCATGGTTATATTATTAATTTAATAGAAAATCTATTTATAGCCAGTGACCAACCCGTTAAGTATTTGTTGACGAGAAACAGGAAATTACGAATTGAAGAGGTGAAACTCAACCCAATGGAACGGTATAATATTATAGACGAGACGTGCGGTGGGGAGCGGGGTGAAGCAGTTTTGAGACGCACCAATGGAAAATTTGTAACACAGAAAGCCAGACGACATTCATCTCTCGCTGTCTGCAGCAGCAAATCGCGGGCGTCCGCATACAACAGAAAATGTGAATTGATATCTATTTTAAAATACAAACAGTTCTTGGCTAAATATTCATCCATAATTGCAGTAAATTAACAGTTCGGCCATAAAGTGTGAGAGTGCAACAGTGTAACAGTGGAATAAATACAACAAGTTTGCCGAACATGAGCAGGTCAGTGCTATACACGTGGGCATTATCGGTGTGCTCATATATGTTGAAAGTGCACTTTAAGTTTTAGTATTTTAATAAATCATATTACTTTTTAACGACCTCGTTTTGAGTGAGTGTTTCACCTGAGGATGGAAACTTGTTGCCGAAACGCGTAGTGCTATAAATAAAAATATACGAAGTCGCACGACGGAAAATAAAAAATAGGTAAGATTGTACCTTTGTATTAGAGCGCGACTTGGAGACAGAACAATAAAATGTATTATAGTGGAATAAAACAGCAAACAGTGTAAACAACGCACGCCATGTGATGAAATTCGACGCAGCATAATCAAGGGAAGTAGACATTTCAACAATATACCCTTTCAACATTTTAAATACTGGCTTTTTCATAAATTATAAAGTTGAGCTCAACAGAATCAAAAAATAAGTAAATGTGTATTTGTGTGAATGAAAAATTAATATAGGCCTAACAGAAGTGTTGAGTTGTGTAATTTTGATATACGTAGTATTTTGATATCGTAGTTTATTAATAATCAGTTTTACGCTTTAAGGCAAAATCAGTGTGTTCCTGATCTTTTTGATGTTTTTAAGAGAACATAAATAATGTTCTATTTTACTATAAACACGCATTGTGTTAATCGTATTTGCATATTTTTCTCTGCAAATTTGACAGGGACAAATTTAATTACTCAATTACTGAGTAACATTGCATATGGCGCATTGTTATTTGTATTTGCTATAATATATAAATAATGTTATATTTTAATTGATTTGCGCATTGTTATTTGTATTTGCATACCGTTCTCTGCCTGAGTACACTAAACGTTTCCCTGGACCAAACATTACAGATAAAAAATAACATTAAATTTAATTACACAAATAATGAGTAAGACTTCAAAGTAAAAGATTATGACATTTGAGAGGAAAATATAATGGAGCAGCACATTCTTATTGTAATTTAATTTATCAAAATCCAACATTTTTACCAATATATATTCGTAATTTAGCAGGTTATGATGTTCATTTGTTCATTAATGAATTGGATTGTGATGAAGAAAATATCGATGTAATTGCCAATAATTAAGAAATATATATATATATATCATTCAGTAAAAATGTTAAAAGATGGATTAAAGTTAAAATTTATTGATATTTTCAAATTCATGGCAAGTAGTATTGATACATTATCAAGTAATTTAACGAAAGAACAATTTCGAGAAACATCAAAACATTTTCCAAACAATTTATTAGATTTAGTTATTAAAAAGGGCGTATATCCGTATGAATATATGGATAATACAGATAAATTGAAATAAACTAAATTACCAGATAAGTATTTTTATAGCAGATTAAATAAATCTGATATAACCGATGAAGAATATGAACATGCTAAAAATGTTTTGAATAAATTTAGTATAAAAAGTTTAGAAGAATATACGAAATTGTATAATGAAAGCAATGTTTTAATTTTAGCACATATTTGAAAATTTTAGAGATATTTGTTTAAAAACTTAGAAATTAGATCCTGGTTGGTATTTTACTGCACCAGGTTTACCTTGGGATTCAATGTTAAAACATACAAAAATAGAATTAGATTTATTAAACGATTATAATCAGATATTAATTATTGAAAAAGGAACTCGTGGTGGAATTTCTCAATGTATTACTAGATACACAAAAGCAAATAAATATATGATAAATTATAATCCAAAAGAAAAATCAAACTATTTAATGTACTTAGATTCTAATAATTTATATGGTTAAATGCGTTGTCTCAATAGTTACCATATGGAAATTCTGAATGGGAATCAAGAAATGAATATTGTGAATATGATATTGAAGAATGGAAAGAAAAAATATTAAATATGATAAAAAAAATTTTTTGGGAAAAAAGAACAGACTTCGAAAAACGCACTAAACAGTATGAAATAATCGATAAAAAAAAGCACTAAAAAGTATGAAATAATCGATAAAAAGTATGAATAATCGATAAAACCTTTTTGAAGTCGGCGCCGTATTTCAAACTGACTTATAGAATTTTGCTCACGAATACAAATTAGAGCTTATATTGGATTGGGTCCAAGTGTAAACTGTAAGCAACTAAGAACACACAGTGCTGAGTGTATATATATAGGTACTTTTTGTTCAAAAAAATTTTTTTGAAATACAGCGCCGACTTCAAAAAGGTTTTATCGATTATTCATACTTTTTATCGATTATTTCATACTTTTTAGTGCTTTTTTTATCGATTATTTCATACTTTTTAGTGCGTTTTTCGAAGTCTGTTCTTTTTTTCCCAAAATTTTTTTTTTATTTCAGACTTTTTAGTTGTAACGACCGAGTTTCATTTCATTGACATGGAAACATGGGTCGGCCAACAAAAAATGCCGCGCGTATGAAGAAAAACCATTTGCGCGAAACGCAAGAGTCAAAATCCGAGCGCCTTTCTCGAGTGAAGAAGAAAATGGCAGACGTTCGCCGCGAAGAGTCTCCCAGCAAATATGTGGAGAGACTCGCACGGATGCGAGAATACATGAATTATAGATATTCGAAGGAGACAGAACAGGAAAAAAACACCGACTTAATCGAGCACACCATCGACTATCAAATGAATCAACAGAAGAACGGTCACACCGTCTTTCCTTGATTCAGAAACGCCTTTCAAATGAGACTGGCGATGAATGATCACATCGCCTCTCATTGATTAATACCCGGCTTTCAAATGAGACTGTTGAAGAACATTCACAATGGCTATCTAACGTACGTGAACGTAATAATGACATCCAGCAGAACGAGACGGCTGATGAGAGAAGTAGTCGCTTCCAACGAATGTGTGAAACAATCAGCAAGAAAAGGCAGTCATTCGATACATCCGATTTCAAGAAAGCAATCAATATATTTTGCGATGTGCCCTGTGCAATATGTAGAAAGACTATATATCCACAACAGCGGTGCAATTTAAATACAACTCAATTCTCATCAATGATACATTCAGATCTAGTTGAACTGAGGAGTGTTGTGGCCTGCTCTCGCTGTGCAACTAATCTTAAAAAACGAAAAATTCCACCTCAAGCCTTCTGGAATAAAATGGAAATATCATCTGGGCCTGAAGAATTGGCCAATTTATCAGACATTGAGCAGAGACTCCTGAGCAGAAGTGTGCCTCATCTCAAAATCATTAAAGTTCACAATCGATTCAGTCAAGATTGGTGCAGAGGGGGCAAGTTATTCTATTTGCGCAAGATGTTGTTGAATTGGCCGAGCAACTTCCGCTACAATTGAGCCAAGCTGGAATTGTTATAGTGGCGGAAAGTCTGGAAAATCTTCAGCGCATAAGACAACTGAAAGTCGACATTCACAAATTAAAAGTAGCCTTGCAGTGGCTAATGAAGAATAATCCTCTGTATCATGATGTGGTTCCATTCTTCCCCGATAATATTGACATTGCTCAACTAGCACAAATTGTTGGTGATCCTATAATTAGGAATCCAGATGAAGATGTTCAAGGAGTAGAACCTGATACGATGAGTAGATACGTAATTTTGTCGGAGAACGTGTCAATTTTGCGTGGTGGATTCCATCAAGCCAACGACAGATTTGATATCAGTTCTCGTGGAAATCAATGTACAGCAATAGCAGCGATTGCTTGCATTGCATTTTGTCTACTCGATCCGAATAAGTGGTGTGCAAGTGATATCGACTATGTACTCATTATGGGAGATAGGTTATACCGAGAATGTATAGCAAACCGGGTCGCTCCTGATCCAGCGGAAGCGAATACCGAATATTTGTGGGTGACAGAGCTCCAATCTCATACGACATATAACAATCGTAATGTTGACATCCATGTTTGCGATGAACTTGCTTTAGATGGGCATCTCATTAATGATGATACTGATGCTGGATTTCCAACCTTGAAAAATGCTCTAACCACGTTTTTCTCTGAATATACATGTGGAATACTTACAGCTAACTTGACATCCATTGCTCTATATCGTAATAACCAGGCTGATGTTACTTATTTCTGGTTATTTGATTTGCATTCGAGAGGACCCAAAGGCTATAAAGCACCAACAAGAGGTGTCTCTTGCTGCATCCGTTTCAAAAATATTGAAGATTTACACAAAATTTTACGTCGAAACTTGTACACTAAAACTGGTAATTTACTTACTTTGAATATATTCTCTTTGACTCTGTTAGAGATAATACCAGAAAATATAGATATTCAACCACGTGAAGATGAAACTTCATCTGAACCTCGGCTGACGGAAGACGGAAATCCTCCCTTAATCGAAAAGGATATCAATGAAATAGATGATTAGAGCAGCAGAATCTATTGGTGAAAATGCAGAAATCCAAGCTGTTTTTACCACCAACATGCTTCACTCGATAGATGATGGAATACCTGATGTTGAAAGTGTTATTACTATTGATAATAATAATTTGAACGATGGTCAAGTAAGATTAGTCGATGTACAAAGAAAAACAGCACCGCCTCTAAATATTGAAAGAGAACGACGCATGGAAGAGTTGGCTTGGTATTTTATTTTTCCTGATGGTAAAAATGGGTTCGGAGAGCAGCGAGAAATTCCCATAACCCCCTTGGATTATTTTCAAGCACGCGTCATGGGCAGTGACAGACGATTTCAACAGACAGACTACCTTTTCTTTGCTTTATCTATTGTCGAATACTTTCGTGCTAAAGCTAGTGTGTCCGTCTCATGTAGAATGCGACAAGGAGATCACACACCACAGGGTTTGATAGATAATATGCATCTCATTATGCGAAATATAAGAGGATCCGCATCATACTGGAGACGGGTTTGTTCGGAATTAATTGCAATGGTCAGGAGCCTGGGAGCTCCTACATGGTTTCTAACCTTCTCCTGCAATGACTTGAACTGGTTGGATATGCTGGAAGCGTTACTCATTGCTGCTGGTCGTAATCCGAGTGAAGCTAAAAACTTGACATTCTCCGAAAGACTGTCCTTGGTTCAACGTTGCCCAGTAATTGTCGCACGGCAATTTATGGTACGAGTCAATGCACTAATCCGATATTTAAAAAATAACCTGGACTGCTTGGGTGGCGCTATAAAAGATTTCTGGTACAGGATAGAGTTTCAAAACAGAGGATGTGATGTTACGATTATTGAAAAATAAATAAAGTCCCTGGTTCTGGGCGACATCTGTGATGTTATATATTTTTAACTCATTTAAATCATAAAAATATTTCTCTCCCACTTACCTTTTAATCTTCCTCCAGCCCAGGGTTACGTCACACGAACGGTGTAATGCAAGTGTGATTATAAGGTTACATAACAAACGTACGCTACACTCATTTGTTTGATGGAATTCAAAATTTTATTATATAATTATTTCATTTTAAATAAATTTTAATTAAAACTCAACTTTTCCCTCCTTTTTAAGACAGATACAACATGCACATTTATTTAAACATTTTTCTTATTCTAATATACTTTTAATTAATCAAGGCGAACCCAGCTTGCCACACTCTCACATTCAGACTTTTAAAACCCCCTTTTTGTAGAACATAAGAATAGGTGTAAAGGAATATTGTTACTTTCTGAAACGGCGTCACTGTCGACCACATGGCGCTTCCTGTAAATTTCTTGCACTATGTCCAAACGGTTGTTAGTTCATTTTTACTACGCACTCACTTGATTTTATGGCGTTACATATTAATCTCAACTTTTTTATACTGCTTTACAAACTCCGATACAAACTTGGTTGGTTGGTCGACGTAAAAAAAAATGAAAATTTGCCCGGGCAGAAGACTGATAGGTACCACGCGTGGCCTATATTGTGTGTCGACTGGGAACAGAGTTATCAACGCACCTCCCTCCAAACGTTCGGACAGAGCGGAAATTTCAATGCCTTTGCTGTTAAAGTCTTCGTCACTGCTCACACAGTATGTGCTATTTAGGTGTGTCTGACGTCGACGAAATCTCACTGCCACTGGTTACGTCACTATGATAGGCGTACTTTAATTTTATTTCCGCCTGCTACCGAGCGCATGGCACAAAACTTTCATCGTTTCGCCATTTTTTCACAAAGTCTGTTGAAGATGCTTGGCGTCCCGTCCGCACACCTGGTTGTTGTTGCGCGCACGAGTGTGTCACACCGCACTGAAGTTCTTGGAATTAAACCGTTTTGGACAACACGCCGCATTCCAATGCCCAGATTACTTTCAAAACTTTGCTCTGCTTGACTACAATCGCTTCATGTAGGTGACTCGCTGTTTTGGGACCGTATAAATTGAATAAAACAAAAATAAAAGTACAACAAAATATAATACCCCTTTTCGCCCCGTTACAATACCCGGATCTTCTGCCGAAACAGAAGAAATCTCATTGCTAAACCCCTAAGAGGATCGGTGAGGATATGGTGCCAACAACCCCCCATTAATTCTTAACGCATTATGGGTAAACTACCCCCTTAGCTCGGCGACTATGGCTGCACCTGAACGAGATTACTGGACTTCTCTATACGAGATTCCAACACCATAAAATCGAACAGACACGCACCACAGTGCACCTAACTCTCTAACATTCCACCCCAAAATCCAAACCCTTGGTCTTATACCATGCCAGATCCTCAACCGATATGTTCCCCCTTGTCATGCATACTGGGCTGCCTTTAGCAAGTACTGGCCGCGTACACATACTCATGACTACTTTCTAAACAAACTCATCCTTTAAAATTCCCAAAATATTTATCGTTAAATTAAAAAAATTCATTTAAGTTACTTCCTCAAAAATAAAAAAAAAAATAAATCTGTTACAGGCAGTCCCCGTTATACGCGGTCCCGCTTTATGCGATTTCGCTTTTACGCGGTTTAAAAAAAAAATTTGCTTGATGGGTTTTGTATTTGAGTTGAGTTGCGCCAAAGCGGTGATTGTTTGAAGTGTAAGAGTTAGTAATGGAGGGGCGGTAACGCGCTGTTCTCTCTCCTCAAGGTCAGTGGTCTTATACCCCTTGTCTCTCCCCACCCCTACTTGCTCTGTCATTGTCTGTGTTTGTCTATTTTTACAATGTAGTCAGTCACCTCTCGCTATCGATCGCTGTCAGTAGCACTGCGCTGTGTACCTCGTCTAGCAATTATTTCCTGTTCACGTTTCATTGAGTGGTGAGTGTGACATTTCGTTCAGTGTTGTCGAGTCATTGAAAATGTCACAAAAACGCAAGGAACATTCAAGTGCAAGTACTAAAAAATGTGCGAGAAATTGTCTTTCATTGGAGATTAAACTGGAAGTTTTAAAACGTATCGATAAAGGCGAACGTGTTGTCGATATTCAGCGAGTAATGGGTCTTCCAGAGTTGTCTATAAGGACGATCCGATCGAACGCAGACGCAATTCGTAAAAGTGTTGAATCTTGTACGAATTTAAGTGTTGCAAGAGTAGCTACATCGAGATCAGATGCAATGGAAAAAATGGAAAAGCTTTTGTCTACCTGGATTGAACACCACAACCAGCGGAATGCGCCTATTTCTATGGCAATCATTCAAGAAAAAGCTAAAAGTCTTTATGCAGAATTAACACAAGACAATGAAAATCCACCAACATTTAACGCTAGTAGAGGTTGGTTCAACCGTTTTAAGGCTCACAACGCTTTTCACAGATTAAAAGTTATGTGCGAGGTTGCTTCTGCTGATAATGAAGGAACTGATGAATTCAGAGAAACTACATTTAAAAATAATATTGCAGAAGGTGGTTATATGGCAAAGCAAGTTTTCAATTTAGACGAGACTGGCCTATATTGGAAAAGAATGCCAAGCAGAACTTTTATTTCTATTGAAGAAAAAACTGCACCTGGTTTAAAAGCTGCTAAAGACCGTTGCACATTGCTTTTGGGGGGCAACGCCTTTGGCGATTGCAAATTAAAACCATTGATGATTTATCAATCAGAAACCCCCAGAGCGCTTAAAGGTTACGATAAAAGTAAACTGCCTGTGGTTTGGAAATCTAGTAAGAAAGGTTGGATGACAGGAAAAATATTTTATGTTTATGTTTCACAAGAGCTTCAAGAGGAACTAAAACGCTACTATGAAAAGGAAAACATTGAGTTTAAGGTTTTGATTCTTTTGGATAATGTGTCGAGCCATCCCTCAGAAATATGTGAGGTGAATGAAAGCATCAAGGTTGTGTTTCTTCCATATTGCAGCCTATAGACCAAGGCGTAATTTCAGCGTTCAAAGCCAACTACCTTAAAGAGACACTCTCACAACTCATAAACTCATGTGATGCTAATGACCAGCTTTCAATTAAAGAATTCTGGAAACAGTTCAATATTAAGATGGCTATTGAAATCATAGATAAATGTTGGAAAGGACTGACACTTCACTGTATGAACAGTGTGTGGAAAAAACTATGGCCTCAGGTTACGGTGGAATCAATCAACAACAGTGAAGAAATTGATATTGTCTCTCAAACGACCAAAGAAATAGTGAACTTTACTCACCAAGTTGGATTCACTGATGTTGATGAGGAAGATGTTTCTGCGCTTCTACAAGAAGAAGATGATCTGAGCAACGAGGACCTGCTGTCCATGGAAGACGAAAATTGTGTGGAAGTGTCCGAGGAACATGAAGAACCTGAATGTGTTGAAGTGTTAACCGGTAAAGGGATGTCAGAGGCTTTCCAAATGATCAATAATGCTTTAAGCTACTTTGAGAACAATGATCCCGATGAAACAAGAAGTGAAAAAGTTAAAAGAGAAGTTGAACATGTTATAAAGTGCTACCGTGAACTGTGTAACTCGAAGTTAAAATCCTCAACTCAACTGTCCATAAAAAACTTTTTTTCACAAAGCAGTGTTGTGTCAAATGAACCAGGAAACAAGCTCTTTTGAGTCTACAGAAAATGTTGGTCACGAGTAATAATCTTAAATGTAAGTAAAAAACTGAATTTCTTTCAAAATATTTTACAGTAATTTTAATTTGGTAAAAACTATTGTACTGTATAACTTTTTTATTTTTATAACCTCTTACTGTACCTTTATTTAACATAATTTACTCAATATACATGTGTGATACTATACAAATTTTTCATTTGCTGTATTGTTTATACTGATTTTGTTGTGTATTTCGTCAATAAATAAAATTAATTTCAATAACAAAACCATTTGTTTTAATTACTGAAATCCTTTTTAACGTAAGCCTACTTGATCAATATCAATACTAAGCTGTATGACATTTATTTGCCGCTATAGAGCCAGTCTATAAATAGTCCCCGTTATACGCGGTTTCGCTTTACACGGCACTTTGCCGGAACGCATCTACCGCGTATAACGGGGACTACCTGTACATGAATCCATCAACTCTATTAATTTTCTTCACTACTCCTAATACTCATAAAGAGAAAAAAAACATTGAACATCTTATTAACTTATAAACTTACTTATCCTAACACTTAGTTACACATATATATATTAAACAATGTAATTCCATACAAACACTAGTAATACACATAAACAATAGTATACTTAAATCTCAAACAACACTTATATGGCAGGCGGAAAAATAATATTTTTTTTTTTCAAAAAATTTAAATTTATCAAAATATACTTTTCTCAATATTCAGAAACATTTAAAATCATTTAATTCAATTAAACGACCAAATTGCATCAATCAATTGCTAGAAACTGGTCTTGTCTATAACATCAACCATCAGCTGATCTCTCTGGGTCAAGTCAACGACCTTGACATACATATGTTACACAAAGCTACATTGTAAAATACATGAAACATCTTTAAAACTTTTTACCTTCAAACATAGTACAACATAATAAAATAAGACATTTAAAATTAACATGGTTATTATTGCAATAAACAATAAAATTTTCATTTAAATTGACCAAAAATTACACATTTTATAGCTTTAATTATTTTCAACTTCTATTAAAATCTGTCACTTGTTTCAATTAATTTTATATTTTGACTATGACTTTCTTTCCTTAACATTTTCATTCTCAATTAGTTTGGGTGACTTAATTATTCATACTACTTTTGATTTACTAACTGGGCATTTATATTGTAGCGCAACAAAAATGATCGCATTGCTGTTACATAAAAGAAGATTCACAGATTGATAAATAAATTGATACTTAATCCTATAATAGAACAGAGACCCAATTATGACAATTATAGTCATAGACAAAATAAATAAGAATGCAAGGTAGTGTTGAATAGAATAAACGAACCTGTAAAATAAATAATAGCTAATGATATATGTTTAATAAAAAACAAAACAGAAAAATGAAACAATGACTTAATTTATGGTAATAACAGATAAGAATTTTGTGTTAAAAAAGTATTATATTATGACAAAAATGTTATGATAAAGTTTATGTGATGTTATATCAAATATGTGTTGAGTTCATGAAAAATAATGAAACGAATAGTGTTATTCAATGACTGTCATAGAATGAAGTGTGAGGCAGTTAACCAATGTTCATAAGTTCGAATTTTGTTATATGTGATCGAGAGATCAAGATAAATTTGTTATTAGATGTAGAAAAATAATTGTTTATACAAATGTTAATAATTAAGTTTTGATTGTATGTACGAATTTATATAAAAGGGACTATAGATGCCTAACAGACATAACCACAGGTAGATCAATTTACAATAAAAGGCCTAACAGCCAAAAATACTAAATAAACACTTATAACTTAAAGGTTAGATACATCAATTAATAATAATTAATAAATACACTATGAAGAGCTAGAAAGAAGAAAAAACATTAAGTTAATAATAATATTTAATAAAATTTATACAAATTATAATAATACCATAATGCCATAATATCGATTGGTAAAAAATAATATCGAAGGTGGATTAAATATAATAAAAAAGGAAAAAAAACGGAATTATATCAAAAAACCAGTAGAAGATGTGTATAAAATAATAAACCAGCTATCGGTAAATTTACATTCCGATAGGACAGCAAATTGACAAAGAATAGACAAAAAAATATATGAAAGAAACACTATATAGTCAAACATGTGGAAGCGGAAATTAATATAGGTTGCTAGGGAAAAATTTAAGAAGAATGTTGTTGATTTAAAAAATAACAAGAATTGCTTTTGGTAAAAACTGAACGTGATGATTTAAAAAACCCAAGAAGAATATATTGAATCGTAATATTCGAAATCAAAAGATACGATTATAAAGAAGATAAAATTCTAATGATAATACTTACATCTATCACTAACACAGATTAATAAAATAACGATATATTATGAAATAATAATCGAGAACAAATAACCAAATCCTACAAGAAGAAACTTGGACTGTCCCATGTCCGAAGGGAATTGATGGAAAATTAATCAAATATAAAGAATTAATAGTAACGCAACTTATAATATTCACAACACCAGAAATTATAACCTTGCAAATACACGGAACAACACTAACTGCTTCAACCGAAGGAAGAACCTATTTGGATCCTGACGGTGCAGAAGAAACATCAATCGTGCTGTAAAACAATTCAGAAGCTGTATTCCAAAGTGGACAGGACAAGATTTACTTTTATTAAACGGAAGAAAGAAAACTGTACTTCATAATTGACCAGAACAACGAATTTAGCGATCAACCGACTACGTGATTGGCGTCGTTAGAGTCTGGTAAAATTATATTATATTAATCATACTAAATACACAACACATAATTTTTGTAAATCTTGCATTCTTATTATGTATTTTTAGTCTTTCCCACAGTTACAAGAACCTTCACACCCTGAAATAAATAAAATACGAATCAAATATAATATATAACCAAATATAAACAAAGGATTAAATAGTCAACAATCGATACCTGAATCTATAGTCCCAACATATTTTAATTAGAATATATCTGAGTTAATGTGAATTGAATACACAAATAAAGAACCTTTATATATTTGTCACACCTTGTTATTTGGAGTATGGTTTAGTGAACTGGAACAAAAGTAACTGAATAAGTAGAGAATAAATGGTTAATACAAACATCGAATAACCTATAAGTTTCGTTGAGCCGATACTACAGCGCTTATAGCGGAATTATCTGACACCAAAGAGGGAGCGTAAAAATATAAAATTAGACAGAACTCTCTTTAAGGCATAATAGGGTTGGATGAAATTGTAGAATAAATCTTAAGTTATTTAAGTTCTAGGCACACTAACACTGATAATTATTAAAGAATTAAGTTAACATTAATTAAGTACATCCATATGTTCCACAACTCCAAATATTTCCGAGAATTTATACAATTAAATTAAACAACACAAATTGACAAATACAACAGTGGGAATTTAGACCGTACGTATCCGATCTAGTACAATATGTATCTTACCCCCCCCCCCGTATGACTCTAATACTCACTAACGATTTTACCTAGTATGACACCCGTCTATCAAAACATCTACCAACCATTCTCTAACCCCAACTTACTACTCAACTCATATCGCATCATTCTACCCTTATATAAAAAAAATTACTCTCTGCCCCCTTGTACTCAGGATGTGTTCCCCTCCCACTGCTCATTCCCCTATGTAAGTTCCTGGACTCACCCTAGGTAACCCTTTCCGGCGCTAATCGGTTCCCTTCCCGACACAGCGCTTTTAGTTGAGGACTCCTTATCACACCACCCCCCTTACAAAATTCCCATCAACTAATTATTCTCCCAATACATCACTTTCATCTACAAAATAGCTCAATTTATTTATTACCTCAATATATCAATCATTACTCTACATATTTTCCCCATAGCTACTGTGTCACTATCAATACTCAAATTCTACCTTACGTTTATTCACAACAATATTATTCTCTCTAGTATCCTTTTAAACTTAACCTGGACTGATTTAAATGTCCTAACGAAATATTACTCACCCAAATTCTAACATTTACCACATTCTACATTTTAACTCTTCAAAATTCAAAACTATCTCAAATCATTTTACCACTTAAATTAAAATCTTTAACCACATTGAAAATCTATTACTCAAACATTAATTATATTCAATTTTCATTATATTCAAACATTTAATTCCATTGAAAAATTTGTAAATCATTCATAAGTGACATTCTACATAGATAACTCCAGCAATCAGCTGATTTTCTTGGCAAGGTGAATGACCTTACTATAGATACCACTCAACAATTATATAATGTACACATGTTCATAATTCTTACCCCTAATATACTACATCAATTAATACAAATACACAAACTTACATATAAATTCATACTTACAGTATCACTCAACACTATCATAGACAAACAGATATAAACATCAAACACCAATAACTCCATGTACCTTCTGAATAATTTTAACAACCATGTTATTCCACAAACTAAACACAATTTAACATTTATGTATTTATTAGTTATTATCAAATTTAAATCTCATAAAATAATTTAAATTCATTAGAAAATTTTCTTTATACAACATTTAAATCAATCAAAAATATTTAAACATCTCAAATTACTTTAATTCCATCAATTATTCAAGAACACCACATATTTCAATTACCTTACTTCCAAACAATTACAATTCATTAATTACCAACTCATTATTTATTTTGTCTGATAAAATATTATTATTATTAAAATCAATTTCTACTACATACACATTGTTTACCTCACATACTTGTTACAATACAAACACAATTAATTTCACTAAAATTTATTTACAAATCTTTGTCATTCTCTTTCAGTTTACCACACTTCATTTTCTAAGTCAGCAAGGTCATAACCACAAATTAAAATATTTAAAATGTTCATTTATTGATTTCTTATCTAACCGCCATCGTTGTATAATAGTCTTACTTTTTTATAACACTTCTCATTCTTACTCACACTCAATTTATTATTATTATTATAATAACCCATTAACTCTATGTCATTCATTGTACCATTATAATTTATAGGATTATTCCCTTTTATTATTTCATAAACCTTGTCAATATTAGTTATTTTGGTCCAGTCTCCATCAGTACTTTTGGTTAACATCAGGTAAGTTATTTTATCATTTATAAAGGTATCATCAAAATAATTATCAATCTCTATTTTACAAGGTAAGTATTTTATATCATTTATCTTCACCACTTCTAACCTCTCTTTCAACCTTTTATAACTACTTCTCAACATAAACAACTCTATTATTCTCTCTCTCTCACAATACTTCTCACAACCCCCCTGAACTATCTCATTCCATGCAAAGGGCAACATAAAACCACTACAATACTTTCTGTCTTTACCTGATACAAATACATCACTACAACAACTTAAGGGACCCTTTAGAGACACCATATCTCCCACATAACCATTGGAGGAACCTTTGTCCTCATAAAACACATGTGAAGTCTGTACTCCACTCATACTACAGGAAAATTTTGCCCTTTGTAACCCCTCTAAACTTTCATCACACTCTCTCACTAACTGACAAACATTTGTTTCTACTATTTCATCATCACATACTACTTCCACTATATTCTCAGAATTGCGATTAACATCATTATCATCACTACTCAATACTTTATTTTCAATTATATTACCCCTTTCAACATCATTGTTATCACTTGTTACCTTATTATTACAATTATCATTATTACTCACCTTGTTATTAATTATTTGATTTACTTTACTTTTACTTTGTTTCCCTACTGACTCTACTACTTTCTCAATACTCTGTTCTAATTTGTTAAAGTTAGTTTCTATTATTTCATTAGTTTCGTCTAAATGCGTATTAATTTCATTCATATGGTTTTTTAACTCATCAAATTTATTATTTTGTACTTCAAAACTACTCTTGATTTCGCTAACGTCACTGCTCAATTTATCAAATTTACTGTCAAATTTTTCCTCATTACTATCAAAACGACTATTTATGTTTATAGTATACTTTTCTAACATTACTTGTATCATTTTTAACATTTCATTACTATCGTCCGACCTTTTACTTTGGATCGGTATCGACTGACTTTCAGTTTTATTGTCAGTGAGGCTGACTTCATCATCATTAATTTTACTCTCCCTACTCAATTTTGGGGTTATTTGAATCCCCGAATCATTTGTAATATTTGTTTCACTTGTAACATTTATATTTTTATCATCTTTACCTACATTAGGTGTTGAATGTACTTCGGGGCTGTTTATAACAGCTGATTCGTCAAAATTAATTATTTCACTCACAATGCTTTCCTCATTTCCTGCCATTTATAAAAATTTACTGATTTTGTTTAACTACTCTTTAATTTACATATACACCATATATATACCTACAACATTATGTACTTTACGTAATTTTTGTGTACTGTAATTTTTTCAACCCCTCAACCACACTTGCATTTCCGTAGGTGCGGAATTTCATATATAACATTTATTTAATAAAATTCGTTCCAGTTCGTGGCGCCATCTGTGATGTTACGATTATTGAAAAATAAATAAAGTCTCTAGTTCTGGGCGACATCTGTGATGTTATATATTTTTAACACATTTAAATCATAAAAATATTTCTCTCCCACTTACCTTTTAATCTTCCTCCAGCCCAGGGTTACGTCACACGAACGGTAATGCAAGTGTGATTATAAGGTTACATAACAAACGTACGCTACACTCATTTGTTTGATGGAATTCAAAATTTTATTATATAATTATTTCATTTTAAATAAAATTTTAATTAAAACTCACCTTTTCCCTCCTTTTTAAGACAGATACAACATGCACATTTATTTAAACATTTTTCTTATTCTAATATACTTTTAATTAATCAAGGCAAACCCAGCTTGCCACACTCTCACATTCAGACTTTTAAAACCCCCTTTTTATAGAACATAAGAATAGGTGTAAAGGAATATTGTTACTTTCTGAAACGGCGTCACTGTCGACCACATGGTGCGTCCTGTAAATTTCTTGCACTATGTCCAAACGGTTGTTAGTTCATTTTTACTACGCACTCACTTGATTTTATGGCGTTACATATTAATCTCAACTTTTTTATACTGCTTTACAAACTCCGATACAAACTTGGTTGGTCGGTCGACCTAAAACAAATGAAAATTTGCCCGGGCAGAAGACTGATAGGTACCACGCATGGCCTATATTGTGTGTCGACTGGGAACAGAGTTATCAACGCACCTCCCTCCAAACGTTCGGACAGAGCGGAAATTTCAATGCCTTTGCTGTTAAAGTCTTCGTCACTGCTCACACAGTATGTGCTATTTAGGTGTGTCTGACGTCGACAAAATCTCACTGCGACTGGTTACGTCACTATGATAGGCGTATTTTAATTTTATTTCCGCCTGCTACCGAGTGCATGGCACAAAACTTTCATCGTTTCGCCATTTTTTCACAAAGTCTGTTGAAGATGCTTGGCATCCCGTCCGCGCGCCTGGTTGTTGTTGCGCGCACGAGTATGTCACACCGCACTAAAGTTCTTGGAATTAAACCGTTGTGGACAACACGCCGCATTCCAATGCCCCGATTACTTTCAAAACTTTGCTCTGCTTGACTACAATCGCTTCATGTAGGTGACTCGCTGTTTTGGGACCGTATAAATTGAATAAAACAAAATTAAAAGTACAACAAAATATAATACCCCTTTTCGCCCCGTTACAAGGAAGTCCTCATTTGCACATGTTGGTCTGGTGTGAAAACGTTCCCGATTTTGCTACAATGCAGGGCATGGATGTGATTGACAAAGTTGTGTCTTCCTCATTGGATTCTGACGATGCAGTATTACGACATATAGTGGAAAGTGTACAAATGCACAAACAGACTGCTACTTGTTACAAACACCGCAACAACTGTACCTGTCGATTCGGATTTCCCAGACCAGTCAGTGATCAAACAGTGTGTCTAGGTCAAGACGAAACCCTTGCGAATAACGGACGTTTTTGCATCCTGCGAAGAACTGCAGACGAAGTTCTTGTAAATAATTATAATCCGGATCTTCTAACTCTCTGGGAACGAAATATGGATGTACAACCATGCGGTTCTATCACCGCCGTTGCATATTATGTGGCAAAGTATGCCAGCAAGTGCGAGCCGAATGACACTGGCGATGTCGTTAAAGAAGCCATACAAAAGGCTACAAGACGAGGCGGAAATGTATGGAATCAATTATTTTCTGTATCAATGGCAATTCTTTCTTTGTGGTTAGTCAGTGCCCCCGAATGCGCTTATAGATTGTGTCACCTTCCATTCAAAATGTCTTCATGCAAAGCTGTTTTTATAAATAGCTGCAAGCCTGATCAAAGATTTCGAATTCTACGATTAGAAGGTGATGAAGCTTCAACGTTCAATAACATTTTCGATCGCTACATTGAGAGACCAGATGAACTCGACGATTTAAGCTTGGCTGAATTTGCTGTCAGATACGAACCGATGTCGAGTAAGGTTTGGGCAGAAGATGATGGAGATGTTGAACTGAATGAAAACATCGAGGAAGAAATTTCAAGGTATATATTTTTAAGGAATCGTACACGCATGCGAATAAGAAACAAGCCAGCCGTGCTGCGCACTCGATATTATACGTTGAACAGTGATAGAGAGGGTTACTACTACAGTTTAATCGTGTGTCATATACCGTTTCGAAATGAAAACGAACTTCTACTGGACAACGAGCCTGCAGAAGCCTGTTTCCTTAGACGACAACATGAGCTGAGGCCGTTACTCGGAAATTTAACTACAGAAAAGTTTGCTCACGTAGAACAGGTTATTCAGCAGGCTTTGGCCCAAGCCGTAGCCTTTAACGTTGTACGTGAAGCTGTGAATGGATTGAACAATGATGAACAAATAATATATGACCCAGATGATTTCTGTTTAGCAGAAGATAAAATTGCAGGAATACCTGATGGTGTATGTGTCAGAAGTCTAAATGTGCAACAAAAAGAGCTTTTCAGTGAAGTTATTGCAGCTATCGACAAAGATATAAGAGGCGATGATATTCAAATGTTGCAATTCATAACGGGTGGTGCGGGCAGTGGCAAATCGTTTACTTTGAAACTGTTGGTTGAATACGTCAAACGTTATGGATCTACAGTAGACGTGTTAGTAAAACCACAGTTTATCGAAGTAGCTGCTTTGACTGGTGTCGCTGCTCGCCAGATATTTGGCAAAACCTTACACTCAGTTTTTCTCTACCAATTGAAAAGGGTAAGACCATGACGTACCGAAAGATGACAGGCCAACGACTCGAACAAGAGAAGGAAATGGCATTACATCAAATGGCTGATAATAGATGAGATATCCATGGTTTCTTATGAGAATCTACGTATGATACACCTGAGACTGCAAGAATTTAAAAACAATGACAAGTTATTTGGTGGGGTGATATATTGCTGTTTGGTGATATTATGCAGCTTCCTCCAGTAAAAGGTCACTGGTGTTTTGAACAACCATCATGGTGTGCAGCAGAAATACATCTATGGCATCAGTTCTCGTTCTGCGAATTAACCATTAATATGAGACAGCAGAACGATGTTGAGTTCATAGATTTGTTGAACAACCTGCGATTCGGCGAACTAACTACCGCCCAATTAGAATTGTTGTGCGAGAGGAGAAGAGTCGCATTAACAGGAGATTTCGCAGATGGTGCGGCGGTTAGAATTTATCCAACGATCAAATTGGTCAATGGATACAACTTGAAAATGACCAACATCATTGCCGAATCTTCTCATATTTGTCATGAATGCAGTCGATGAATCTCGTGAGCCTGCGACGTGCGGAAGAAAACCGCCGAGCAACGTAATTCCAGCGGACATGAATAACTGCGGAGGACTCCTTCATACGATAAAGCTAGCCAAAGGGTCACGTGTGATGCTTAGACGCAATATTTCAATTTCAGATGGACTGGTTAATGGTGGAATGGGAGTAGTCGAGCAGTTTAAATGGCCAGCACTGCGAAAAGACCAATTAGAAGCTGGAGAATTACCAGAAGCGGTGTCGATAAAGTTTGATGATGACACAATAGGAGACAAAAGATGCTAATGGCTTAGTTGCAGTCGCTCCCGTCACTACAACATACCAAGCAGCAAAAGGATATGGAGACGTTGAGCGCAGAATGCTCCCCACAATCCTAAGTTGGGCGGTGACAGTCCATAAATTGCAAGGCGTCACACTGAATAAGGCTGTTATTGACCTTGGCAAAAAATTATTTGCCAAAGGCCAAGCTTACGTAGCCCTCAGTAGAGTGAAAACTTTGGATGGCATACCGATATCTGATCTAGACAGCAATCAATTATTTAAAAATCCCCACGATGCAAAAGCGCTTAAAGAAATGCAAAGATTGAGAAGTCTGCCACGTAGAGATGACATTTAATTTCATACTTGTCATATCGTGTTCCTACATTTGGCAGGGCGGTTGGGTAGAAGCCAGGTGGAACTCGAAGTGCAGCCACCTCCACGTGGTGAGTTCTGGGTTATTTTTTTTTTTTAATATAAAAATAAAATTATATATTATATATTAGCCATGTCCATGAACATTATATAACGTTCAGCCATGTCAGAGTCTGTATATATGCAATTCAGTACAGATACCAGAGTCGGCAGCGGCCGAAAAGTACGGAAAATATCTAGAAAAAACTAAATTACTGGTCAGATACTGGACCAATCCTTACAAAATTCGAATGGGACAACCATGGGATCATCCTCTTTCATTAAAAAAAAAGTTCATTCAAATTGGTCCAGTAGTTTCGGAGTAATGCGCGAACATAGAAAAAAAAATATACAGGTCGAATTGAGAACCTCCTCCTTTTTCAAAGTCGGTTAAAAACTGATTCTAAAACTGGTTATATATTTGCAGTGGATTTAGAATATCCAAAAAAATTACATGGTTATCATAAAGATCTAGCATTTGCTCCCGAAGGAAGAATGAAATTAGTAACAACATTAGAAAATAAAGAAAAGTATGTTATACATACGACGACGAGGCCGCGGCCGGCGGCCATAACTTCACCAATCAACGCACAGATACCCCCCATCCTACAACATCGCCGCCCCACAACATGGCCGACCTACGACTCACACCTTCGCCACGCCCACCACTGTCACGTGGGACACCACGGTCCCCACCACCACAATTTTTGAATTTCGCGCCAAAAGAGGGGGATGGCGTCACTTCCGGGGTAGAACCCCCATAAGTACCCTACTAAATCGGCGGCATTCCAAGCCTCCGCTGAGGTTGCGCCTAGCCGCACCTCCGAAGGAAGGATCCCGCCGGTGTTCGTCACGAACGTAAAGGATATTGTCGGCTTTAGTCGCTGACTCCGCAAGGTCGTTGCGTTGGCAGATAACGCCTGTCAAACTCCTAGCGAGTGAGACTGTACGCGTTGCCTGCCGCAGCGCATCGGAACACTTGGGAGTGATCCAGTGGCTGGAACAATAATCGTTCCAGTTCCACACTTATTCCCTCAACCACATCAAGCCTGTAGCCCTCGTTCTTCGGGGCTAGACATACAGGCCGATCCGCAGGTCGTCCTTGACGAACTGTGCGACGCGGGTTACAAGGTTGTGGCAGCCTCTCGGTTGTATACAACCTACGGCTCGCGTCGATCCCTGCCTCTAATCAGACTCCAAGTGGAGAAAGGCGAACCCACCCAGGCCCAATTAGAGTTGAAATGACTGTTCGGGCTCTGCGTTAGCGTAGAGCCCGGGAAGATTTCCCAATGCCACAGGTGTCAGAGGTACGGCCACAGCAGATTTGCTTGTCGGAACGCGCCGACCTGCGTCCGATGCGGACTCGATCACTTAACGCAGGCCTGCGCTGTTCCTGACAATCACAGGTACTGCATAAAATGTGGAGGCGCCCATGCTGCAAATAACAGGTGCTATCCCGTTTACAAAGAGCAGCTGGACAAACTAGTTAAGCCGGTCCAGCTCAAGCCTAGACATGCTGTGCAGCCAGTAACAACGGCCTAAGCCTCTGAGCCTGTGGTACGGAAACCAGCCTCAAGGTCTGCTCCGGTTCCGAAACCACCAAGTGCAGTGAGCCCGAGAAAAGCTAAACAGGCCACACCTGAAGCCGCGCCCTCGGAACCGGAACGCGAGATACCCGCGTATGCAAAGGTCCCGTTGCCGCAGGACAATGAGAAACTTGATCCTCCACTGTTGCCGCCACCCAAGCCTCGCTACCCCAGATCAGGCAAGAAGAAAGGTAGACCTCAGGCCAAGAACACGGGCCAGCCAATACCTGCCACTGGACCCAAGCCTGTCCCCCAAAAGCCAGAGCGACCACCCGCTCCAGAACCTGCCCCCAAGGCTTCCACCGCCTCGCCCCACCGCAGCTATGCAGCTGCCGCCAAGCGTTCTCCCCAATCATCTACCGATGATCTCGCCATCGTCTCCGACTTTCTGGCAAGCTACGACTTGCAGAAAGTAGCCAAACGTTCCGAAATATCAACGGACGCTTGGGAACAGTTTCGCCCCAAGACAAATCCCTCCTCTTGGTAGAAGCCTGCCGTGTTATTGGTCTGTTATGAACAACGGACAACCACGGCAATCCCTCAAGCGAGACCTCGAATCGCACAGGAGGGGGAACCGTCATTGCGGTGAAGGCTAGTCTTCGCCATCACCGCGTTGTCCTGCCTCAGCGGCGGAACCTCGAGTGCACCGCGGTTGAGCTCCAAGGTGCTCTCGGCGCTCTACTCGTGGTTTCCGCATACAAGCCTCCACAAACGGAGCTCCTGTTGAACGATCTGGTGGCCGTCTTTGGCGCACACAGGAAGGTAATCCTGGCAGGCGACCTGAACTGTATGCACCCTGATTTGGGGAGCCGCTTGGTGAACCCAAACGGGGCCCGTTTACTCAAGTATGCTGATGCGGCTCGGGTCACAGTCATGGGTCCTACCGGGCCTACATACTATCCCTCGAGGGCTAACTCCCGCCCTGATGTACTGGACATTGCCGCGGTCAGGGGCGTTTATTGCCCGGTCCACGTCTCCGTCATTTCGGAACTGTCCTCGGACCATTGCTCCATCAGTGTTCATATAGCTACCCAGCACTCTACCGTCCGCGACGAGCGGCGGGTAATCGAATGGGAACGCTTTGGCCCGGCGTTCAGTCGCCGCCTACCTGAGCATATACCACTCGACACTACCCAGCATGTCGACAAGGCAGTTGCCTTATTCGACACAGCCGTAGTCTCGGCGGTAGACGTGTCCTCCCGGATGAAGCCGGGGCTCACGCCTGACTATCAGCGGATCCCCGAAGAGGCGTCTCAGCCGAGAACCGTAATGTCTGGCGGATACCCAGTGCCCTAAAGGGAAAACGTAAACGCGCGCCTCTCCCCGCACTGGTCGGACCCGGCGGTCAACCTCTTGGACGCCCCCTCAAGAAGGCAGAGTTCTTGGCTGACAGCAGTTTAGAGCGACAGTTCGCTCCCAACCCATCCAAGAACCCGGCCTTCACTGAGAAAATCTGCCGCGAGGTAGAGCGCTTTCTATCGGCCGGTATCACAGTCCAGCCGGAGCCCATCTCCCCGGAGGAGGTCTCCGAGAGGATTGTTCAGCTCAAGACCCGAAAGGCGCCTGGCCCAGACGGAGTCACGAATTCTGCACTCCATCGCCTTCCGGAGCGAGGAATACAGTTCCTCTCTGATCTGTTCAATATATGTCTCAGGCTGGCCTACTTTCCGGTTAAATGAAAAACGGCTACAGTTATAGTGATACCCAAGCCTGGAAAGAATTCTTCTCGCGTGGAAAACCTCAGACCCATCAAGATCAGCCTCTTGTCCGCGACGTCCAAGGTTTTCGAGCGATCGATCCAGCGTAGGATCCGCAACCACCTAGAAAGACTGGACGTGCTGATCCCCGAACAGTTCGGCTTTCGTGAGCTGCACTCCTCGACTCATCAGCTGATGAGACTCGTGGAATGCCAGGGCAAACAGACGACTGCGATCTTCCTAGACGTAGAGAAAGCCTTTGACCGCGTGTGGCACGAGAGTGTCCTTTACAAACTAACGGAAGTCTTTCTCCCAGATTGCTACGTTCACTTGATCGGCAGCTTTCTGCGAGACCGTAGCTTCCGAGTGAGAATAGACCACGCTCTCTCTTCGGAGAGGCGTATTCCGCCGGTGTCCCTCGGGGAAGTGTACTTGGGCCTCTCCTGTTCCCGCTGTTTGTCAACGACACGCCCCGAGTTCCTGGAGTTAAATTGTCGCTGTTCGCGGACGACACTGCGGCTTTTGCCTCAGAGCCGAACGCAAGTTATGCGGCAATCAAGCTCCAGCGGCAACTCGACGCGTATGTCGGGTGGACCGATGACTGGAGAGTTGCCGTCAACGCTTCCAAGAGTGCCGTGGTAATATTCTCGCGAAAACGCAAGCACCCTCGGCCGCTTAAAGTAGGCCCCGTCGAGGTACCCTGGACCAATAGCGTCAAGTACCTCGGGCTCCAAGTGGACTCCCGACTCACCTGGCGAACCCATACACAGTATATCAGACAACGCGCTTCGGCGCAACTCAGTAGACTCTGGCCCATGCTATCTAATCCGGCAATGACCCCCCGGCTAGGTATGCTCATAGTCAACTCGTATGTGTTGGCCGTGATTACTTATGCCTGTCCTGTTTGGGGATACCTGGCTCGTGGTCACAGGTCAGCGCTCCAGCGCGTTCTCGACCAGGGACTGAAGCTTGCGTGTAAAGTCCCCCGGAGGTACTCTTCTTGTCTTTTGAGGAGAGGACTCGGTGTTCGCTCTTTTGATGACACCGTGAGACGCCTGGCGCGTAGATTCTATGTTCGTTCCGACAGAGTGACCCAAATTCCCTCATTGCCGGACTTGGTAAATACACCCCGCGACCAGGTGAGTCCTGGAAGCGACCTCGTTTATTAGTCCCGGTGGTATAATCCACCAATCGCAGGTCGCTTCAGACCCCCCCCCCATAAATAGATAAAATTATATAAAAGGAACTCAATATGACCCAGTGGCAGGAGTCCTATCTGAGACTCGGGACACTGCACTACTCGCGACCCCCAGTCGTGTTATTTTTGGCGCACTCCATTGGACGTCGTTACGCCAACCGGAAGCAAAAGGAAGAAGAATGGAGAGCAAAGGAGAACCAGTGATGGATATCGACTGGGACAGCAGCGGGCTCTACATACCGCTGCCGAAAGAAGAGGACCGCAGTACGCACGGAACAGCGGATGCAGCCGCCGAACATCACAGCGCGGCTCGGGCGGCGTACGCAAAGGAGTTAGCATCCTCGACAAACGTTCCTTTTAAGGACCTCAAAAACGATAGTGTGTACGATCACGATACGGCCACGCCAGCGTGCTACCAGCCGGCCCACAAACCAATATGGCGCCCAAACAGGACACCGGGTTCGAGGTAGAGCAAGGGTTTGCGCAATTCGCCGCAGCTCTGAGGTGCACGTTGCCACCGGTGATCACCGCTACATACCATGGCCTCAAGTACGAGGATCCGGACCGATATCTTCGACAGCTGCGGGACTACAGAGTCCCACCGGAACAGTGTACGGATTACGCAGTGCGGCAGCTCCGAGGAGAAGCTGCCACGTGAGCAGAGAGATACACGGGATTGCAGATAAATTGGCCCTAGTTTTGCGACCGCTTCCGGCATCACTTCTGCGGGACGTAACGGGACGCAGAGCTGCTGGCCGAGCTGTACGGTCAAACGCAGCGGCAGGAATCGGCGCAAATCTTCATCCTGCGAGAAATCAAGCTGTTTCGCCGTCTGTACCCCGGAAGTGACGAGAGGACGAGCATACCCATGCTCACACAACAGCTACAGCCACGGCTTCGACCGGCGCTGAGGTTCCCGCCACCTACAACTTTGGAGGAACTTTTACAACGGGCCATGAGCATCGAGGCGGACTTGGACCAAGATAATCGTGCGCGAGGTCGGGATGAGTCTGCTGAAAACTCCATGGATCGAGTAGGGGGGGGTCAAACCAGTGTGTCGATCGGCCTCAAGCACAAAAGAGGAACAAAGAATGAACAGCCAAACGCCCAAGTGCCGCTTCTGCCCGGGAAGACACTTTCATCGGGACTGCCCTGTGAAGAACCGGCAGGGAAACGACCAAGCGCCCCGGTAAATAGCCCACCGGGGCGCGTGAACCAACTAGGTACGGACATAACGCGCCTTCCAATAGAGATTGCCGGCCGAAAACTGACCGCAGCCTTGGACTCCGCCGCAAACTACAACTTCGTACGAGCCGGTCTGCTTCCCGGAGGAAGGAAGACGGAGCCCCGAAATGTCCAGCTAGCGCTACACGGTCAGCAATGTCACTCAACGGCCGCCGTCGTCGCAGACATTGTAATTGGAAGTCTCGCAACCACCACCAGTCTGCTAGAAGTGCCGGGACTGCAAGAGGAAGTTTTGCTGGGCCATCACTGGCTCACTGCCAACCAAGCAGTTGTGGACTACCGACGGGGCTGCCTTCACATGGGCATCGAGAACCGACAGACGGTCTTCTGGAATGACCGCGCGGAGCCCGAGGAAGAGGACATTGACGAAGCTAGCCTTCAAACGTCAGCAGGTGGCCAACGCCGTAAACGGCTTCTGGAAATGTTACACCGTCATTGCAGTCTGTTCTCCCGTGGCCCGCTCCGCACCACATCTGCGGCCAAGCACGAGATCCGGCTGAAAGAAGGTAGCCAACCATTCCAGCTCCCGAATGTACCGGTACTCCGACGAGAAGAAACGCACCATCCGGGAACAGGTAGAAGAGATGCTGAAGCAGCGGATCATTGAACCGGCCACCTCGCCATACAGCTCTCCGGTGGTGATTGTGAAGAAGGACAGCACACCCCGGTTCTGCGTGGACTTCCGGAGGCTGAACGATCAGACCGAGGATGTGGACTCACCACTGCTGCTGATATACGAAACAATCAAGGACCTCAGTGGGGCCAACGTCTTCTCGACCCTAGATCTGAAGAGCGGCTACTGGCAGATCCCGCTGGAGGAAGAAGCAAAGAAATACCCAGCATTCTCGGTGCCAGACGGAGGTCGCTACCAGTTCCGGGTGATGTGCTTTGGGCTGAAGAACGCGCCCAGCACCTTCCAACGGCTGATGCAGGATGTTCTCATAGGACTATTACGGGAGTGCTGCCTCGTCTATCTGGACGACATCATTGTCTACTCCCCCGACTGGGAAACGCACCTGCGACACCTGTATCAAGTCTTGGAAAGGCTGCAGATGCACCAGCTGACCTGCTTGCTCAACAAGTGTCACTTCGGCCGGGAAGAATTCGCCTTTCTGGGCCACGAGATTACTCCGGACGGCAACCTCCCGCAGCAGCAACATCTCAGAGCGATCGAAGACCAGCCGGCTCCCAGCAACAAGAAAGAGCTACAACGCTTCCTGGGAACCTGCAACTGGCTGCGAGAGTACATCCCCTGCTTTGCCATGATTTCGAAACCGTTACCGGACCTGCTGCGGACAAGAAAGTGGCATTGGGACGAGACAACGCAGCGCGCCTTCGAAGAAGTTAAGGCCGCTTTCCGGCAGCCGTTAAAACTCTCACGACCGGATCGGCATTTGCCGATGTTTCTGCAGACCGACGCCAGCCAAAAGGGACTTGGAGCGGTGCTTTATCAATGCACCGAAGCCGGAGAGAGGCGTATCATCTCGTACGCCAGTGCCAAGCTCCGCGAGGTGAAGAACTACAACTCCAACGAACTGGAGTGCTTGGGAGTCATCTGGGCCATCAAGAAATATCGGCCATACTTGGAGGATCGCCATTTCACCCTGAGAACCGACAACAAGGCGCTAACCTGGCTGAATCAGGCGACGGGGCAGAAGACGAAGTACGCTCGCTGGGCTCTAGTGATACAGAGCTTCAAATTCACCGTCGTCCACTGCCTGGGCAAGGAGAACGAGTTGCCGGACTTCCTCTCGAGAGAACCGGGGCTTGAAGATACCGCCGGTATCCAAGAAGAACCACGGATGCAGCCTGAAGAGAAGCCACTTCGCAGTGTTGCGGCAGCTGCACGCCACTACAAGAAATCACGGCTGTCGGCATCCATCAGGCAGTGGAGGAGGCGCAAGAAGGCGACGAGGAGTGCCAAGCGTCGAGAAACGACCCTGCGGCGGCTACTTATCTGTATTTATTAAGTTCATGATATAATAATAGAGTAATTATTTATCACGTTTTTTGAGTAAATTATTATGATATTAAATCCAAACCAAAATATTAAGTAAGATCTCATATTACCAGAGTTGGACTTAACTAGAATTTGCGTAACACGGTTCATGTCATTTCACAAAATACAAGATTTTTTACGCGATTGTGAATAGATTAGTGTGCACTATGATTAAGGTAATGTACAGTATAATACATATATGTTATTGCAACCATACATTAAATAATCGTATTTGTTGTTTCCCTTTCAGTACAAGCGTCAATACCAAAGAAGTTTTAATAATAGTATAGTAATATTATTTTGATTTGTGTAAAGACTAAATTCATTTGAGCTATTTTGTGTGTGTTGTTCTATTTGTAATCAGGGTGTATATAAAATTTTGAATATACTCTGTTAGCAGATATTTGAACAATATTAGTAATTGTGTTTATTTGGAGGTTGAATTATTATTTGTATTGTGTTAGGTTAAGTTTTGTGAACATTTGATTGCGATACTAGATTGTAACATTATACTACATATAAACTGAACATTATTCCGTAATAATAAGTGTTAATAATAGTGCCGTTTCGATAAATAAGCGCTATAATATTTGTTTAAATTTATAAAATAACTAATCAATATGGCCGTATCACTCGACTTACAAAATACATTAGCTGCATTAGTAGCCAATATGCAGAAAATGTCAGAAGAAAAGAAGTCACTATGCAGAAAATGTCGGAAGAAAGTAAAGCCACTATGCAGAAAATGTCAGACGAAGCAGCAAAACAAAATAAGTCACTGCATGACGAAAATAAAAGAATTTTTACTGCTGTCCATGATCAGGCGAAACAAAGTAAAAATCTATTTGGTGTTAGCAGTGTCAACGGAATCGTCAGCGAGACGCGCAGAGGAATCGCTGCTGGAGCAACCCGCCAACCAAGAGGACGCCAGGAGGAGGACACGCATGCAGGAGGACGTCTCACCAAGTGTTACGGATATCATCTATCAAGTAAAATCGAACTATATAAACTTTACTCAAAATATAAAATGCATGACAATTATGTAATTTAATATACATCATATAAACTATTATTTCTTGTGTGTAATAAATAATTCTTCATTACCTCCAATATACACTTGTTTGTAATCTCTTCACACACACTATATCCTATGCGAAAATAGTAATTTGTAACGTTGCAATATATATAGGTATGGTTCTGTTTTGTACTTTACTTTGTTTTTAATTAAGTTGGGAAAGGTACAGTTTTCTCTTAAAAAATTCAGCTCGGCTCAATTCTTGCACAGTACATTAATTTTAAACACAGATTAAAACTGTTCAAAAAGTTATGTTTAGATCCTTAAATTCGTAGTGACCATCAATTAATGAATTTTTCTGGTAAAGGGTTTAGTGAGGATCGGTCAAAAATATAACATAAATTTTAAATTATTTGTGTTGTCATTTTGACAATGTTTATTGTCATCATCAGGATGACAATTGTTGTTTGTTTAACCTTTGTTTATATTGTTTAACCTAAATATTGTTTTATCAAAACATTTACTGAAATAGTCGAAAACAAAAAGACATCTTATCAACTGAGGTTAGGATACAACTCTCTTTACACACACATATGGGTAGCAGTGGTTTTTCATCTAACTTACACCATGAACTTGAATTTGATATATAAAATGAATTTGTTTTACTATGTGGATCTTTTGATTTTTTTAATAATTTCAACTAAAAACTGAGAAGAGTTATTTCATTAGCTTCGCCCATCACAATGTCACTCATCAACACACATTACCACTAATTTCTGAATGTGAACTTGATGAATCAATGTTGGAATCAGAACCATTAATTATTTCTGTAAGATAATTCCTGGAAATCATTTTCAATAAACAAAAATGTAACAAAACAACTATTTCACGCACAAGCTGTAGGTAAACAACAAAACTGGCTGCCCTTGTTATGTTTTTATCAGTAATTATCATCATCACTATTAATTTTCATTGTATCACTTTTAAATACTTCGTTTTTGAACTATTGCTTCATCTACTTTAATCATTCTGCTTTCTAAACTGTCTATTTGCGTACTAAACATCTTATTGACCGATTCTAATATCTTATCAGTTATTGTTACAAGTCTTTCATCAAATTTTTCGATTTTTTCATTGTTTGTCACTTTAGTATCTAAATTGTCACATTTACTATCTATCTTTAATAGCAACTGCATCATTGCCGTTTCTCATCTGTTTTGTTTTCATACTGAGTTGAGATGGGTGTTAATTGAACTGTATTTAATTCAACTGTTCGGTAGCGCTAGGCTCATCGATCTGACTAATTGGGGTAGAATGAACGCCCATCTCACTCGTAAATGTGTCATCAGTTACGCTGACTTCCACGTTCTTATCTGCCATCTCAATATATTGTAACTCTACTTAATGCGTGTTATTGTGTTGTGTGAATGTATGAGCACCTACCTGCTGTCCGATCTTGCGGTTTTCTTCCGACTAGGGCGTGTGGATTTTGGATTTGATTTCGCAAGTGTGTAAACTCAAATATATGACAACAGCACACTAAATAAGTTATTTTAAAAGTGAAGAGTTTTGTGAGGTTGGTAGGCTCCGTAGTACAGCAATAAAAAAATACAATATGGGGTAATAAAACGGTGTTTATTACTCCAATGACACACAAGAATGAAAGATTTATATGATCAAATATTCTTATTAACTAAACAATAAATAGATCTTGAATAATATTTTCTTAATGGTTGAAAATTTTCAGATGTTGAGCTCGTTTTTTAAAAGAGTTAATTTTACTGAAAATTTAATTAATTAATTTACTTTAATTTAATTTAATTTCAATGGCTTTAAAATTTGATTCAAATTAAATAAAAACAAAACTCTAAAGTTAATTGAATATATTCCAAAATAAACTAGGCGTGACAATCTAGTTGACGTCCCTTTATTTACTAGTGATTTGACTCTCGTATACTGCAGTATGAGCAAATTATTTAATTCTTTGTTAAGATTTGTATAGCGCTTTTTTGTTTTATCTCTATTAATTCTTAACTAGAGCTTACTAATTACTTATACTGGCTATACAGATTATCACAAATGAATTATTCTTATTTAACTAGAGTCTTTGATTTGTGGCACCTGAATGCTTTATGTTACAATGATTTTAATTAAAAAAGATAGAAAAATTGATGGTTGAAAAATAGATAACTTGATTTTGCTTTCCTGATACTGAAGTGGATTTTAGAGATGCTCCGGATGTCCCTCGCTGTCCTTGTCCAATCGGCTAGAGATAGTGATCTACTTGAGCGTCCTGGGTTTCGGCGTTGAGCTCGGAAATCAGCAACACTCTCCTCTCCTGCTATTTGTTGAAGTTTTTACGTCTGCAGCTTTCTGCGAGAACTGGTTCACGTCCCTCGTCGAATCACGTTCCACGTCAGCGTGTGTGTGCGTCGTTTCGAGTTGTAGTTCTGCTCGTCAGCTGATTCACAATGGTTTAGACGGCCTCTCTGTCGTATTCTTGAAGTAATGTCTTGTAGTCTTGTAGATCTCTTGCGTGCTTATGACCACAGCTTGTAGTGCACAATAAGCTTGTTTGTTGATGTAGAAAGAGTATCTTGACGTGACGCTGTAATTACGAATCGTTACAGTTGATCTGTGTTATGATGATCGTAATTATGCGTGTTGAGTCTTCAGATGAGTCTTCACAAAACTATGGTTTTGAGACGATCGAAGATATATGTCTGTTCTTCTTGAATACTGGCAGTAGAGTGTTCGATCAGCCCCAAAACTCCGCGCTGGTTGGGATTTCGTCGAATGATTTGATTGGCTGACACACTCTCCCTACTACACAAAATTTGAATCACCTTAGTCCGTGAGAACGAAGTTAGTTTCCCACAGACGGAGAATTTATATTATTATTAATATTCTAAACACAACGGAACTGAATTGTCGTTGCGGATTTCCTGTGACATTTTATATTGCAATTATCTTGGTTGCAAACCAAGTTGTGCAAATTCGAAAATATACAATTTGTTGTAAATTCTTATAGTTATAACATATTAAAAGCTCATTTACGTAGCTCAATTATTACAGAAGTTATTCACATAAAATTAATTAACTCTGTTATTATTTAGTTATATTGCATAAAATTCGCACACCCCATTATTAATATTTCGGCAAACATTTTGGCTATAATGGATTTCGCCTGAATTTACTGGTTTCCGAAATATTAACAATTGAAAGTTTGGGTGTGGTCATATTCGTTCCACAGCGAGTTGATTATGTAACAGCCGCGTGTGCGTCTCGTACAATGCATTATTATGATCGCTACAACATATGAGTGGAGTTTCGACTATTAAAATTTATTCGAACATCAATATAATATACTCTCAACATATAACTCCAAATTAATAATATTTGGTCCTGTTATATACTCCTCCACCCATTTTTTTAAAAAAATGAGTGTAATAATTACAATTTTTTTTTTTCAATTATTTTAAATGTACATTGAAATGATTATGCTTGCTACTACACATTGTATTAATTATCTACGGACACATACATTAGTGTCAATGTTCTTTACATATTTAACTTAATTCTAATTGCACAAAATCAATAACAATATTATACCTGAAATCAATGTGTAGTAAATGTTTTTAGGACGGCTAGTATTTAATTGCAGCGTTTAAGAATGTCAGATAAGCGGTAGTCAACAGCTGACACGCACGCGCTCCAGGAATGTGCTTCGGTTTGTTTACCGTGTTATCAAAGAACGCGCGACGCTAATTAGTTGACCTACATTCTAACAGCTGAGCGCTACCATTGTGTAACAATTTCCGGCTCGTTGGGGTTGGCTTCGCACGTCCGCGTGTATGCTTGTTACTTACCGCGCAACTACCGAACTATCATTCATACACAATTTATTTACAATTATTATTAATATTATAAAACACATTTAATTCATTTTAATTCTAATTATTATTTAATTAAATTATTATTAACTCTATACATTGTATTAAAAAAGTGCGTCCAATATTTCGTAACCGTTTTTATGGGTGGTTCTACAATATTCCTCTAGCCACTCGTTAAGTCCTTCGGCGTCACCGGATATTACAACGACGTCTTCCCAGGCTGATTGTGTGGGAACGCTACCGCTAAGTTCCTGCTCTACCGGACATACAACTGTCGGAGCGCTTTGTTGTATTGTATTCACCTCAAACAATGGTTCTGTACTTTCCGGTTGGAATACCTTATTAACCGGCACACAAATTTCTGGACAAAAATCACCTTTCTTAAACCTAGCATTTTTTTTATTTCTACCTATTTTAGCTTTAAATAATTTGGCATGATTTATGGCGCATCCCCCCTGGAGGCGCCCGTTTCCAAGTTTTTTGGAAATTTACGGTTTTTTTTCTTCTCACTAGGGTCCTTAATGCTTTGCGTATCGCTGTCTTGCGCAGTTGCATCACTTTTCGCTATTTCGACCGTTTGTATTTCTCTGATCGGGGTCCCATCGTTGCCCTTACTTTGCCCCTTCTGTCTACCGACATTTGGTCTACCTTTATATTCAGAGGTCTTATTTGGCGGTTTTGACGGTGTCTGGGGTGGAGTAGAACTTGTACTTGGTCTCTGATCAGGTTGTGGATGGTATTGCACCCGTGTATTTTGTCCGTCGTTATTTCGGCGAAAATCTGGGTTATAACGCCAACCGCCTAAATCAAAAACTGTCTCGCTTTGGGACACTGAAATGAGCAGTTCATCGACCGTGCGTATACCTTGCGTAAACACAGCTACCCGTATATTGTGGTTGAAATGATAGGCTAGTTTAGTGACAATGTCGATCTCTGAAAATGCTGGGGTTAAATGTTTTGCGCGCTCGACCTGCTGGATGATATAATTTTCCGGCGTCATACCTAATTTTCGGTCAAAACGTCCATATTCTAAATCATTGCGTAACAGTCTTTGAGTGTGAGAATTCCAATACCGGCTTTCAAATTTCTGTTTGAATTCCGCGTATGTGGTCACTGTATCGCGCACAATATTATACCATTTACGCGCCGAATCACACATCGCGTTTACTACCCATTGTATTTTATCTTGATCTTCGAGTCTCGAACCTACCCTCGCCATTTCATTTTCACAGGCTAACAAAAATTCAATAGGGTTTTCATTATTTTCCCCTGTAAAATATACACGATTCTTTTCATCGACAGGTCCCTGTATTAGAATATTAGGAGCAGATCTCCTGCGTACTTCCTGTCGTACCTTTAAGATCTCATCATTAAGTGCTTGCAATACACTTTCTTTATTAGAATCTATATTTGACCGCGTTTCTACTATTGAAGCGTCAAGTCTGTCAACGCGGCATTGTGTTTCCGTCACGTCCGCTTGAATCTTTACTTCGAGCGAGTCAACTTTTTTTGCAACACCAGCGGTCTGTTTTTCACACCTACTAATGTGTTCTTTGAATCGGCCCTCCATACGCGTAACTTGTTCGATAAACGATTTTTGCATGGTGGTCTCAAAAACCTTAAACCGTTCGTTTATTTTCGTTTCAACCGTATGTACTTTTTCTCCGACTTCCGTGACTTTGGCGGTTAATTCTTTATTACTTTCAGCGACTTTAGCGGTCAATTCTTTATTACTTTCTTTAATTTCTTTATTAGTTTGTTTTATCTCAGCATTTATGTCTGCATTGCTATGCTCTAATGCTTCAGTTAAGCTTGATTTTTGCGCGTCAATTTTGGCCGTTAACTCTGCGATATTGAGCTCAGCTTTGGCTGCACTTTGTTCAAATTTCGCGTCTATTTTAGCAGTTAAATCCGCGTTCGCTTGTTTCATGTTAGCGGTCATTTCTGCGTTCATTTGCTGCATTTGTTTAAGTATTTTTTCCATATCCATTTTTACACAACAATTTCAAATACACGATAATTTCAAATACACTTCACTGCTGTACCACTACCAATCACAAAACTTTTCTTTGGGGATTGTTCAGTTGGACGCCAGCTGTTTTAAAAGTTAAAACAGCAAACTTGGTTTTAACGTAAATTAAATTTAGTTTGAATTTAATTTCTGGCCCCACGTGCAGGGCGACATATGTAACTCTACTATATGTCGTTCTGAACATAAATTCAATATAATTTAATTTCGTCGCACCCCACGTTCCGGGCAAGCCATATGTAACTATACTTAATGCGTGTTGTTGTGTTGTGTGAATGTATGAGCACCTACCTGCTGTCCGATCTTGCGGTTTTCTTCCGACTAGGGCGTGTGGATTTTGGATTTGATTTTGCAAGTGTGTAAACTCAAATATATGACAACAGCACACTAAATAAGTTATTTTAAAAGTGAAGAGTTTTGTGAGGTTGGTAGGCTCCGTAGTACAGCAATAAACAAATACAATATGGGGTAATAAAACGGTGTTTATTACTCCAATGACACACAAGAATGAAATATTTATATGATCAAATATTCTTATTAACTAAACAATAAATAGATCTTGAATAATGATTTCTTAATGGTTGATAATTTTCAGATGTTGAGCTCGTTATTTTAAAAGAGTTAATTTTACTGAAAATTTAATTAATTAATTTACTTTAATTTAATTTAATTTCAATGGCTTTAAAATTTGATTCAAATTAAATAAAAACAAAACTCTAAAGTTAATTGAATATATTCCAAAATAAACTAGGCATGACAATCTAGTTGACGTCCCTTTATTTACTAGTGATTTGACTCTCGTATACTGCAGTATGAGCAAATTATTTAATTCTTTGTTAAGATTTGTATAGCGCTTTTTTGTTTTATCTCTATTAATTCTTAACTAGAGCTTACTAATTACTTATACTGGCTATACAGATTATCACAAATGAATTATTCTTATTTAACTAGAGTCTTTGATTTGTGGCACCTGAATGCTTTATGTTACAATGATTTTAATTAAAAAAGATAGAAAAATTGATGGTTGAAAAATAGATAACTTGATTTTGCTTTCCTGATACTGAAGTGGATTTTAGAGATGCTCCGGATGTCCCTCGCTGTCCTTGTCCAATCGGCTAGAGATAGTGATCTACTTGAGCGTCCTGGGTTTCGGCGTCGAGCTCGGAAATCAGCAACACTCTCCTCTCCTGCTATTTGTTGAAGTTTTTACGTCTGCAGCTTTCTGCGAGAACTGGTTCACGTCCCTCGTCGATTCACGTACCACGTCAGCGTGTGTGTGCGTCGTTTCGAGTTGTAGTTCTGCTCGTCAGCTGATTCACAATGGTTTAGACGGCCTCTCTGTCGTATTCTTGAAGTAATGTCTTGTAGTCTTGTAGATCTCTTGCGTGCTTATGACCACAGCTTGTAGTGCACAATAAGCTTGTTTGTTGATGTAGAAAGAGTATCTTGACGTGACGCTGTAATTACGAATCGTTACAGTTGATCTGTGATATGATGATCGTAATTATGCGTGTTGACCACGTAGAGTCTTCAGATGAGTCTTCACAAAACTATGGTTTTGAGACGATCGAAGATTTTATTATATATAAATTATATATTATATAAAATTTTATTTTATCTCAAATAACCATTCTGCTCTTCGCAGTAGGCCTGTATTTATATAAATACGCATACAATAAATTGGCTACGTTCGGAAGCCAATTGTTATGTTTTCCCCTTGAATGATACTTAATTACTTGTAATTTCGTTCACTATTCGTGATGCCATATTTTTTGTTGTTACCAACTATGAAGCATAAAATCTACTTACCTCAGGGCCAGGCCTTACTGGCCTCAGGGCCAGGTTCGATTCAGGCGAACGGAAGAACAGAATGGGTTATTTTCAGTAAATAACTTTTGTTTTTTGTTTACCAATGACATTTCCCTTTTATTTTTGCTCATATACTTGTACATTTAACCCCTTCTTCAACAAAAATGAAACATATTCGGCCACGAGGCGTAATTGATAAAGAAAACAAGTAAAATAATTATTAACATCAACATTTCTCTCTCTCTCTCTCTCTCTCTCTCTCTTCATCATGTATTATTCTAAATCATCAATTTAATTTATATTTCTAATTGAACACAACCCAGCACTTCTTAAATATATATTTTTTATCCACACAAACACACACATTCATGCGTTACATTTTATATTCCCCTCAGTGAGCTCATTTTGTATTATTTAGGGGACTTGCAAGATTTTATTGATTGTATTAATTTACTTCCCTTTGATGATCCTTATAGGTGTGTCAATTGGATGACTCCTCGTGCACGCACTACCGTTGTTATTCTGTACTTTCCACAGAATTTACATGTTTTTAAGAAGAATTTTACTGTTAGTCCACTCTAATGAAAGTTATATTTGTTATTTCACATTTTTAATATTTTAAACGGGCGGGCCCGCATTTTTGTTCCGGAACTTTTATTCACAACCGGCCGATTATAAGGTATAATTTCAACTGGGGCGAGATGAACGGCTTTAAAATCTGAGATAGAGGGGGGTCACGTGACCACTTTCATTGTTTTACTGAATATGATGATCCAATTTCTGAGGCGAGGCCGACTACGCATTGCATTCCAAGTGACGTATTTAAAGGCTTAGTACTTATGTAATGTAGCATGACTGGTGACTTCATCGGTCAAAGTTCGTTTGGTAATATTTAACTGTTTTCTTGCATCGGAATGTTGACCTTGACACTATTCCACTCGCTTGTTTGCTACGTCGTTATATTCCTGAATAAAATTTGTTTATTATCCCCAAAATTATTATTTATACTTTTGTTTCCCCTTTCCCCAAATTACCACGGGTAGACCCAAACTGTCCCGTTACACCCTCATTGAATGTGTTCATAGTACAATCTGAAATATTTTTGCCATGATTGTTCCAGTGCATGTTGACCTCTACAGTTTAAATAGAGAACTAAAATATTCCATTACATGGAAACCAAGCCTGTGAATGTATAAGAGTGTCTTGTTTTGTTTAAACTATATCGAATTCACGTACGTACCGTATGTCCAGAGGATTCTGGCGCTTGTTTGACTTGGATGTACTAGGTACGTCCATAGGGCTCAATGTGTTAGTTTGAGTTGTAAAGTTTTCACATTTTAGTGAGTAACTGCAGTGACTGCAGACAGCAATGACGATCTACAAAATATTCATGACACAATGGATTAAGTAATGAAGAATGAATTCAATATGAAAATAAATGAACAATAGACCAAAGTCCTAGTCTCTAGTCGAAAAGAAGAAGATCCAGTCAGAATAACTCGTGGAAATAATCTTCTCCAGGCACTTAAAGAATATAACTATCTAGAAAGTAAAATCACAAGTGATGGATGTAGCAGTAAGGAAATTATAAGCAGAATTAACCAGGCTAAAATTGCTTTCAACAAACAGAAAACCTCTTCACTTCAAAGACTATCAGCCTAAAAATAAGGAAGAATCTAGTAAAGACACATGTGGAGTGGTGCCCCATACAGGAGTGAATCTTGGACAATTGGAGAAAGTGACAAGAAAAGACTCCAAGCATTTGAGACTTGGTGCTACAAAGAATATTCAAGATAAGCTGGAGGGAGAAGATAACGAATGAGGAAGTCTTAAGAAGAGCTTAGGAGGAGAAGAGCTTTTTATGAAACTTAAAAAGGCAGAAGGAGCCTCCAGGCGGTCTAGTGGCTAACGCGGGCGATTGATGCGCTCGTGGTCCCGGGTTCAATTCGCGGCGGAGGTTCCATACGGCGTGCACTCAGCGTCGTGAGGCAAACTGAGTAGGCGCTGAGATAACAGCGCCGCCTCCTGGCTGTGAATACCGCAACTAGCGGCTGGTGGCGCGTAGTACTAGCCATACACCGTCACACTAACACAAAAGCCATGCGGTACGCCTTGGTCCTTAACGGACTGTTGAGCGGAGGTTTAATTTAATTTAATTTTAATTTAAAAAGGCAGAAGAGCTAAGTTTATAGGGCATATACTACGGCAATGACACAATAAGTTGGTTAAGAGATTAATAGAAGGAACAATTGAAGGGAAGAATCCTAGAGGATGACCCCGTTTAGACTACATGAAACAGCTTATGGTTGATGTGAACTGCACATCATATTGTGAGTTGAAAAGAAAAGCAGAGAAGCGTGAAGAATGGCGAGCTGGTGCCAACCAGCCTATGGGCTGCTAACCTAGGAGAGAGAGAGAGAGAGAGAGAGAGAGAGAGAGAGAATGAGAATGAGTAACTGATACACTGAATGCATTTTTATTGTAGTGTTATTCAGTGTAGTGTTATATATTTGTGTAATGTGAGCTTGTTTAGGATAAGCTTATTGTAAATTAGCTTAGCAGAATAAGCTTATTAGAATTACACAACGTGATGTCATATTTAATGCTGTAAATGGGTCATATTTAATAACCCAGAAATGGTTTTGTAAACAAAGTTAGGTAATAATGATAATAATGACACTTAGTGATTAATGGTAACTGAGTCACTAATCAGTTATAACCTCCAACTGTGTGACCAGCTGGCTGTGTTGGAAAAGGAACCAGCATTTCTTTATAGTTCATAATGGATATGAGAATTGTCAAAACCCACACACATGCATTATAAATATATACCGTTGTTGTATTCATTTCTAAATAATTTGGTTGTGATGTATAGATGTGACTGCTAGTATTTTTTCTCCTTGTCTACAGCTGTAGTTTCATGCTATTTTAATTATTTTTTAATTACAAACTGTTAAAATAGTTTGTTACAGCTGTAATGTACTGTTAAATGTTACTATTAAAAATTGTGAGCTACAGATGTCATTGCTAGTAATTTTTCTATATGTCTACAGCGGTAGTTTCATGCTATTTTGCAATTTTTTTATAACAAACTTTTAAAATTATCTTGAGGTTCTCTGTGATTAGAAGAAGACGAGAAAGGGGTGGACAGTGGAAAGGAAGGCAGCGGCATAGTGTGGGAATGAGGGCCTTCTGGCAGGAGAAGAAAAGGAAATGATGTACGCGTGGTACACGGCTAGCCTGTTCATGTAAACAAACAAAAAACTATTAAAATTACTAACTTGCATTTACAAGTTTTTATTTTGGACGGTTTCCATAATAACAGAATCATCATTTTTTTGTTAGGTGGTTTGTGCTAAAAAATTAAATAGTGACAAAGGTTATTTTCTTTCAATACAAAAAACTTGAAAGATCATTGAAGAGGCAGAGCTGATTTTAAATCTAGGAACTAATAAACATATTTATCCAGTTAGGTTAGTTCCCATATGTTTCTTTTGTTAATAAATGAAGGTACTTATTCAAAACAGTCAGTAGTTAAATCAGACATTAAGATTTAATCATTTTTTTTAATTGAACTGCCAAAATTTAGCATATGTACATTGTGGTCAAAACATTTGAAGTTTGTAGTGAAACCAATCTGTCATATTATTCTGCTGTTGATGTAGCCTTTTGTTAAGTCAACGTGTGCATGAACATGTCAACGACATGTGAAAATAAAAATATTAATTACAACTGATAACAGTGACTTTGCCAACAGCTGTCTCAAATTGCTTTAGCCGTCTCACATTGTATACTCATATGTATATGTAATATCTTCAAATAAATACACTGCAAGTAGGTTTATTTCCACCTGATGCACTTTTACAGAAATTATTCTGTATCTTCAGAGGTATGCTTGAACTGTAATTGAATGTTTCACTTACAATACAGCTAACGGATAATCGAATTTACTTTGATTGTTTTAATGTTTATGTAGTAGCTGTTTATTATATATTTAATGTTTATTTTATTATTGTAATAAATGTATGATTTAAAATAAATCGTCTTGTTTTGTTTTTATTTGTATTTTATGTAATCATGTGGTAAAAATCATAATAATGGCGAATGGCGGCATTATGAAAACGTTAAAATTCCTTGTTGGTGCGGTTCGTCGTTGGAACTATTCATCTCTGTCGCTAACACTCGGGATTAGCGACGGTTGAATGTAATTTTGCGTATACTGATTTCCCCCTCCAAAGCTGTCTACACAGTCTAGGAGGTGCTGAGAGCTGTTTTACACCTCAAGCAATAGTAGTATAAATTTTAGTCAGCTATATTGGTTATATGACATTTGAATTTTTACATTTACTTGATTTCTCATAACAGTAAAACGTATAGAAACTCTACAAAATCCTGATCTGGTCACTACATCAAGGCACGACTCTTACACAAGCTTTTTATGCATTTTAGCAAGACTGCAGCAAAATAAGATTGAAAATCATTAGAGCACAATCCGAATATATAGAAAATACTCAAGTTTAATTAAGAAAGTTGTGTTAGTGGTTATAATCACAAACAGAAGTATCACTGTTGCACACCACTATAGAAAAATTATTCCGATTAGTGCTTTCAAGTTTGAAAATACTCAAGCCTTGCAAGCTACTCAGGCAGTGCATAGCTTAACCACAGATGTGTACAACATCCAAGATACCCCTCACATAAGTAGCACTATCATCACATCACAAATCAGAAGATTATAACTGGAAAGTAGAACACAACATGGACTAACAAAGCATCTAAACTAATATATAATTTAATGAGACATTAAATTCACATTCTACAAAACTATTACTGGATAAAAACTTAATATATGGAAGAGAAGCGTGGATATTTACACAAAGTGATAAACAATTATTACAAAGCTCAAATCACATCTATAAGAGAGTGGGTGCCATAAGCTACTACTACATTTACTATCTCCATGAACACAAATTGGATATATTATGGGATGCACACCAAAAGTGAAAACTTCAGTGTCGAGTGGCAAGCACATTTCTTGATTCAATGTGTAAAAGGCAGCTCATATGTATTTTGGAGTATGAGAGATTTGATATTAATGGATAATTAAACAAGATGAGGGGATAATCGCGTTTATACGTATTTTATTATAAGAAATCAATAATTACAATGAACAAATAGAATCACATCACATGTCAAATCATTTTCAGGATACATACATATACAAACAATATGTAACAACTAATTCTTTTATGTAACAATATGATTTAGAAAAGTTCAAATGTGGCTGGCTACTAACAGCTGATCACAAGTTACATTAAAGACCACATAATTAACCAAAATTAAAATCACAGCCGTTTTCTTATTTTTTCTTGTAGCTAACAAAATGTACATAAAGTACATTAAATTCAGCTTACTGGACAAGCTTCCTATATAATCAAATTGATATTTTTTCACAAAAAATTGATTTAGTTTTCAGACTGACTATTCACTTGATGTTTTCTGGACAAAGAAACAGTCATATGGTTTACAACTTCACTCAATGTTATTTAATATTCTTTCAGTTATTAACACTGCAAGCCAAGGCCAATTAAGGTAAATCTTTTAACAAGAGGTTTGAATTTTGTCTTCTTATATGTTTGTATTTAATATTTTCTGTAAAAAATCTGCTAACAACCAAACTATTTACATCAATTTTAGCATGTATCTTGGAAGGACTCAAAATTACACCTCTCCAATTACTGACATGATCTACATAGCAGTCTGGTTACTTAAACTGGTTAATACTGGTTACACCTCATATATCACAAGCATACTTGAAGTTCCCGAATTTATATTAAGATAAATTAGGTTTCTCAAAATACTGATGGTATTCACGTAAGACGTATTTATTACAAGTAATGTCAGTAAATTTTGATTTTGACAGTTTTAAAATATCTTACAGGTAAATTACACAATTCTTGTTGGACACCCTATTACAGAAACAGACACTGATATTGAGTAATAACACTATTGCTTTCTGTATACTTAAGGAACAGTGACTGACCTCAATGGCGGCTGGTGGTTCCAAATTTTGGTGGTTGCAGTAGTTGGTTGAGTGTATGGCAGGGGGATTAAAACACATTAAACTATTATAATCACAGTTATGGAAAATTATTATAATTTTATCAGCTCAAACAACAGATAACGTTTACCTTGAACCAACATAAACACTAAACCTGACACAACTTACAAATCAAATAGACTGTGCTGATTTCATGACACAACTAACTTGCGCTACAATGCTACTAGCGGAACGTTGCAGAAACTTTGCAACCACCAAACTTTTATTGGGAGCATAGGGTAGTTTGTGAAGACTAGCGCACGTCCTCCCATATGTTTGTGTACCAAGCTCTGCCTACAACCACCAGCCTGCGTGCCATGTTTGAATTGTACGCGAACATTGCCATGTTGAATCTAATATGATCTCCATTGAAATTTACACTTTTAGCTATATAATGTTTTCATAAATTACATTCGAACTTTCATATAACGAAGTGTATCAGGGCACAAAAAAAGTTTGTTTTATGGAAAATTCATTGAATAGAAACAAATGAAAAATGGTGAGTATAGTCTAGCAAAAACACGAATAAAATGTATGTATTATTTTATTGATGAATAGACAATCGATAAAATAAAAGTGATAAACTGAATGATAAAATTAACAAATTGAATTGTGATTGAACAGTGAAATTAAAAATAACTTTCCAGCAAAATATGTTATAAAACTGAAATTTATTTAGATAACATAACTACGTATTATACCGTATTTTCCAATAAACCATGAAAGTAATGAAAACACAAATTTAAGAGATAACGAAATTAAAAACTAGGCTATTACATATAGTTCTTAGTTTGATAAACTAACTTGCTTGCTTATTTTTTTGAAAATACCGTTCTATTTTCAATGAATGATTCAAGTTTATTTAATGACAAAAAACATCTCATCCGGTACATTTTCCTGCTGAAGTATTCTGTTTCTTATCGTCTTAAACGCATTCTTTAACTAAATACAACTATTTTACTAACGACTCTGAACACAAAGTTTTTTATGAGTAAAAACAAAGTTCAAGAACCTCTGAAGAAGCTTTTTAAAAGTGAAAACTGGTTCAAGTTGTAAGGTAAAACTTTGTTTTTACTCATAAAAAACTTTGTTCCGAGTCGTTAGTAAAATAGTTGTATTTAGTTAAGTAACGGACACGTCATGAACAACGAAATCCAAGCATTCTTTAAATCGTCAGACAGACGGGGAGAAAATTTATCGAGAGGTTTAAAGAACACCTACCAAAAAAGAATCCCATACCACCTCATCAAATTATGCACTCCACCTCATAAACGAAAACCATAGTTACACCGGATTCAAAGAAAACATGGAGCCGATACACATATGTAATAAAGGTCATCTCCTGTCTCCTGAACGCCCTAGAAGAGTTTGAAATATACAGGGCCTCCAAAATAAATTAAGAACAGTTACTCAACGATCAGCTGATGTTTAAATCCAATAAATTATATGATACCGCGTTGAAGATAAGCAGTGAAGCGCGAATACGTGTTAGTTGACGATCAGAGGTTGACCGGTGCACCGAGTCCCTTATAACGTTTTCATATGTTTATGCATATATGTTAATTTATTCATAGTGAGTTTTGTGCGAGTGGTGTTTATGTGTGTAAACGTTTTAATCTTTTCGACGACCCCTATGTATTAGGGGAATAGCATTTTCCTGTACCTGAGGATGGGGATTTAGTCCCTGAAACATGTCGTATTTGAAAAACTGAGATCGCCTAGTGGATTATATAAGGTAAAATTCTTAAATTAATCAGCTTTTTCTTCTTCAATTTCTTCTAAATCTTCACTTCTATTACTACTTTTCTATCATTTACTTCATTGAAAATCTCTTCAACATCTGGAAACGCTGCTACTTCAACGTTCTCATCGACCTAAAGATAGTCACCTAGTTGAACATCTTTACATAAATTAAAACAGTTTTCTAACTTCTCCCAAGCATCTTTAACAATCTCAGGAATCTCGTCCACATCTGTTTCCGAGTCTGCTACATTTTCATTTTCACTTTCCATTTTAAACCTGCTTTTTTGAAGCATCATGTTATTGTTTCACCCGTGACGTCCTGACACTATGCTTCTGAAACAGCTTCAATGCATTCTTTCAACGAAATAAATTTACTGATGTTAAATGGTTTATTATCATTGATGGCCTTCAAAATGTTTGCAAGAATTCGCTTGCGATAATGGACTTACAAATTTTTAATAATCCCCTGGTCCATAGGCTGAAGTCTTCCGGTCATGGCGAGGGGAAAACAACCTTAACATTTTTACATTTCTCAGAAACAGTTCGTGGGTGAAGACGGCAATTATCAACAAACAATAAAAATTTTTCATTTTTGTTTAATCATTTCATGGTCAAGTTTCGTTAAAAATTTTGTGTAGATTTTAGTAGTCATCCAGGCTTTCTGGTTAAAATCGTAATCTGTTTCCAAAGATTTAACTCCTCGGAAACAATGTGGCTGTTGACTTTTCCCTGTAACCAGGAGTTTTACTTTTCACTTCCGCTCATGTTCACCGCGACCATAACAGTCATCCTCTCTTTACTATGCTTCCCGCCAAAATATTTGTTTCTTTGAAAGCAAGGGTTTTATCAGGACGACACTTGAAAAACTGGCCTGTCTCATCGACGTTAAAAATATCGTCGTTGTAGTCCTGCAATAATTTCAGCAAGACATTTTGTTTCCAAAACAAGTCATCTTCTTTAACATCGTACTCTTGCCGCTGACACATTTTTGGTAAATGTCGTGACAGGATTTAAATTTATCCAACCACCCCGTACTGGCTTGAAAATCAGGATAGTTTAACATTTTAGCAAATTCTAAAGTTTTCTCTTTCATTAATGCTCCCGATACAGGAATATTTTTTTCACAGACCATGGTAAACCATTTAAGAACCGCCTCGTCTAAATCTTCATAAACACATGTTTTAAAACGTTTTCAATTCGTATTTAACTGCTCAGCGTGTTTTTTGATTGATTCGCGATTCTTTAAAATGGTCGATAAAGAATTTGCCGGAATACCGAAACGTAATGCAAGTTCTCTTTTCTTAACTCGATTGTCCACTTCATTAAGAATCAGCAATTTTTCTTTGATACTTAAAACCTTGCGTTTGACATTATTGAAGTCCTGCTATTCTGCCTGACGAACACTGACATAATAAAAATACAGGTTGACAACTACTGTATACAGTAAATCACTTGAACTCGCTAAATCAGAACCACACTAAGACAAAGACGAAACCAGAAGGACGTATGTAAACTGTGGAGCAGTAACAGACAGTGGTGGTGGGGAGAACACGAATGTGTAGACGAGTGGGCGGGATCACATTACATTCCACAGTACAGTAATACCGGTAGGCGAAGTTATTCAAACAATTTATTAAATATCAACACACTATAGTTTATTATCAGATGCACAGAGGTAAAATAATGTAAAACGGAAATGGAATTCCAGTCTGGTTCCAGTCTCAGGCCAGATTTTTTTATTCAACCTAGCCAGAAAAAGTTCGTTAAATAGAAAACTAATTTCATTAAGTAGGGACATTTTAACTTGTTTTTCTGACAAATCCTCAAAATTTCTGAAAAAATTCGTTGAACAGAGAATTTCGTTATTTAGAAGTTCGTAATATGGAAGTTTGACTGTATTTTATAGTTTAGTTATTCTATATTGGTGGTTATGCAACGCTGTGCCAGCCACTAATTGACCTATAAACTACAAGGAAATTGTAATTTATGTTGTGATAGTTCACCACAAACTGAACTAGCACAACATCTATCACACAGGCACCTTCCTAGTACATTTATGCTTTGTCAAACCAGGATACTGAGTGAATGCCTTACCACATAGATCGCATTTGTAGTTCTTAACACTGCTGTGAATTAATTTGTGTACATACAAATTACTTATTTGGCCAAAGGTTTTCTCACATATATCACATTGAAATTTCTTAATACGACTATGAACTACTAATTTGTGTTTCTTCAGTGTGCTACTCACACTGAATGCCTTATCACAAACATCACACTGGTGCTTTTTATTGTCACTGTGAATTAATTTATGCTGTGACAAACTCCCGCATGTATTAAATGCTTTATAACATACATCACACTTATAACCTTTTCTATTTTCATGGATCAGCTTGTGTCTGTACATACTTGTTCTGCTAAAAAGCTTATTACACACATCACATTTCCATTTTGAATTACTTTCGTTTTCACTCAGTTTCTTCCTTGCTAATAATTGTGGTGTATGCATCAAATTTGTTGTATTGGTGGCAGAATGATTTAGCCCAATCACTTGTTTTCCATAATGTGGTTTTTCAGTGATGTCCTCATTTGGAAAGATAATTGTTTCATACAAACTCCACTGAAAACATAGAATAATGGTATGATAAATCAAGTTGCCTTCTTAAAAGGTTTATGATTTGGAAGTTATATTAATTCAAAGTATGATAATTATGACTTTAACACCATAAGAAAACAAAAAGCATATCAAAAATTATTAATTTTCTTATTGTGGTATCTTACACAGTCCTTGAAATTACAATAAACAGTACAAATGAAAACTTAGTAAATATTTAGACACACACACAGCTTCTTTTTGTCCCTCTTTCTCAGAAATGTCATTTCATATTATATCACTTCTAAATCTTGAATTAATTTGTAATTTCATGAGAAAAATAAATTAACTTGAACATTTACCATAATTTCTTAAGCAGATGCTGATTTTTTACTTTCATTAGCCACTGAATCAGATTCTGTAATCACAAGTGATCAGTTTGTATTGGACGGGGTTTCCGAGATCCATCACTGCAGGGAAAATGTGAATCGGTTGATGTGAAATGTCTCTAGAAAGCCAAATATTAAAAGCTTATAGTCTGTTTTAAATCACAGATTACTCACTGTATAACCTTTGCTTGAAGATTCTCTGATCTCACTATGGTCTTTAGTATGCAGATGAGTTGAATATTCCTTGACTGATCACAAAAAATTAGGAAGAACTCCCTTCTGTGCCAAAATCTCATCCTAATATACCTGTAAAGTTTTATGCTGCTAACTTTATATAGAAAATAGCATTTCAAATGTTTATTCAAGCTTTCATTTAAAAACATTCTGTGCATTACAGTAATCCAAGTTTGCATCCAACTGTATTGTCAAATTATATCTAAGCGGTTTGTTACACAAGCATGTAGAGCAAAATTGAAAGTTAAGGGCATAGGAATGCGCGAAACGCATATGGTCAGAGGGGAATGGTGATGTGGTAGGAGTCGCTTTGAGATGCAAGAAGAGAATTGTTGTTATGAGCAATATGTGCACCCAATGTATGAATATTATTTCAAATAGTAACCAAAACTCAACAAATGTTATAGAACCTATCTTATTTTTCTTTTAGTCCTGTGGATTTGTACATATTTAGTATGTCTGTGTATTGATTATTTGTTTAGGTGTTTTAGTTGTCTACAAGTGTTTTAAGGATTTAAAAGGTGTACTAAGTCAAAATGAAATTAATTTGCAAATTATTAGCCAATTGTAACTATCATATTACCCATATAAGAAACTATTATAGGTACTACATTTTATGCTTTATTATTGTACAAAAATAATTTTCTGCAGTGTAGTATACTATTGAAAGGCATTTATTATTTGGATACACCTTGTAAAACTTTTTTTATTTTTCAGAAACACACTTCTGTTCTAGTTACTAACAATTGTTTCTGCCTTAAGAAGAAATAAATAGTGTATTGTTTTAAGAAAATATGTCACATCTTTAATTTGGCATAGTTAATGATGTTTTAAAAAAAAATCACCATTTTTTTTTAAATTGGGAAAGTATAAAAAACAGCCAGGCAGCTGGGACATGCCTACACTAAAATGGTCAGTGTCAAAAGATGAAATAGATGAAGTGAATAAGTAATAATGATGCTTGTACAGCAATTTTGTAATTAACAAATACAGTGAAATTGTTTTAGTGGAGGAAAACCACATTTAAATTAAACTGCAACTTTCAAATAGAATTTGACAAGACTTGATTAAATCAGGGAATCTCGAATATGAAAGTAAGATTAGTATTTTAATAAATTTTATGTTATTTTATCTAACAATACCCTTTTGAATTTATAATGACTAATTCAGCTACGGTTCCATTATTATTATTTTGCATATCCTAGACCTTGTTCTTGTACACTGGATATTGTATATACATGTATAATTTTCGGCGACACAGTTTATAATTTTACACACATTTTGCTCCTTAAAATGTAGATAAGCAGAAAAATTCAGTGCACCACTATGTTAAATCTAATGTAACTAGACTCTTCTATCTATGGGAACCAGAAATAGTATACACTTGGACTATTTAAAGAGATGTGTACATTGTATCCACAAACGTGTAAATAAAGAGTACATTTTGAATAAATTAACTAAAAAAAAGACAATTAGATACATTAAAATACTTTTATTCCTTTAATTATACTTAACATATAGTACAAGACTTATAGTGCTATAAACTCTTTACCAAAGCACATGTCTAAAATTTATGGTCACAAATGCTCTGCTAAATTTTTCATCTGAAACTTAAAGAAGATGATAACTCTCTTCAATACACTTAATTCAAAAGTAATAATATGCTTGGCAATATCAAACAAAATTTAGAAAAAAACAATCATGAAATGATTTTAACACTATGAATAATTTACTATAATAAAATCTGAGGATATAGCTATATATATCATAGATAACTCTAATAAACCATACTTAACCAACTAACTATATACAAGGATTGTTCAATAGAAACATGTTTAGAGGCTGTAAAGCATTTTTAATTCAACAATTTTAAAAGAAGTCTCCATTAACATTAAGGAACGAATCCCACTGTTGCCCTAATCTGTAGATTCCCTGGTGGTGGTAAGGCCGAACGCAAATTTTTCTACTCATCAGTCGTGGAATCCACTAAGCAGCAACTTAGTGATAGCCAAGACTATGAATGGTGGAATGAACAGTTCCCATGCTGATGCTCAGCATTTGAGAAAGTTCTCAAACTTTGATGCGTCTATTTGCGGATAAAGCAGTTGCAGCTGTCTCACATTTTCATCTGATGTGGTAACATGTGCAGGTTTGGGACGGGCCAAATCTTTAGTGGATTCTCTTCCTTGTCGAAATTTATTACACCATTCAACTACTGCCTTATGAGAATAACTACAGTCACCATATACATAATTCATTCTCGTACAAATTTCCATTGGCTGACGCCCCTCGGCGGCCAAAAACTGAATAATGGCATGCAGATTATCTTTGGGCGGATTTTCTATCATAGATGTCATTTTACAACCCAGTCACAATGCTTAGAAAAGAGAAGATTGCAAATATTTTTGACAGATGCGTCACTAGTACTTAAACAGACGATATAAAGAAATGAATTCTGTTGCCATGGCGACGAAGTCATGGCTGCACAGATCAAACATGTTTCTATTGAACAATCCTTGTATATATAGAATTACAGGACCAATATTATTTACATAACTGCAACTAAATAAAAGCATCTGCAACATAATTTTATTATTTCAATCATGTAAACACCTATCCCTTTATGAGGTTATCATTCATTTGCATTCTAACTGTTTACAAAATATACTTCCAATAATTGTAACACTCATTACATTCTGTTTAAAAAACACTGACATGCATACACATATGTAAGATTAATTACTATCATGATCTATCACTTACCGGCTTTACTGTTCTTAGTTCACAGTTTTACTTTCTCTATGTAATTTAGAAGACCATTTCTCTATGTTTATAGAATGTGCCGTGACCAAAGTCCCAGTAGAAATAATTTTTGATCAGTTATGACGACTGGCTTAATTATTTGAGAACTTAAAATACACTTATAGTTTGTCACATTTTGCACCAATGTCTATTTTGATTGACTGCCATACATCAGTTTTAGTATCATAATTACTAATACAACTGGATCCGTAGTAATTATGATTGTTTTTATTTTTGGTATCGTACAGACCCATATTGTAAAAAGACGCAAAACCTTATTTAATTTACTATAATTTCGGTATTTGATTTCTTTATTTTATCATGAGTGTGAGATAATTTATTTAAATTTTGTCTCACTGTGGTTCTTTGTCAATTGTTAGTATGAGGGGTATCCAAAAAATAAGTTTCCCTAATTTTTATATCCAAGTATGAGCGACTCAGGCAGTTCCCAGACACAGGGAATTTTAGTTTGGGTGTAGTGGCAGTGCTCGGAGCCGGTCTGATGGCTGTGAACTGCTCAAGCATCAGTATACACCCCTTAAACCACACATTTTTTGTAATGTCTTTTTTCTAAAGTTAAGTCATTTTTATTTACTCTGGTGATGATTCCTCTTTCTACTCCATGTTAGGATGTGGGTCTTAATGTTTATAGTTGGAGCATTTTGTTAAGCTAGATACTAGTCTACTTCTCATCTGCTTTGGCAGTCCAAAGCAGCATCTATTTACTACTCACATTCGCCATTGGATCTCATTTGTAGTGTCACTATTTGTTGCCACTATTAAACCCATGTATCTAGGTATCTAAACCCATTCACGTTTTCAAAGGTAGCCATTAACACTTAGGGTGCTGAGCACGTCAATCGACGTAGTGACAGAACTTTCATAGTCTCAATCACGTCATTTGATATGGTGACAAAACTTCGATAGAATGCAGAAAATATGGGATCACTTCTAATGAAGTTGTTTTAGCTGTCATATAATGTTTGTTGTGTTCTTAGTTCTTGAAGTTGCCAGCAGATGGTAGCTCAACTGAACAAAACTGAAACTACAAAGAAATTTCCAATTGCTATGTGTTGTCACAGGACAAAAGGCTTGTCACATGACAAATGGTGCCAATCGTACAATTCTTCATTATTTTAATGACCATAAAATGGGCCATGTGGCAAAAACACTGTGATGTTTGTTCCACCTGAGCCACACTGAGATGGTCGACGGCTGCGCCCGCTGTTCGTGTCATACTGCAGTCCTCCTCTTCTTTCGGCATCGGTTTGTAGAGTCAACTGCCGGCCCAGCGACGTCCATCGCTGGTTCATGACAGGGTGAAGAATGCAAAGAATGTCCATTCTACTCTTCTGCCTGTTCCTTCCGGCTGGCTCCGCATCGATGTCATCTGATAGAGGAGAGGCAATGAAGTGCATCAGATGGCATGGCGATGGAGTATACCAAAAAATTCTAGCAGCGCTCTTTTTATGCCCTGACCGAGATCCCTGATTGGCTCGCCATGTATTCTTCAGGTGTCACGCACTCCCAGCGGTTAGTGGTGGTGGTACTAGAGAGCAGATGTTTGCCTCCTTGCCATCACAGTGTAAAGACACATGCTTCAAAGTTTTTCACTCAAAAAAAACTATACAATCTAATATTAGTGATATATTTTCTTGTTTTGTGTTTCAACAGTGAAGTGTACTACTTCTATATATTTTAAAGTGATTTTATAATATTTTAGTGTCCTATAACAGTTTGACTTTTTTTTAAAATAAAAATTGTGTATAATAAAGTAGTTACCTTGAAAGTATTTATATAAAACAATAAAATTTATATTTAATTATGAAGTGGAAGGTTCAATGTTTAAAACAACCATTTTCTAGGTACCATTTTTCTAGGTTATGTTATAGTTTCACAAGAATATTTTGAAAAACATTAAAAACTCTATAGTAGAAATATTATGCGTCAGCAGCCAGCACTCTATAGAAGTTTTGTGCTGAAATGTCTAATATGCTGGCACCCAGTGTTAATCAAATTAGTCTATTATAATTGTTATCAGTTGTCATATACTTAGTAGTGTACACTATCAATCACTGTACATTGTAGGAGGGTACAGCAGGTTCCTCCTTACTGCCACAGTGATTTAATTCATGTTGTGATAACTGGTTAGACCTAATAAAACGCTTACTGCACACACCACACTGGTACTTCTTAATACCGCAGCGAGTCAGTTTGTGTCGTGATAAATCACCTACCCTTAGAAACTTCGTATTGCATACATTACACTCATACTTCTTAACACCAGTGTGCCTTAATTTATGTTGTATTAATCCAGGATTCTGAGTAAACGCCTTACCACAAACATCACATTTGTACTTCTTTACACCACTGTGAATCAATTTGTGTTGGAACAGTGCACTTCGATGAGTTAATGTCTTATCACATTCATCACACTGGTACTGTTGCTTAATGGCGCTGTGAATTAATTTGTGTTTTGCCAAGTACTGGGACTGTTTAAAAGTCTTATTACATATATCACACTTGTACAGAGTGTGGTTACTGTGGATTAATTTATGCCTTGACAAGTCATTTGACCTCATAAATATACCACATACATCACACTGGCGTTTCCTAACAGTACTGTGAATTGATTTGTGTTTTGTTAAATATATGGAAGTAATAAATGCTTTGCCACGTTGACCCTTCTCAATGCCACTGTGAACCATTTTATGTTTGGAAAAATTCCCAGATGTAGTGAATTCGTTATTACATACATCACACTTGTATTTTGTACCATTTTTGTGAGTTTGTTTATGATCTACTAATGCAGTCTTGCAAACTTCCTGTTGTGCTAATACATGTAATGTTGGTACCAACTTTGTTGTATCAATATCAGGGTGATGTGTTCCAATTACTTGTTTTCCATAATGCAGTTCTTGAATGGAGTCTTCATTTGGGAAAATACTTACATCAGAGAATACACACTGAAAACAAAATATTGGACAATGATAATTCAATCAACTTATGATTTAATTCATAACACTTATGATTTGCAGGTCATCAGTTTAATTAAAATATGAATAAAACTTGTCTGAGGCTTTCACGGCCAGCTTCAATGATATGAGTACTTTGTCTTGCCAGGTTGTAAGGCCGTGGTCCATAGTTGTTTTGAGCAAAGGTTTCTGCCGTGCCTTCGACGGTCATCTTCAGTGCAGAAGGATGCAACACACTGACCAAACTTCGCAGTCAGTGACAACTGAACTGTGGTTAAGGCTAGTGGGCGTGAGTAGGACAAGCATATTTATGTCTTTCGGTGTCCACATGAAGTTGATGTCTGACACCACCAGCCAATCAGAACAAAGGCAAATTCCTGTTGGTTCGCCACAACTTGAATATGGCATGTCCTACTCACGCCCGCTAGCCTTAACCACAGTTCAGTGGTCACTGATTGTGAACCCGGTCAGAGCATTGTAGCCTTCTGAACTGAAGATGGCCGTCGAAGGCACAGCCGAAACGTTTGCTCAAAACAACTATGGACCACGGCCTTACAGCCCGGAAAGACAAAGTACTCATATCATGAATAAAACTTGTTCAGAGAATTTAACTATGGAATTACCACTATAAGAAAAGTAGCTCCTATTTATTGTGAATTGAAACACAACAAAGGTTGAGTATTTTCTTGCTATTATTGTGTTAGTTGCAGAGTACTTGAACAGGTTCGCTATAAAATTTTGTGTTACTTCATTACACAAACAGGTTCGCTATAAAATTTTGTGAAACTTCATTACACAATTATGAGGCACACATTACATCTGTTCAAACGTAGGAGACACATGAAATTAGAACTTTTTTAACTTCCACAGTATTTGAGATAAAATATAAGAAAGTCCACAATTGTAATCCTCATTTACATCGCTACCAGAGAGTGTAGTATTTTGGGACGATTCTTGTCACTTCATAGTGTAGCAGAATCCAAAAAAAGACTTTTTCTACTTTCTGACATGAGCATAAACTTTGTAGAACTACTGTGAATAAACTACACATCAGGAAAAATGCCTTTTGAAGAGTGATTTTTATGTATGTTCCCTACTACACCTTAAAATTTGATTTGTGTACCACTAAACATTAGTAACATTTTTCTTGTCTCGTGGTACTGTGTTACTTGAAAATACTGCTGATCTCAATTGTTTTGGTCTAATGCATATACAATTATGTAACAAAATTTAAGCTCAGGAGTATTCATATACATATATTGCAACGATACAGCCATATGCTGTATTAAACATTGATTTAAATAAATATAAAATTTGCAAATTATTATAAGTTTGGGGTAAATGGACAAGTCTGGGATTGTAAAAATGTTTCATTGTTATACTAGGGGAGAAATTAACTTGTTCCAACAGGCAAAGAACACCTAATCAACTAAACGCTATGCAACTCACCGTCTGTAGCTTAAGTAAATGTCTTCACAATACAATTGACATGTTTCGGGACACTTGTCCCATCCTCAGAATTTTTAAAAATGTCTCTTCACACCATCATACGATGGCACAGTCATCAATATATTTAAAAAATATTAAAATCCACATAAACATAAAACACAATTACATTACACAAAGTACGCGCGCAACAGTTTTACGGTGTACACCGCACGGCAACCGACAGTGCACTGGTTCATATTTGACTCGTGTCATAGCAATATCGCAACGCAGTATCATACAGGACATTAGATTTAAAGTTCAGCTGATCATTTAAAACATGTGACCTGGTAACAGGATTATTATACGCTCTATACATTTCAAACTCAAAAATTTCAAAGGGCGTTCATGTAACGTCCTTTATTACAAATATGAAGGGGTTTCAAGTTGGTATGAAAATTAGTATAGTTGTGATTTTCTTCAATAAGGTGTTTAGAGAATTTAGATTTGACGTTTTCTGTGTTGTGAAAATAAGTGGGTGGCTTATGTTCAACAAACCTCTTGAGAAAACCACAACCTGTTTCGCCCACATAAAAGGCGTCACAACTATTACATATTAATTTATAGATCCCTGTTTTCTTTTCAAGGACTGTTGGTTCCCGAGTACGAAGGCTATTTAAAATGTTATTTGTAGTCTTATATGTGACGTTTGACTTGTTTAAAATATAAGACAGAATTCTAGGTAGAACCACTTATTTTCACAACAGAAAACGTAAAATCTAAATTACACACGGGAGGGCCCAGTCTCGAAAATGTTAATTTTCTCAGCGTATGTTTAGCACTATAATTTAAAACCATTGTACTCTACTAACTTATTTAACGCATTTGAAAAATAGGATACTGACACTGAATGCCACCTGTGATGTTTGCCGACAGGTCGGCAGGTACTTAACTGACATGAGGATGTATTATTATGGGATTTTTCAATTCACTGCTGAACCTTTCTGCACATGAAAACGTGGGAGATGTTCACTTGAATTTTTTATACGCCTATATAACTTTTATATATAAATGGATAGTAACTTCAGAAATACTCAATACACATGATACCTGTATACATAAGACAATTTATCAGTACAACTTCTTCTGACAAAATGTTAGTTCACGTAAATTAGTGTTTAGACTGCATAGAAAATGTGATTATTACTTACACTGTTTCACTATAAATATAATATTGCGACTTGGTAATACCCCGACTAATTCACGATTTTCACAAGGTCTCTTGACTTGATGGGCATCTTAATGGGGTTTTATTGTAGGCCCTATTCCTTTACTTTAAATCAACAGCTAAGGGTAATAAACAATTTTCATTACTTTCTGCCCCTTTTTTGTACAGATTGTGGATTATCCACAGAATTACATTATCCGCGGCGATCATGCCACCCAATTCCGCTGATAATCAGGAGTTTAATGTAATTGTAAACATTATAGATGATAATACTCTGTGACTGCTTATATAACTTTCCAAATGATTATAATTTCCTCCAAGAACTATACCACTACTTCAACGATTTAAATTATCACCATCATCAACTTCATTACTATTGCTATCATTCACATGACAGTTCACTGCATTACCACTCTCCAAAATCTTCATATGATGTAACTGGCACTGGCATGTCCATTACAAATTAAAAAGTTACCAGTCATTTTTTAGCTTAGTACTCATATAGTGTATTATTTAATACACTATATATAGTGTAATATTTAAAATGGAGCAAATGCCTCAATTAAAGTTTGTGGCTCATATGTTTTCAAGTCACCATAATTGTAAGCAAGAAACAATTGTTAGACAACAAACAATGGGGCAAGCAACACAACTGTAAGAAAGAAGTAAGGCAATTTGGTGACTTCGCTAAGAACACTTTGAGGACCATAATTTTATATGTCGGCAAAAAGCAAATAACCCACTGCAGGCAAACTAGTCTTGTAAATAAAACAAGCTGAAAATTTTAGTGGGAGACCAAGTGGAACATGATAAGGATTTTGAAGGATATGGGCTTCAAGTATCAGAAAATTAATTCTGGTAGGAAGTTATTTATGAATAGTGGCATATAGCTGCGATAACTGTATTTTTAAGAATAATGGATGAGATCAGGCAAGCTAGAACTCGCTACTTAGATGAAACATAGGTGAACCAGAACCATGCAAGGTCAATGTACTAGAAAATGAGTGATGGAACCAGAGGCCTTGCCGTTCCTATGGGTAAAGGCAGCCTTTACGCCGAATCATAGGCTTGGCTTAGTTCTTCACTAAGTTACTTTCTAGGGGACGGAAGTCTAAGAATTGTAACAATTACTATTCAGAAATGACTTACATTGTTTTTAAAAAGTGGTTTGAAGAACAGTTCTTACCAGTTATTTAAACAGTTTAAAGAACAAAAATCAATAAAATACAAAAATAAATAAAACAACACCAATCAGCTTTCAATAATAAAACACTGGTGAATCGATAAGACTAATAATTGTGGCAATGTGGCAAGCCACATAGACTAAACAAGCAAAATATGTTTGTACTAATGGGACAATCTGATTAGCATACACCAGTACGACCTTTTTTAAGAACATATCAACTCATTCAAGGTATTAACATTCCAAGTGTCTGAGCTTTACCAACAGTTTGACTCACACTCCAGTAAGTGGGTGTGATGAAGAATCAGAAAAATGTGTGCATGATCATTTATGATGGGACAAATCAGGGGGAACATATATTTTTAATAATTTGTAGTAAACTATTCTATGTAATACTTTTGGTAACAGTCTGTAGCAGTGTCAGGCCATACAAGGTATGCATTGGTGAGTCATGAAAAAAGCACGTGTTTGTACTACGCAAAAACTACCTCGTAGCGACAATTCGTACTGCTTTCCAGTACGTTTGATATTCCAGAATTTTCCAGCCAATCAGAGAACGAGTTGCTGGCCATGCGGCCGACACCCAGAGTCGAGGGTATTATACATTGCGAGCGACGCTCGCCCAGTCCAGCAACACACTTAACCACAGTACAGTCGGTAATTCAACAACAGTCTCAGTGAAATAGCGTCGGGAGGCCGGCGTGTGCAAGTACATGCGGCCTGCCCCAAAATTATATAAAAGAAGAAAATCGGGAAGAGAAAGTGTAAGTGACCCCGAAAGAAGATGTAAGAGTGAAGAGTTAAAACAGTGTTAGCGGTGATGTAAGTGAAAGTGAACTGCATAAGATGGTGGAACAATATAGCAAGGACAGTTAAGTACAATAAATAAGTCAGCAAAAAGTTTTTAATATTTAAATAATAAAGAGCTCACATTTAAGGGGGTGTAAAAGAAATAAATAAGAAAGAAGAGAGTCAGTGAGAGTGTATAAGTAAAATAAACGAAGTACTGGTTTGTCGAATAATAAATAACATAGATATATTAGTTGATCAGTTTTAAAGTTGGTTTGAATTAAAACTGTAGAATTCTAAGTTTAAAAAATTGTTCAACAGAGAGCGTATAAAAGGAAATAAATTAAATAGTGAATCTAAATAAAAGAGAATAAATAAGATTAATTACTAGCATAACCATGTGTTAACTTAGTTATTACACCTAATTACCAAATCCTAGTTTTCTGTGGTAAAAACTCATCTAACGACTCTGGGAATCTTCTGAATTAAGGGAGGTCAGGTGGCAAAATTATTCAAGTGTTTTTCTAAGGGAAAGAGTATTAAGGTTTATATATTTTCCTGAAATAATATATTGGCGGCCCTGTGAATTTCTGATGGTGTTTGAACAAGGTAAGTTGCGAAGGAAAGATCGCAAAGGTAGGTAACAATTCTGGCATTTATTTATTAGATTTGTTTATTCTTTTACAACTGGCGAACCGTGCCAGGATTTTTATATAAAAATTATATGAAATAACCTGTTTGAAGCACAGAGGGTAGGTTTTGGTAAACGGCGTAAATTTTGAATAGTTATCGTATATATTTACGTTGCGTATGTGTGATTAGGTTATGTTTTGGTAGCGTAACGTATTAGGTTATTATATGTTCACTTTTACATGGTGGTGACGATTTTATGTGTGGGGTATTTTGATTGGGTATGTATAATTATTGTATAAAAGAAGGGTTATAGTGGTTTTTATATAAAGGGTATTATATAAAAAAATTTTTTAACATGGCCGAGGCGCAAGAAACCAAAGTAAGTGGATAAGGGGAGGCATGGAATACTACGGAATTCGTACACGAGTTTATGAGTATTTGGAGAAGAATGACTGCTGATGATAAGCGTAGATTAATTGATGATCTTGAACAAATGAAAGAACAAAAAACAGGATTATTCGCTCCTTGGAAATTTGATGACACTAGTAATGACGATAGAAAACAAACTAATGAGTTAAGAGAACAAACAGAAAAGTGTCAACGAGATACAGACAAATTAAATGAGAACGAAGAGATTAACTTCAATCAGGTAATAGAAAAGAAGGTGAGTGAAGGTATTAGTGAAAATAACAGTGGTAGTGATATGATGAATAATAATGGTAACATAGTTGAAGTGGTAGCGTTAGAGAATAAAATACTGAATAGTGATGATAATGATGATAGTGTAGTGGGGGTAGAAAATGGTAGAGAGACAGACCAATTAAACGAGAATAAAGACAATCAGGTAACAGATAATAAGGTAAGTAAAGATAGTGAAAATAGAAGTGATAATCATAATGAAGACACAGGTAAGGGTAATGAGAATATAAATAATGAAGTGATAGATGACAAGAGAAGTGATAATTATAATGGGGAGATAATTATGAATAATAACAAGGTTATAGTTGACAAGGTAAGTGAGAATGAAAATAGTGATAACTATCATAGTGAAATAACAAGTAATAATGGTAATATAGTTGAAAGCGGGGTATCAAAGAATGATACATTAAGTGATAATAGTGATGATGAGAGTATAAAGTCAGTCGAGGTTAGTAATGGGGTAGTAATAAGTATTGATGAGCTTGAGAAAGGGTACGAAGAGAGTTTACGTAAGTTTGGGGGGTGGAGGGCAAATTTTCCCCGTGTTGTATGTGAAGCAAAGGCTTCACAAGTGTTGTTGGAGGATGTAAGTTCCTCAATGGAAGATAAATGGTCTTCAAAATGTCCCTTAAGTTGTAATGTACCTGGTAAAGCCAGATGGTGTTTTAGTAATGTTGTATTGCCCTCTGCGTGGAGAGAGAGAGAGAGAGAGAGAGAGAGAGAGAGAGAGAGAGAGAGAGAGAGAGAGAGAGAGAGAGAGAGAGAGAGAGAGAGAGAGATTATGAAGAGTTAATACAGAGTTTAAATAGAGAGAGAGTTGATAAAGTTAAGTACTTACCTTGTGGAGTAATAAGAGCAGCAAATGATTATTTTGATGATAGTGAGAATAAACACTTACCTGGGGATAGAATTGGGGTATTAGTAGCGGATGATAACTATGATGATGAATTGATAACCTGTTTAATTGTAACGATCAATACTAAGGGAGACTTGACCATGCCTAATGTAGACAAGGTTTATGATTTAATAATATGCAATAATCCTGTAAATTATAGTTATGGTATAATGGGTAAAGCAAGTTTAAATGGGTATTATATTATAAAAGATAATATAATAAATGCAAACAAAAATGAATTGTGCATGTACAATGTAAGATTAATCTTTGACGATGGAGGTTAGATATATGGTGAACGAACATTTAATTATTTTAGTTAAGGTATTTTAGTTAAGATATTTTAAATCTCAAAAAAATCGATTTTTGTTTTTTGTCATTTTTTCTTCAAACTTTTCTGAATATTTTGATATATAATACACATATGTTAGATAATGGTTAACTGGATTTAAAAATTAAAAAAGTTATGTGTTACAAACGGCTTGGACTAGCTGATCTGCACTAAAAGCCAAAGTTTGTGTTACTTTATACGTTTATATAATATATCTGCTTGTCAACATGTTTTATTTGTATTTTATACATCTTTATACATATTTTATATCAATATATCTTTGCTACCTATGTTGGCAGTACTGCCTTAATTGTCTTTTTCAGTTTCAGAACAGCTGTGTGTTTGTTTTGTGTTAGTGAGTTTTGTTAGTTTTTCGTACAAAATGCCAAGGATCAAGAAGTTTGGTAAAAACAAGGTCATAGGTAACCAATTTACAAGTGGAGGATTTCCTTTCAGTATAACTCCTGATAAGAATGGTTCTTTAGCTAGTTCTGGTAGTTAACATAGACCTAACCTTAGTTTTGAAGGCTCTAGCACTAGCCTAGATGACAGAAGCAAAACTGAACTAAATATATCAGCATCTGAGAGAAAATTAAAATTTTTGAAAATGTGTGGGGAAGACAATGAGTACCTGCCAGAGAAAATACAAAAGGGAATTTTATAACTGATTTAGAAATACTATACACAAATTTGTTGAATTCTGTAAAGTGCGCAGAATGTGATGGTACAAATAGCATAGAAATATGTGAAGTGCCATCAAACAGAAAAGGCTTAGCTATTCAGTTTATTCTTCTTTGTAAAAACTGTAAGTCTGAAAAGTGTTTTTATAGCAGCAAAAAGACTGAAAGCAATGTCTATGATATAAACATTCGGTGTGTTTATGGCCATCGGTCAATTGGAAAAGGCAAAGCTGCAGCCGAAGTGATGTGTGCCATAATGGACTTGCCTACGCCACCCTCTAGATTCCAAAAATACAATGATATTATTAGTAAGTCAGTGTAAAGTGTGGCAGAAGATTTTATGATTGAAGCTGCATATGAGGCAGTTATTGACAATGACGGAAGTAGCGACACAGCGGCTGCATTTGACGGAACATAGCAGAAGCGAGGCCATACGTCAATAAATGGTGTCTTCACAGCGACATCTATAGTCACAGGAAAAGTGCTGGATGCTGTCTGCCTGTCCAAATACTGCAGTTGTAGTAATAAGAAGAAAGCCACTGTGGAACATAGTGAGAAGTGTAGCAAAAATTATGAAGGGTTGTAGCGGGGCATTTTTGGGCATACCTGGGGTAATAACAGAATTTGTATTTTTTCATAAATAATAATTAACTTGTTGAGTGATAGAAAAATGTTATGACCGAGAGGTAAATTTGTTATGGGGAAGCGATCCCAACAACGGCAACACTGCTTGAGGCGTTGAAAACAAAGTTATTAGACAATATTCATATAAACAGTTTTAATAACCGGCAAACTGTACCAAAGTCAGTCAGTTCAAGGACAATGACGAACACGAAAACCGTAAACACGTTACACAACCAGACATCAGGCGATGTGTTGCGTCACTGAGTTACATAACAACTGTGTGTCATCGGTTTCGTCAGAGCCTATCCTGGGTGTGTCACGCCAGCAACTGTGTGAGGCACCGAACAAACAGTCGCAAAACAACATCTGAGTTATACAGACGCTAACCACTGTGCGTCGCCGGTTCGCCGGTTTTCGGGCGAAGTTATTGTGTTCGCCGACGCGCCCGCATACAATAAAAAATGTGAATTTTTATATGTACATCTAAAATACAAACAGTCTTTGGCCAATAGTCATCCAAAATTAACAGTTCGGCCGTAAAAATGTGATAGTGCAAACTATAAAACAGTACACGCCATGAGGAGACACCCCAGGTGCCGACTTCTGCTCGTAAACAGGAAAGTAGCCATTAAAAAATAATAATTAAAAATGCTGTTTTTTTTTAAATAAAATGGGGAAATAAATTTTGAAATATTTAAAAAATGAGATCTCTAAAGTAGCTTTGTGTGTGTATGTGAGAATATAGTATTATTATAGTTTATCGTAATAAGAAGGCTGGTTTGCGTTCCCATTATTATTCTTAATAAATAAATGTAGTTCAAGAACCTGTTATTGTATTGCGAGTAAGTAAATTAAAAGAGATTCAAGGTCATTAACAACTATTATTCACAAATTTTGTATGTACGATTTTATTAATATGAAATACGTAAAAAGAATAAAGTATTAATAACATTTAATTATTGACGAACATAAATGATTGTTATTATTTCAGCAACCACATTCTGTTCTCCCAGTTCGCTGATACGAACCTTGGTAAATTATTTTCTTGCAGTTGGCAAGATGGCGCCCGACAAAGTAGATAGTACAATTTTGACAAATTCGAAATCACATTATATTTAGTTATTAATATCAATAAAACGAAATATCACATTTGGCTTCTGGAACAGGGACAATTTTATATCAATAAATTTATATAAAATACGGCCTACGGGGAGAACAGAATGATTGTTTGAGGTAAAATAAATTTTTTTTTGCATACGTAAAATAGACGTATAGAATAAGGTTATGTCATGTTTTGTAGTATGAGTGAGCAGAACATTTTTTTTTCTTTTCTCAATAATAATTATGTATGACAAAACAATATTTTGCTAAGAAATATATATAAAAAATTTTTTTTAAGAAAAATGGCAGACAATCAGGAAACTGTCAGCGTCACTGACAGTGTAGATGAAAGCCAGATAAGCATAACTGAATCTCAAATCATGCATGAAGGTGTTCACTCAACACCAGTCGCGAATAAAACGGCTGAAGATAATGATATGATTAAGATGATGAAATTGCTTTTTAATGAACAGAAAAACGATATGCAAGAGTTCAAAAGTAGTATCAATGAAAAGTTCGATATTCAAAAGAATAGTTTTGAGGAGTTGAAATATGAGATTAAAGAGATTACTAAGAATTTGAACCAGATTGATGACATAATAAAAAACAGTTTAAATAAGTTAGAACAGAAGTTCGAGAAATTAGGTAACAATGTTTTAAATATGACAAAATGTAAAAATGACGAAATAGTAGACAATTTTGAGAGTATAGTGGGGGTGAAGAATAATGTAGAAGCAAATGATGAAAATATAATAACAAATAGTACTGATGAAGTTTTAGAATGTGATAATGAAATGTTAATGAGCGTTTATGAAATAGAAAGAGAGTGGAAAAATAATGTAGTAATTGAATGGGGACAGAGGGCAAATTTTCCCCTTATTGTTTATAATGATGATGATGATTTAATGTTGTTTTTTCAGGGCAAGAGACCCTTATTGTTAAATGAAGTAATGTTGTATAATGTTGTACCCTCTGTCCGTAATAATTGTGAGAGTGTGATGTGGTGCTATGAAGAAAGAGAGTTATATGTTGAGAATGAAATAGAAATATATAAGTTAGAAAGAAAGTATGATGAATTGAGAAAATTACTAGAAGGGGTGATGATGAATCATGTGAAAGACGTACCTGTTGAAAGAGAGATAGAGAATAATTTTGATAATATCTTACCTGACTATGATGACTTGCCTGACGTAGTAGTTGAGGAATACAAAAATGAGAAAACGATTTACCTGACATTAACAAATAACACTGATATAGACGGGACAATCCTAACTTATGGTAACAAGATTTCTAGTGGTATAATGGACGAAATAGAATTGATAGATTATTATGATAGTAATGATTATCATAATTTGTGTGTTGATAAAAATGATGAATGTTACAAATACACTAGATATATATATGACGATGGAGGATGAGCTAAAAGATCAGTGTTGGGACATTTTTAAATATTGTAAATTTTTGTTAATGACCTTGCTGATTTGGACATCTGAAGTGAGATACACTTGAACAGTTTTGACGTATATTTTGTAAATAATATTGAATTCATTTGTGTGTATTGTGAAATGTTAGAAAAGTAATGTGTATATGTTTTAGAAAATGTTGTGTAAATAATAATAATATTATTAATATTTTTGCACTCTAATTAAATAACAAAATAATTATGAAGACAATAGTTAATGACTTGTAGAATGTTGATAATAATTGAGATATGTTATTTTAATAATCAAATGAATATTTAATTTTAATAATCAATTGAAGTAAATAATTTGAGATGTTTAGATATTGTGATTGAATGTTATGTGTTTGAATTTTATAAGGAATTTAAATTGTGTGATGAGATTTTAATTTAATAATCCTGAATAAATAAATAAATGTTAACTGGTCTATTTTGTGGAACATAATGATTAAAAATATATGTTAATAATAAATTTTAAGCAATTTTGAAAAGCTGATTGCAACACAGGATAAATAATTCATAATGATGATAAATAAAAACAGTTAATGAAAAATTTTAAGTAATAATGTTTATAAATTTTTATATAAATGATGTAAAAGAGAATTGTTTGTTTGATGTAGGCTAATAATCCAGGTTTAATGCTATTTGTATATTATGTTATGTAATGTATTATAATAGTGTGTGTGGCTGGGAGGTTATCCAAGGGGATAACGTATTAAAAATTTGATATATTTTAATTAATAATGATGATTTGCTACTCAATAATTTTGTTTGAATTTAAATAATAGATGCACTAAATACTTCTTATATTGTGTTATTATGTCTTATTGTGTTGTTTGCATTAGTATGTTAGGAATAAGTATTATAAAAATATAATAATATGTTTTCAATGTGTTTATAGATTTAAAAATAAAATGAAAAATAGTTGTGATAGGTAAAATTTTCAATGGGTTGTAAAAGATAGAAATGGGTGATAGTAATTAGTTGAATAAAATGTTTGAGTCAATTCAAGTTGAATTTTGTGGGACATATAGATCTGTTCAAATCGAAGTAAAAGTTAAAGAGAATGAGAGATGAAAATAATGCAATGTTGTTTTGAGTTAGTATATGTAATAGAATTTTGAGAAGTATAAGTGGAGACACAGTAGAAATGGAGAATTTATGTAGAGTCTTGAGTGATATATTGTTGTTTATTTGTTGATGTTAATTTGTTGTAATTGTAGTGAGGTTATGAGATTGAGATTTTTTGGGGATGGCAATTTTGTAGTAGTGGTAGTGTAATGTGGGAGTCCGCAACATAAGGGTTGGGACGGGATTTGGTATAGTTTTAGTGGGAAGGGGCCGCCTTAGGTAAAAATCCAGGGGCCAGAGAACGGGAATTGAGCTTTTTTGGGGGGGGGGAAACACGTATCCTATGTACAAAGGGTTAGAGAGTATTTTTTTTTATAAGAGTAGAAGGTGGCGATTGGAGTTAAAATAGTAAGTAGTTAGAGGTAAAGAAGGGTTAGTAAAATTTTGATAGTGGGGTGTCATACTAGTTAAAGATTTTGTAAGGGAGCGTAATGAAATGGAATGAAAGGGGAAGTTTGTGAGTAAATGCCAAGTGGATAAAGTAAATTATAATGAATAACGTAGAATCACCCAAAGTAATGAAATGGAATAATGATGGCCATAATTGAAAAAAAAAAATAAAAAAAAAAAATAATAATAATTTTTGTAATTTTGAGAAACGCATTAATAAGAGTAAATCAAGTTTAAAAGTAATTTTCTGATTTTATATGCCAATTTAATGATATAAAGTGTGTAACATTTTAATTGTAAGTTGTTTATTTTGAAATGAATTATTAATGTACTGTGTTTTCTTATGTTAAGTTATGTTAGGTATTCTGATATATACATGTTAGTAATAAGTGAGTAAAAACAAAACCAGTGCTTCTTAGCGCAAACCAGCACCGCTAGGGGGGAACAGATCAGTTGGGGATATGGTGTGGTATAAGGCCACTATTTAATATTTTGATTTGTTGTTTCAGTGTTTGGTGGTGCTGTGGCGGCGGACCTGAGCTGGCCTGCGCGTCAGGGCAGGGGCGTTGAGTATCTGTCTGACTCTACGGTGTTGGGATCTCGAGAGAGAAGTCCAGTATTGTCATGCAGATGCGGTCACAGTCACCGGACCAAGGGTGAGTTGATTATTCTTTTTTGTAAACCATACAGGGGGTTATGGCGACATATCCTGGCTGATCCCTTTAGCAAGTATGAATGTGTCAATGAGATTTTTTATGCTTCGGCATAAAATATCTCATTGAGGGGGTATTGTAGCGGGGCATTTTTGGGCATACCTGGGGTAATAACAGAATTTGTATTTTTTCATAAATAATAATTAACTTGTTGAGTGATAGAAAAATGTTATGACCGAGAGGTAAATTTGTTATGGGGAAGCGATCCCAACAACGGCAACACTGCTTGAGGCGTTGAAAACAAAGTTATTAGACAATATTCATATAAACAGTTTTAATAATCGGCAAACTGTACCAAAGTCAGTCAGTTCAAGGACAATGACGAACACGAAAACCGTAAACACGTTACACAACCAGACATCAGGCGATGTGTTGCGTCACTGAGTTACATAACAACTGTGTGTCATCGGTTTCGTCAGAGCCTATCCTGGGTGTGTCACGCCAGCAACTGTGTGAGGCAACGAACAAACAGTCGCAAAACAACATCTGAGTTATACAGACGCTAACCACTGTGCGTCGCCGGTTCGCCGGTTTTCGGGCGAAGTTATTGTGTTCGCCGACGCGCCCGCATACAATAAAAAATGTGAATTTTTATATGTACATCTAAAATACAAACAGTCTTTGGCCAATAGTCATCCAAAATTAACAGTTCGGCCGTAAAAATGTGATAGTGCAAACTATAAAACAGTACACGCCATGAGGAGACACCCCAGGTGCCGACTTCTGCTCGTAAACAGGAAAGTAGCCATTAAAAAATAATAATTAAAAATGCTGTTTTTTTTTAAATAAAATGGGGAAATAAATTTTGAAATATTTAAAAAATGAGATCTCTAAAGTAGCTTTGTGTGTGTATGTGAGAATATAGTATTATTATAGTTTATCGTAATAAGAAGGCTGGTTTGCGTTCCCATTATTATTCTTAATAAATAAATGTAGTTCAAGAACCTGTTATTGTATTGCGAGTAAGTAAATTAAAAGAGATTCAAGGTCATTAACAACTATTATTCACAAATTTTGTATGTACGATTTTATTAATATGAAATACGTAAAAAGAATAAAGTATTAATAACATTTAATTATTGACGAACATAAATGATTGTTATTATTTCAGCAACCACATTCTGTTCTCCCAGTTCGCTGATACGAACCTTGGTAAATTATTTTCTTGCAGTTGGCAAGATGGCGCCCGACAAAGTAGATAGTACAATTTTGACAAATTCGAAATCACATTATATTTAGTTATTAATATCAATAAAACGAAATATCACATTTGGCTTCTGGAACAGGGACAATTTTATATCAATAAATTTATATAAAATACGGCCTACGGGGAGAACAGAATGATTGTTTGAGGTAAAATAAATTTTTTTTTGCATACGTAAAATAGACGTATAGAATAAGGTTATGTCATGTTTTGTAGTATGAGTGAGCAGAACATTTTTTTTTCTTTTCTCAATAATAATTATGTATGACAAAACAATATTTTGCTAAGAAATATATATAAAAAATTTTTTTTAAGAAAAATGGCAGACAATCAGGAAACTGTCAGCGTCACTGACAGTGTAGATGAAAGCCAGATAAGCATAACTGAATCTCAAATCATGCATGAAGGTGTTCACTCAACACCAGTCGCGAATAAAACGGCTGAAGATAATGATATGATTAAGATGATGAAATTGCTTTTTAATGAACAGAAAAACGATATGCAAGAGTTCAAAAGTAGTATCAATGAAAAGTTCGATATTCAAAAGAATAGTTTTGAGGAGTTGAAATATGAGATTAAAGAGATTACTAAGAATTTGAACCAGATTGATGACATAATAAAAAACAGTTTAAATAAGTTAGAACAGAAGTTCGAGAAATTAGGTAACAATGTTTTAAATATGACAAAATGTAAAAATGACGAAATAGTAGACAATTTTGAGAGTATAGTGGGGGTGAAGAATAATGTAGAAGCAAATGATGAAAATATAATAACAAATAGTACTGATGAAGTTTTAGAATGTGATAATGAAATGTTAATGAGCGTTTATGAAATAGAAAGAGAGTGGAAAAATAATGTAGTAATTGAATGGGGACAGAGGGCAAATTTTCCCCTTATTGTTTATAATGATGATGATGATTTAATGTTGTTTTTTCAGGGCAAGAGACCCTTATTGTTAAATGAAGTGTTGTTGTATAATGTTGTACCCTCTGTCCGTAATAATTGTGAGAGTGTGATGTGGTGCTATGAAGAAAGAGAGTTATATGTTGAGAATGAAATAGAAATATATAAGTTAGAAAGAAAGTATGATGAATTGAGAAAATTACTAGAAGGGGTGATGATGAATCATGTGAAAGACGTACCTGTTGAAAGAGAGATAGAGAATAATTTTGATAATATCTTACCTGACTATGATGACTTACCTGACGTAGTAGTTGAGGAATACAAAAATGAGAAAACGATTTACCTGACATTAACAAATAACACTGATATAGACGGGACAATCCTAACTTATGGTAACAAGATTTCTAGTGGTATAATGGACGAAATAGAATTGATAGATTATTATGATAGTAATGATTATCATAATTTGTGTGTTGATAAAAATGATGAATGTTACAAATACACTAGATATATATATGACGATGGAGGATGAGCTAAAAGATCAGTGTTGGGACATTTTTAAATATTGTAAATTTTTGTTAATGACCTTGCTGATTTGGACATCTGAAGTGAGATACACTTGAACAGTTTTGACGTATATTTTGTAAATAATATTGAATTCATTTGTGTGTATTGTGAAATGTTAGAAAAGTAATGTGTATATGTTTTAGAAAATGTTGTGTAAATAATAATAATATTATTAATATTTTTGCACTCTAATTAAATAACAAAATAATTATGAAGACAATAGTTAATGACTTGTAGAATGTTGATAATAATTGAGATATGTTATTTTAATAATCAAATGAATATTTAATTTTAATAATCAATTGAAGTAAATAATTTGAGATGTTTAGATATTGTGATTGAATGTTATGTGTTTGAATTTTATAAGGAATTTAAATTGTGTGATGAGATTTTAATTTAATAATCCTGAATAAATAAATAAATGTTAACTGGTCTATTTTGTGGAACATAATGATTAAAAATATATGTTAATAATAAATTTTAAGCAATTTTGAAAAGCTGATTGCAACACAGGATAAATAATTCATAATGATGATAAATAAAAACAGTTAATGAAAAATTTTAAGTAATAATGTTTATAAATTTTTATATAAATGATGTAAAAGAGAATTGTTTGTTTGATGTAGGCTAATAATCCAGGTTTAATGCTATTTGTATATTATGTTATGTAATGTATTATAATAGTGTGTGTGGCTGGGAGGTTATCCAAGGGGATAACGTATTAAAAATTTGATATATTTTAATTAATAATGATGATTTGCTACTCAATAATTTTGTTTGAATTTAAATAATAGATGCACTAAATACTTCTTATATTGTGTTATTATGTCTTATTGTGTTGTTTGCATTAGTATGTTAGGAATAAGTATTATAAAAATATAATAATATGTTTTCAATGTGTTTATAGATTTAAAAATAAAATGAAAAATAGTTGTGATAGGTAAAATTTTCAATGGGTTGTAAAAGATAGAAATGGGTGATAGTAATTAGTTGAATAAAATGTTTGAGTCAATTCAAGTTGAATTTTGTGGGACATATAGATCTGTTCAAATCGAAGTAAAAGTTAAAGAGAATGAGAGATGAAAATAATGCAATGTTGTTTTGAGTTAGTATATGTAATAGAATTTTGAGAAGTATAAGTGGAGACACAGTAGAAATGGAGAATTTATGTAGAGTCTTGAGTGATATATTGTTGTTTATTTGTTGATGTTAATTTGTTGTAATTGTAGTGAGGTTATGAGATTGAGATTTTTTGGGGATGGCAATTTTGTAGTAGTGGTAGTGTAATGTGGGAGTCCGCAACATAAGGGTTGGGACGGGATTTGGTATAGTTTTAGTGGGAAGGGCCGCCTTAGGTAAAAATCCAGGGGCCAGAGAACGGGAATTGAGCTTTTTTGGGGGGGGAAACACGTATCCTATGTACAAAGGGTTAGAGAGTATTTTTTTTTATAAGAGTAGAAGGTGGCGATTGGAGTTAAAATAGTAAGTAGTTAGAGGTAAAGAAGGGTTAGTAAAATTTTGATAGTGGGGTGTCATACTAGTTAAAGATTTTGTAAGGGAGCGTAATGAAATGGAATGAAAGGGGAAGTTTGTGAGTAAATGCCAAGTGGATAAAGTAAATTATAATGAATAACGTAGAATCACCCAAAGTAATGAAATGGAATAATGATGGCCATAATTGAAAAAAAAAAATAAAAAAAAAAAATAATAATAATTTTTGTAATTTTGAGAAACGCATTAATAAGAGTAAATCAAGTTTAAAAGTAATTTTCTGATTTTATATGCCAATTTAATGATATAAAGTGTGTAACATTTTAATTGTAAGTTGTTTATTTTGAAATGAATTATTAATGTACTGTGTTTTCTTATGTTAAGTTATGTTAGGTATTCTGATATATACATGTTAGTAATAAGTGAGTAAAAACAAAACCAGTGCTTCTTAGCGCAAACCAGCACCGCTAGGGGGGAACAGATCAGTTGGGGATATGGTGTGGTATAAGGCCACTATTTAATATTTTGATTTGTTGTTTCAGTGTTTGGTGGTGCTGTGGCGGCGGACCTGAGCTGGCCTGCGCGTCAGGGCAGGGGCGTTGAGTATCTGTCTGACTCTACGGTGTTGGGATCTCGAGAGAGAAGTCCAGTATTGTCATGCAGATGCGGTCACAGTCACCGGACCAAGGGTGAGTTGATTATTCTTTTTTGTAAACCATACAGGGGGTTATGGCGACATATCCTGGCTGATCCCTTTAGCAAGTATGAATGTGTCAATGAGATTTTTTATGCTTCGGCATAAAATATCTCATTGAGGGGGTATTGTAGCGGGGCATTTTTGGGCATACCTGGGGTAATAACAGAATTTGTATTTTTTCATAAATAATAATTAACTTGTTGAGTGATAGAAAAATGTTATGACCGAGAGGTAAATTTGTTATGGGGAAGCGATCCCAACAACGGCAACACTGCTTGAGGCGTTGAAAACAAAGTTATTAGACAATATTCATATAAACAGTTTTAATAATCGGCAAACTGTACCAAAGTCAGTCAGTTCAAGGACAATGACGAACACGAAAACCGTAAACACGTTACACAACCAGACATCAGGCGATGTGTTGCGTCACTGAGTTACATAACAACTGTGTCATCGGTTTCGTCAGAGCCTATCCTGGGTGTGTCACGCCAGCAACTGTGTGAGGCACCGAACAAACAGTCGCAAAACAACATCTGAGTTATACAGACGCTAACCACTGTGCGTCGCCGGTTCGCCGGTTTTCGGGCGAAGTTATTGTGTTCGCCGACGCGCCCGCATACAATAAAAAATGTGAATTTTTATATGTACATCTAAAATACAAACAGTCTTTGGCCAATAGTCATCCAAAATTAACAGTTCGGCCGTAAAAATGTGATAGTGCGAACTATAAAACAGTACACGCCATGAGGAGACACCCCAGGTGCCGACTTCTACTCGTAAACAGGAAAGTAGCCATTAAAAAATAATAATTAAAAATGCTGGTTTTTTTTAAATAAAATGGGGAAATAAATTTTGAAATATTTAAAAAATGAGATCTCTAAAGTAGCTTTGTGTGTGTATGTGAGAATATAGTATTATTATAGTTTATCGTAATAAGAAGGCTGATTTGCGTTCCCATTATTATTCTTAATAAATAAATGTAGTTCAAGAACCTGTTATTGTATTGCGAGTAAGTAAATTAAAAGAGATTCAAGGTCATTAACAACTATTATTCACAAATTTTGTATGTACGATTTTATTAATATGAAATACGTAAAAAGAATAAAGTATTAATAACATTTAATTATTGACGAACATAAATGATTGTTATTATTTCAGCAACCACATTCTGTTCTCCCAGTTCGCTGATACGAACCTTGGTAAATTATTTTCTTGCAGTTGGCAAGATGGCGCCCGACAAAGTAGATAGTACAATTTTGACAAATTCGAAATCACATTATATTTAGTTATTAATATCAATAAAACGAAATATCACATTTGGCTTCTGGAACAGGGACAATTTTATATCAATAAATTTATATAAAATACGGCCTACGGGGAGAACAGAATGATTGTTTGAGGTAAAATAAATTTTTTTTTGCATACGTAAAATAGACGTATAGAATAAGGTTATGTCATGTTTTGTAGTATGAGTGAGCAGAACATTTTTTTTCTTTTCTCAATAATAATTATGTATGACAAAACAATATTTTGCTAAGAAATATATATAAAAAATTTTTTTTAAGAAAAATGGCAGACAATCAGGAAACTGTCAGCGTCACTGACAGTGTAGATGAAAGCCAGATAAGCATAACTGAATCTCAAATCATGCATGAAGGTGTTCACTCAACACCAGTCGCGAATAAAACGGCTGAAGATAATGATATGATTAAGATGATGAAATTGCTTTTTAATGAACAGAAAAACGATATGCAAGAGTTCAAAAGTAGTATCAATGAAAAGTTCGATATTCAAAAGAATAGTTTTGAGGAGTTGAAATATGAGATTAAAGAGATTACTAAGAATTTGAACCAGATTGATGACATAATAAAAAACAGTTTAAATAAGTTAGAACAGAAGTTCGAGAAATTAGGTAACAATGTTTTAAATATGACAAAATGTAAAAATGACGAAATAGTAGACAATTTTGAGAGTATAGTGGGGGTGAAGAATAATGTAGAAGCAAATGATGAAAATATAATAACAAATAGTACTGATGAAGTTTTAGAATGTGATAATGAAATGTTAATGAGTGTTTATGAAATAGAAAGAGAGTGGAAAAATAATGTAGTAATTGAATGGGGACAGAGGGCAAATTTTCCCCTTATTGTTTATAATGATGATGATGATTTAATGTTGTTTTTTCAGGGCAAGAGACCCTTATTGTTAAATGAAGTAATGTTGTATAATGTTGTACCCTCTGTCCGTAATAATTGTGAGAGTGTGATGTGGTGCTATGAAGAAAGAGAGTTATATGTTGAGAATGAAATAGAAATATATAAGTTAGAAAGAAAGTATGATGAATTGAGAAAATTACTAGAAGGGGTGATGATGAATCATGTGAAAGACGTACCTGTTGAAAGAGAGATAGAGAATAATTTTGATAATATCTTACCTGACTATGATGACTTACCTGACGTAGTAGTTGAGGAATACAAAAATGAGAAAACGATTTACCTGACATTAACAAATAACACTGATATAGACGGGACAATCCTAACTTATGGTAACAAGATTTCTAGTGGTATAATGGACGAAATAGAATTGATAGATTATTATGATAGTAATGATTATCATAATTTGTGTGTTGATAAAAATGATGAATGTTACAAATACACTAGATATATATATGACGATGGAGGATGAGCTAAAAGATCAGTGTTGGGACATTTTTAAATATTGTAAATTTTTGTTAATGACCTTGCTGATTTGGACATCTGAAGTGAGATACACTTGAACAGTTTTGACATATATTTTGTAAATAATATTGAATTCATTTGTGTGTATTGTGAAATGTTAGAAAAGTAATGTGTATATGTTTTAGAAAATGTTGTGTAAATAATAATAATATTATTAATATTTTTGCACTCTAATTAAATAACAAAATAATTATGAAGACAATAGTTAATGATTTGTAGAATGTTGATAATAATTGAGATATGTTATTTTAATAATCAAATGAATATTTAATTTTAATAATCAATTGAAGTAAATAATTTGAGATGTTTAGATATTGTGATTGAATGTTATGTGTTTGAATTTTATAAGGAATTTAAATTGTGTGATGAGATTTTAATTTAATAATCCTGAATAAATAAATAAATGTTAACTGGTCTATTTTGTGGAACATAATGATTAAAAATATATGTTAATAATAAATTTTAAGCAATTTTGAAAAGCTGATTGCAACACAGGATAAATAATTCATAATGATGATAAATAAAAACAGTTAATGAAAAATTTTAAGTAATAATGTTTATAAATTTTTATATAAATGATGTAAAAGAGAATTGTTTGTTTGATGTAGGCTAATAATCCAGGTTTAATGCTATTTGTATATTATGTTATGTAATGTATTATAATAGTGTGTGTGGCTGGGAGGTTATCCAAGGGGATAACGTATTAAAAATTTGATATATTTTAATTAATAATGATGATTTGCTACTCAATAATTTTGTTTGAATTTAAATAATAGATGCACTAAATACTTCTTATATTGTGTTATTATGTCTTATTGTGTTGTTTGCATTAGTATGTTAGGAATAAGTATTATAAAAATATAATAATATGTTTTCAATGTGTTTATAGATTTAAAAATAAAATGAAAAATAGTTGTGATAGGTAAAATTTTCAATGGGTTGTAAAAGATAGAAATGGGTGATAGTAATTAGTTGAATAAAATGTTTGAGTCAATTCAAGTTGAATTTTGTGGGACATATAGATCTGTTCAAATCGAAGTAAAAGTTAAAGAGAATGAGAGATGAAAATAATGCAATGTTGTTTTGAGTTAGTATATGTAATAGAATTTTGAGAAGTATAAGTGGAGACACAGTAGAAATGGAGAATTTATGTAGAGTCTTGAGTGATATATTGTTGTTTATTTGTTGATGTTAATTTGTTGTAATTGTAGTGAGGTTATGAGATTGAGATTTTTTGGGGATGGCAATTTTGTAGTAGTGGTAGTGTAATGTGGGAGTCCGCAACATAAGTGTTGGGACGGGATTTGGTATAGTTTTAGTGGGAAGGGGCCGCCTTAGGTAAAAATCCAGGGGCCAGAGAACGGGAATTGAGCTTTTTTGGGGGGGGAAACACGTATCCTATGTACAAAGGGTTAGAGAGTATTTTTTTTTATAAGAGTAGAAGGTGGCGATTGGAGTTAAAATAGTAAGTAGTTAGAGGTAGAGAAGGGTTAGTAAAATTTTGATAGTGGGGTGTCATACTAGTTAAAGATTTTGTAAGGGAGCGTAATGAAATGGAATGAAAGGGGAAGTTTGTGAGTAAATGCCAAGTGGATAAAGTAAATTATAATGAATAACGTAGAATCACCCAAAGTAATGAAATGGAATAATGATGGCCATAATTGAAAAAAAAAAAAAAAAAAAATAATAATTTTTGTAATTTTGAGAAACGCATTAATAAGAGTAAATCAAGTTTAAAAGTAATTTTCTGATTTTATATGCCAATTTAATGATATAAAGTGTGTAACATTTTAATTGTAAGTTGTTTATTTTGAAATGAATTATTAATGTACTGTGTTTTCTTATGTTAAGTTATGTTAGGTATTCTGATATATACATGTTAGTAATAAGTGAGTAAAAACAAAACCAGTGCTTCTTAGCGCAAACCAGCACCGCTAGGGGGGAACAGATCAGTTGGGGATATGGTGTGGTATAAGGCCACTATTTAATATTTTGATTTGTTGTTTCAGTGTTTGGTGGTGCTGTGGCGGCGGACCTGAGCTGGCCTGCGCGTCAGGGCAGGGGCGTTGAGTATCTGTCTGACTCTACGGTGTTGGGATCTCGAGAGAGAAGTCCAGTATTGTCATGCAGATGCGGTCACAGTCACCGGACCAAGGGTGAGTTGATTATTCTTTTTTGTAAACCATACAGGGGGTTATGGTGACATATCCTGGCTGATCCCTTTAGCAAGTATGAATGTGTCAATGAGATTTTTTATGCTTCGGCATAAAATATCTCATTGAGGGGGTATTGTAGCGGGGCATTTTTGGGCATACCTGGGGTAATAACAGAATTTGTATTTTTTCATAAATAATAATTAACTTGTTGAGTGATAGAAAAATGTTATGACCGAGAGGTAAATTTGTTATGGGGAAGCGATCCCAACAACGGCAACACTGCTTGAGGCGTTGAAAACAAAGTTATTAGACAATATTCATATAAACAGTTTTAATAACCGGCAAACTGTACCAAAGTCAGTCAGTTCAAGGACAATGACGAACACGAAAACCGTAAACACGTTACACAACCAGACATCAGGCGATGTGTTGCGTCACTGAGTTACATAACAACTGTGTGTCATCGGTTTCGTCAGAGCCTATCCTGGGTGTGTCACGCCAGCAACTGTGTGAGGCACCAAACAAACAGTCGCAAAACAACATCTGAGTTATACAGACGCTAACCACTGTGCGTCGCCGGTTCGCCGGTTTTCGGGCGAAGTTATTGTGTTCGCCGACGCGCCCGCATACAATAAAAAATGTGAATTTTTATATGTACATCTAAAATACAAACAGTCTTTGGCCAATAGTCATCCAAAATTAACAGTTCGGCCGTAAAAATGTGATAGTGCGAACTATAAAACAGTACACGCCATGAGGAGACACCCCAGGTGCCGACTTCTACTCGTAAACAGGAAAGTAGCCATTAAAAAATAATAATTAAAAATGCTGGTTTTTTTTAAATAAAATGGGGAAATAAATTTTGAAATATTTAAAAAATGAGATCTCTAAAGTAGCTTTGTGTGTGTATGTGAGAATATAGTATTATTATAGTTTATCGTAATAAGAAGGCTGGTTTGCGTTCCCATTATTATTCTTAATAAATAAATGTAGTTCAAGAACCTGTTATTGTATTGCGAGTAAGTAAATTAAAAGAGATTCAAGGTCATTAACAACTATTATTCACAAATTTTGTATGTACGATTTTATTAATATGAAATACGTAAAAAGAATAAAGTATTAATAACATTTAATTATTGACGAACATAAATGATTGTTATTATTTCAGCAACCACATTCTGTTCTCCCAGTTCGCTGATACGAACCTTGGTAAATTATTTTCTTGCAGTTGGCAAGATGGCGCCCGACAAAGTAGATAGTACAATTTTGACAAATTCGAAATCACATTATATTTAGTTATTAATATCAATAAAACGAAATATCACAGGGTCCAGCGGTGGAATGGAGGTTGCTGCTGCAAAAGAGGTGTTTCAGCGCTCTAAAATAAGAGGTGTTGTACGTTACGTCAAGTACTTAGGGGATGGTGATAGCATTGCTTTTTCATCAGTTATTGCAGACAAGCCCTATGAAGATGTAGAAATCACCAAACTGGAATGTGTAGGTCACATTCAAAAAAGAATGGGAAGTAGACTGCGGAGATTGAAAAATAAAATGCGAGGCATACAGTTATCAGATGGTAAGCCTCTAAGTGGAAGAAGAAGATAAACAGATGCAGTAATTGATAGCTTCCAGGTATACTATGGGAAAGCCATTAGAGATAATTTTGATGATGTGGAAAAAATGAGAACGGCAGTATGGGCGACATACTTCCATAAACTGTCAAGTAATGAGAAACCACAACATTCGTTGTGCCCCAAAGGAGAAACTTCTTGGTCCAAATACCAGAAGTCCCTCATCACTGGTGAAACGTACACACATAAAAATAGTGTGCCAGAAGCAGTAATGTCAACTATCAAGCCAATTTTTCAAGATTTGACAGATAAAAACCTCCTGGAAAAATGAATGCATGGACGTACTCAAAACCTGAACGAGGCGTTGAATAATGTAATTTGGATTAGAATTTCCAAAAACAACTTTGTGACTCTTCCAACACTAAGAGTTGGTGTCATGGATGCCATTATACTTTCAACTATGGGGCCCTTGGAAAAGTTAGAGTTTTAGAAAGCTTGTGTGGTGATGCTGGAAGGAACTGTATTGTCGGACTAAAGCATATTGATAAAATAAGGATTTTAGAAGCTAACAGAGCAATTTATGACACCACCAAGAACACAAGGAAAGAAAAAAGAAATCTCAAGAGGAATATAGATGAAATATGTGAAGAAAAGTGTAATGACTATGGTGCAGGAAACTTTTAGTGTGCAGTGTTTTTCCGCTCTCCTAAAAATTTGATTTTTTTCACATGTAAGTACACTTTTCTCCTAGACCATAAGTACTAAAGGCATGAAATTCTTTCTAGCTATTCTCAGAAACATGTCTTATAATGCTAACCTACTTTAATGTTCAAAGGTTTGTTAAATTATTAAAAAAAAAAAATGTAAATTGAGTAAATTTTTGAATTTTGTTTTGTATTTTTAAAAAATTATTTATATCATGTTAAATTACTTGGATTAAATTAAATTTAGGTTAATAAGATGGGACAGCCTATAAAAAACAAGTCTGCAAAGTTTCAATGCCGTATCTAAAGTATTTTTTTAAAAAAGTGTACCGAAATATGCATATTATTTACATGCGCGGTATAGGGAGTACATGGTTACCTTAATGGGTTCAATACTTGGCTAAATTATGTAACGAGTTTTAGGAAACAATGATATGGGATATGACGTAAATTGTATATAAATTTGTATTGTGTTTACATGTGCAACGAATAAGGTTATGGTATGGTATCTGAGGATACACAGGAGGTGTACATTGTATTGTATGTAATCAATGTTTATAGTTGTGATTGATTTAATGACAATATTTTGTTGATTGAATAATTGACCATAGGTTATTAAATTTTATGATGGAATTAAATGAATTTAAAGTGTTTTAAATAATATAATTAAATTAATTGAAAATGTGGATCTTGGTAATAAATTTGAGAAATTTATTTTTTGAGATTTGAATTGTATAACAAATGATAAATAATTAAAGTTTGATGATTAAAATGTTTAATAGAAAGTCAAAGTTGAAGTGATAATGATAGATAAACAATTAAAATGTTTAATTAATAGAAAATTAAAACTAAAGTGAAATGTTTGTTTTAATGTAATATTGGTAATGTTTATTTTGAGTTGAAGTATTTGTGAAACATAAAGTGTTTATTTGAGTATGATGTAATTGTGTATAAATGTGGAACATTTATTGCATGTTTTAACAATTGATTCCCCATTTTCAGGCGGTCACGGCTTCAAAGAACCCTGACCGTGGATTTGGCTTATTCCATAACCAGCTATGGGCAGGCTTATTGTACCCTGACCATAGTTTGTTATTTTCTAAATTGGTGTAACTTAGAATTTAACTGGGGGGTGAACGAGGGAAATCTAACCTAAACTATGGAACAGCAGCTAGCCACCGAATGGGGTGGAAGACCATCTTAAGGGTGTATAAATAATTATTTTAGTAGGAGTACTGGTATCCTGGATACCAGTAATGCCGAATTTGATGTAACGCCGAAGCAAGGACAGGGTAAATAATGTTTACAGCCTAGCCGATCCAGTTCTTGTGGATGCAACTGGGTGCTACAGTCCAGCCATGGGGGGACATAGAGAGATGGATGGCCGGTGGCAACGTTACATGCTGCGAGGGAGAAACTTCGTTTTAGAGAGTTTGGGTAAATGCCAAGATTAAGCTATTCCTTGAGGTCATTTACACTGTGTAACGCGGGGTACCCACGGGTTAAGGGATCAAAGGGGGATATTTAAAAAAAAAATGTGGAAGGAGGAGTTTAAAATGAGTAAGAGAGAGGGGGAAGTTGATCATTATCGTTATGATACTGATCATAATGAAGCAGTGGAGGAGATTGTTTTGATTAGCTATGTATCTGTAGTTGATGAATAATTTGCTGTTATAATGTAATCATGTTGTGTACGGTATAAGAATAGCAATAGTATTCTACATTAACAATGAGGGAACAGGGATATAAATGTAAATTTTGAGTATGTGAGTGTTGATAAATTGCATTCATAATTGAAGTATTAAATCATTGTTTTGAGTTTGAATTAAAATGTTCAAGTGTATACTAATGTCATGTATTATAAACAACATGTAACAATAATATCATAACAATATCAAGTTAGCAATAAAACTACATGTATTAGGTTAGAATAAAAAACCAGTACTTCGAAAAAGGCAAACCAGTACAGCTAAGAGGAAACCAAATCTGTTAAGGATATGGAATATTGAAAGGCCATTTATTAATGTTTTTATGAATTGTTTCAGAATCTGGTGATACAGTGGCCACAATCACCGGATTAGGGGGGTGTATAACCCATGATGTTAGTAAGGAAGTAAGGGGGATCGTGGCGCCATATCCTTGCTGGTCCTCTTAGGTTTAGGCAATGAGAGTTTTTATGCTTCGGCATAAAACCTCTTATTGGTGGGGGGGGGGGATTGTGATGGGACAAATCAGGGGGAACAAATATTTTTAATAATTTGTAGTAAACTATTCTATGTAATACTTTTGGTAACAGTCTGTAGCAGTGTCAGGCCGTACAAGGTACGCATTGGTGAGTCATGAAAAAAGCACGTGTTTGTACTACGCAAAAACTACCTCGTGGCGACAATTCGGACTGCTTTCCGATACGTTTGCTATTCCAGAATTTTCCAGCCAATCAGGGAACGAGTTACTGGCCACGCAGCCGACATCCACAGTCGAGGGTATTATACTTTGTGAGCGATGCTTGTCCAGTTCAGCAACACACTTAAAACAGTACAGTTGGTAATTCAACAACAGTCTCAGTGAAATAGCGTCGGGAGGCCGGCGTGTGCAAGTACGCGCGGCCTGCCCCAAAATTATATAAAAGAAGAATATCAGGAAGAGAAAGTGTAAGTGACCCCGAAAGAAGATGTAAGAGTGAGAGTTAAAAGAGTGTTAGCGGTGATGTAAATGAAAGTGAACTACATAAGATGGTGGAACAATATGGATAGCGAGGGCAGTTAAGTACAACAAATAAGTCAACAAAAAGTTTTGAATATTGTAACATAACCAAAATCCAGCCACTCAATACCAAAAAGAGATTATCTACAGGATAAATAAAATAGAAAAGAGAACCCCCACTTAAAGGAAAAATGATAATATAAAATAACAGACAGACCACTCCAATTTTCATGACTATAATTATAACTGTAATTTAAAACATACACATAAGATTAGGAGAGTGAAGATAAAACCTGTATTAGAATAAGATAATAAGGTATAATAGATAACAATAAAATTGTATCTTACCTGCAATTTGTATACTTAATATAACTCCAGGATTATCAGAAATAACTGATTAATAACTGAAAATGTACATAAAAAATAAGACAAACTGAACCATTGCTATCAGAATAATAAATAATAGAAAGTGTTATTAAGAAATAATACTAAGTAAATGATGTAATGAATAAACACCGAGCAGGTGGAATAAGATCTTTGTTAATGTAGGTAGAGGGAGAAACATAACCTAACCAGTGGTAAATTTCCACTAATAAATACAAAAATATGTATTATGGATGATGTAAAACTATTATGTATTCAACTCAGAGGAAAGTAAATAGTATGATAACAATTCTAAGACAGAGATTAACCCTCTAACATATACTAATTGTAACAATTAATGTAAATTAATAGAGTGAAAAATGACCTAGGAAGTAGGACTCACTTTGTATACAAAAAAACTAATAGAAAAAACGACTAACAAGAGAAAGTAATTATTATCAGTACAAACCATGAGATGTAAACTAATACTGATACGTAGATAATTAATAAATGAAACTGAATTATTCTGTAATAAGATAATAGTAAGGCACTTGACCTATTGCAACTAAGTGCAAGGTTCATTAAGTAAATTATAAAGAAATTAAGAATATTAAGAGGAACAATGTATTGTAAAACGTACTAATGACTGAGATGTATAGTCAGGAATAAGATGTTGACATAATAACCATGTATTATACTAAAATAAGTGTAAAAACACAGATGCCTAGCTATGTATCAAGCCTAGGTAAATTTTAGTAACAAAATACAACAAACAAATTATATCTTAAGTAAAAAGATGTTGACTAAAAGTTAGGAGGAACATTTCAAATTAGGTAATGAATGTCAGAAGTTATCTAGAGGTAATTATTATATTATAGGAAGCAAAACTAATCCTTGGCGCCATAGGCAGCATATGGCCTATAGCCAAATTTTGTGTTTTCATTATAAATAACTGTTTATATTATTAATTAAATACATTGAAATACGTTATATTAGTTGTATTCACTAGTAGGAACAACAATTTGTACATAAAATAATAGTAAGACATAGTTTAATAAAAATTATTGTAACAACATTGTAACATGACCAGGTGTTACATAACCTAGACATATGTCCTTAGATTTAATAAATACATAACAGTAATGTAAATAGATAATATAATGATAAGAGTAGCCAAGAAGAGAGGAACCATGGAAGAAGAAAGAAGAAGAAGTGCCACAAGAAGCAGTAAACCTAAACACTGCTTGACACTACAACCATACTATAACTGACACAAACTAATGGACAAATTAAATTCACTTTAAGCTGTCAAGCGAGTCAGTGAATAACTTAAATGGAATGTGACATGCTAATAAAAACCATTAAATAAGAATCCGAATAATGGGATATCAGCATCAGCATTTGGCTGAGAATAAATCAACTATGACTAGTAACTATTAATGCCAAGGACTAAGATTAGCTATGGCCACAATATGAGATTGAAGCTGTATTACAGTCTCAAATGTGCTTATGACAAGTAAAAATGTTTGTAAGAGGGAACCTTATATAAATAAGCTACCTCATCAAGGTACCGAAATGTAAACTAATAAACATTATTAAGGCATAAATCCGATACAAACGGTATGCCTCGGCAATGCCTAAAACAAACAATCATCAGTAAGGTGATTAGTAGAAAGTACTATGAGTGTAAATCACATACACTGAACAATCTTTGTGCCAAACTTAGCGATAAGCATTATTAATATGTTATACAATTAATAGTTCAATTGTTAATTAATAGCATGGAGCAAAATAATGTGAAACAAAATGTCATAGTGAGTAAGTATAGTTCATAGCAATGTATAAGGTAAGGTTTAATCATAATATTCAGTAAATAAATATCAGGACGGATATAATAGTGTTCTAACATAGACGTTTAAGTGAAAAAACGCAATGTGGAACACAAACAATATTGATAAGAGAGAGTAATCGCCGGCTTTGATTAGCAGACGACAGCGCGAAGCCATATACCTGAACATTGTTTATTAAAAAATGTCAGTGAAAGTGTAAATAAACCAGTGTCAAACTATATCAAATTGAAGAGGAAAAAATATCCTTTAATTTGATAGCGATACGACCCCGATCGCAACTATAATAAGTGCGTGACAGGCGTTAGCATCATTTGTACATAATAAATAAGAAATCTGTTTATCAACACTAACAACAACGACGGCTGTCAATCATTTTGGCGAAAGTCGGTTAAAAAACCGTTAGTGACAGTTGGAAAGACAATACGTCACTTTCGTAACGCCTGGCTAAGCCAATCAGAAAATAGCTTAATAAGTAAAACAATCGCCTAAGGCTGATCAAAGCATAGGGTATATAAAGAAGAGCGGCTAATTGCCGTGAGACACTTTTAACGTTCATCCGGAGCGGCAGGTACGCTCGTCTCATCAAAATTTCTACTAACTGATAGCTTCATTGTAATAATGCATCTATGGAATCATTTCGGCAACAACAAAAAGTAACTACAAGATACTCTACATAGGATCAGTGCGTCGAAGTGCAGTATTATTTTATTTAGTGCGGGAAAATAACGAACAGAAGAAATAATTAAATAGTATCATATAAGGTCCTTTTTAGTCAGAAGCGGACCAATATTCTCTGTTCAAGTGCGTGTGTAGTGAATAACAATGGTCATTACAATCCGACCATTGATGTGTTTAATTGAATTTTAATCGAAAGATTAAAAACACAAAGGTAACTGTGACAATTTATTCCATTACACTGAGTGCAATAACCTATATGTTTTGGTAAACAAACCTGTACTGACGCATAACACTGAAACATTTTCTGTATTACACCATGTCTGAATTTATTTAATGGATTTGTCAATCCTATTTAAGTTGGATGTTAGTCATAAGTGATCTCACCATATAACTTTGTGAATAATTAATCAAGCGTGATGAACGCCTAACCTTTAAAATAGGTTCGATTTTTATATTAGTAAACTGAAAGGCATTACTAGTCGATATTATATTATGAAATAATTAGCCATTGTGTAGGCATGAGCATTCTTTTTTGTGTTTCAAAGAACTTACGCCTGAGATATAAATAATATTAATGTTTAAAGTAAAGAGTATCTGGACTTAACCAGAATTATTGTTTATGCTCTGAGCCAGTCATATAGGGTATGTAACAAAATATTTGCAATTGTACATCAATGTATTCTTTTAATTATATTTGTTTGAATTCACTATCAAGGGTACAAATAAAACCCAATTATTAGCAGCATAACTTGACTTAATTTATTTCTAAAAAACAGATAAATAATTCATTCAGAAGAATCAAAACAACTTTTAGTTGCGATTAAATATTGTTGAATTGCATTGCCATAAGGGCAATAAACACAATTTCCATTTTTTAAAATTATTATCTGATTCTATTAATGGGTTTTCCACGGGATTTTCCCGAAATAAACCTGTGTGGCGCCCATTATTAAACAAGGTAACCTAACCTTGTAGATAAAGTGAGTTGGTTTTGTAAACCGTCTTGGCAGCTTATTGAACTTCTGAACTTCCAGAAAACACGAACAGGTACGTGGAAGTGTATTTTATTAATTCTATTGTCCAGACGTTACTATACTTTACGTACTTAGACGACTATCAACCTGGAGGAGGAGTTTCGCTGCTAGCATCAGCACGACGGTCACCATCATCAAGCGACCAACTAGTACACTTTATTTTTAAATTTAAGCAACGTTATTGTTCAAATAATATTAATGCAATTATCTTATTTTTTATCTAAAAGAGTTCTTTTCAGACACTTATAATTTTGCAATTGTAAACACACTTTTAATAACATCTAATGCTACATTTTAATTACTTTATAAAATTAGTAACTTTCGATTTTCAACCACTACAACCTTTTACCTTTACTATTTCGAAATAAATATAAACATACACGTAATACCATTTATTTTATTACAAATTGGCTAGCCCAACAGTGGGGCTTAAAGGAGAGGAAATTTTAGATATATTACAACATATAAGTAAAAATAAGCATCTTTGTAATTAATGAACAGAAATATGTGGTGTGAGATCTCTAAATAATGAGAAAGACAAATGCCAAAAAAATGGTAAGGCTCGATTAGAGCTCACAACCAGTATAACAAATAATTATCAGTTTTAGAATATTTCGATTGTTTTAGATAAATAGTCAGCATCGTTTACAGACTCTCGAACCCAGGAACCAACGCGGTTTGACAAAATTAATAATTTTATTAACCTGGGGAGTATGTGTCATCATTGGAATGTCGTCATTTTTGACCAATCGCATCACGTATATCGAAAATTCCGCAGTGGCCACAGATTGGAAGAGCGAGAAAGTGACAATAATTTGGGACAGTCAGCCGTTAGATTTCAATTGATGCAGGTGACCAGCTCCGCACGCGAGAAGTCGCCGGTTAACCATAAAGTAGTGCATGAACGTAATGTAAACATGAGTCATAACCTCAAAGATCAGAAGTGAACTTAGGTGAGTGATAGTGACAGTGCAGAGTGATATTAATACAGTATGAATGCTACTGAAGTATTAATATTAGTGAAGTGAACCATTACTATGACAGTGCAGAGTGATATTAATACAGTATGAATGCTACTGAAGTATTAATATTAGTGAAGTGAACCATTACTAAAGTATTAAAGGGAAATAGAGTGCATTTTAGAAAAATACTTAAAGAATTTAACGCACAATATGTCTATGATAAACGAACTTAATAACCACTGTAAAACCTTTGTAACACTACACCACCAACACACCATGATTATAAACACACTTTGAAACCTTTTATTGTAATATTAATGCCAGTTTAGTTAATGTAAATAACCTTATAGTTTAACGATAACCTCAACTCAAGGCATCCAAGAATAGCCGACCATTGTTGTATTAGATTAAGTTTATTTTACTACTATAGTGTAATCACTCTCCTATTACGATGTTTAAGAATAGGAATTAACATTTTTCAGTTACATAATTCCAGTTTAAAGAACCTATTATAATATAAAAATACTTCACCAATGTAAAAGATTTTTGTCAACAACATGCTTTCAATAACGTGTTGCCAACCCTGAGATAAGATTTCAAGTCAAGTAACAGACTGTTTTATTAAAGTTAAAATGATTTAAAGTTTGTACCAAAGAATTCATAATACCACAGAGTATGAATAAAAGAAAGTGAATTACCATTAATGAAGTACGAAGTCCATTTATTTCGTTAACAGCTAAGAGTGATAATGGGGTTAAGGTAATGTTTGAATACGGGTCAGTTGGCAACGCTCCAGACTCGCGCCAGTGAAGAATTTCGAATCAGGCCAGCAATAATATACTACTCTCAAGAAGGAATAGTGTAGTAAATCGAGGAAGAAAGGTATTTGAAGTAAGTAATTAGTTTAGTGATAACGTCGGTACTAATAACCTAAACGGAATTATTTCGTACCACAACACTACTATAAGATGGCTACGTGCGGAATTCTTTAATGAGGCGAGAGTTCAACCGAAGTAAACATTACTACTCTTCATTAAACATTCTTTAAATCAATAAACAACAATAACAAATAATTCTCAAATCAAATAATACTTCATACTTAAACTTTACTTTATTAAGTCAAATTAAAGGACGGAGTAACACGTAGAAAATTGAATGTTAAATATTCACAAGGAGCTGTGAATAGTACAATCCTCTTTAATATCTATATAAATGACTTGGTCAAACGAGTGAAAGTGGTTGAAGGAATACAGATGTGCATGTTTGCCAATGACATGCTCATCTGGGCCAGGGGATCAAACAAGAAAGGACAGGACATCACTCTACAAAAGAACATGAACAAAGCCCTCCTCGGCCTGCAAAGGTGGGCAGAAGAAAACAACATGCAGATTAATGCAGAAAAGTCCATTTACCAGTACTTCTCATTGAAACATAGAAACCCTGACTTTTCACTAAAAGTAGGCGAGAACTTCCTACAGAAATCTGAAAATACTCGTTACCTGGGTGTTAACCTGGATAATAAGCTTAACTGGACACACTACATTGACAGCATAACTAAGAAGGTAAACAAACGAACAAACCTTATAAAACGTCTCACCGGAGTATCATGGGGATGTTCACAAGAAGTTCTAAACATGACGTATAGAACATACATCAAGCCAGTAATAACTTATAGCAGTGAAGGAACCATCACAAGCACTACTGCAAATGAAGGCAGACTAGAACGTTTGCAGACCAACATCCTAAGACTCATCACAGGTGGCGTCAAATCAACTCCAGTTACAGCATTACAACTATATACAGGCAACAAACCAATAACAGAGGAAATTAAGCAACAGGCAGCACTGCTAAACCTCAGAATTAAATCACTACCTGAGAAGTCATGGGTTCATGAGAGGATGGAACCACAGAGACTCAAAACGCAAAAGATCTGGCTAAACCAAAGTAGCGACTACCTTCAATACCACAGCATACCAACAGCAGTTAATAAAGTGATCCCCTTGGAAAATCCACTAGACTTTCATAGGTATGAAGTACATCTTGGTCTGATAGAGGATGTTGAGAAGAAGACAAGATCTCCAGAAGAACTAAAACAGATAACACTAACAACCATCAATGAGAGATTTCCAGAGGAAACCTGGCTACGTGTATACACTGATGGATCCTTGCTGGATAAAGTGGGTTGTGCTGGAGCAGGAGTGTTCTCCTCATTGTTTTCTCACTACATTGCAGTGGGACAAAATAAATCAAGTTATGATGCTGAGGTGGAGGCTATCAAAGTGGCATTGCAAAACCTCATTTGGAGGCCAAATTCCTTTTCAAAAGCTGTCCTTTTGGTGGACTCTAAGTCTGCCATCCAGGCAACATTCTCTAATACAGGAGCAGCATCCAGGAGCATACTGGAAGCAAGACGACTCACCAGGCAACTTACAGCACTTAACAAGGAGATAGTTATTCAGTGGATCCCATCTCACACAGGTATCTCGGGAAATGAGACAGCGGACACCTTGGCAAAATGAGGGACAATGCTCTACCACTGAGAAAGTACCCATGACTTCAGCACCCTAAAAAGACTAATGACAAGGAAAACAAACTCTCGCTTCCTGGAAGAAGCAAGAAACATATCAGAAAGAAAAACATGGTCAGGGATTGAACAGTTATGGAATAACAACTGTAGAAAACCCAGGAAGGAAGCAGTCGCCAACTTTAGACTGGAAACTGGCCATGACTGTCTCTCAGCGCATCTCTACAAATTAAAAATTTCCACCACAGAAGAATGTGTATTGTGCAGGAGAGAATACTCAAAAATGAACAAAAATCATCTATTGGAGTGTGTGAAGCTGAACTGGGAAATGCAAGAACTCAGAAATTACAGTGGTCTTTATTGGGAAGCTCGGTACCAAATAGGTTAAATGTACCAAGGGGGAGCCATTGGAAAACAACAACAACATATTTAAATAATAAAGAGCTCACATTTAAGGGGGGTGTAAAAGAAATAAATAAGAAATAAGAGAGTCAGTGAGAGTGTATAAGTAAAATAAACGAAGTACTGGTTTGTCGAATAATAAATAACATAAGATATATCAGTTGATCAGGTTTAAAGTTGGTTTGAATTAAAACCGTAGAATTTTAAGTTTTAATAATTGTTCAACAGAGAGCATATAAAAGGAAAGAGAGATTAAATAGTGAATCTAAATAAAAGAGAATAAATAAGATTAATTACTAGCATAACCATGTGTTAACTTAGTTATTATGCCTAATTACCAAATCCTAGTTTTCTGTGCTAAAATCTCATCTAACGACTCTGGGATTCTTCTGAATTAAGGGAGGTCAGGTGGCAAAATTATTCAAGTGTTTTTATAAGGGAAAGTATTAAGGTTTATATATTTTCCTGAAATAATATATTGGCGGCCCTGTGAATTTCTGATGGTGTTTGAAAAAGGTAAGTTGCGAAGGAAAGATCGCAAAGGTAGGTAAAAATTCTGGCATTTATTTATTAGATTTGTTTATTCTTTTACACATTCAAATTTATTCATTCAATTATGTTTTAGTGGTTTCATTTTCTGAAGTTTGCCATTGTACTTCAGTCTGCTGCATCATTTCAACATTTAAAAGTGAACCTCTTCTTCTTCTTCTTATTATTATTATGTGTTTCCGGATTGTTCTCCGATCACATGATGTCTCCTGTAGATGTTCTCTGCCACTGTCTAATATGAGTTGTCGTTCAATATTGCGTCCACATTAGTTTTCCGTCTTGGCACTCCTGGGATGTCTGTCTGGCCATCCACTAATATGTGCTGTAAGGTCTCCTCATGCTGATGACACAGTAGACAGGTAGCAGTTTGGGTCAAGTTGAATTTGTACAAGTATGACTGGGTTACGATATGGCCAAGACTTCCTCTGGAGCCGAATGTCTGAACACTTCTAGGGATGTTTCTATATATGGAGATATCTTGGCTAATGACATGCTGTTTGCATGTTGAACCTTAAGTGGAATTCAAAAATACATCCATCCATGTCTCTGTGAGTCTTCTGTTGAAATCCAGGTGGCAGCCAGTAGTAGTAGTGATGTTACACTTTCCTCAATTGGGGACAGCAAAGTTGCATGCTTAGCTATCTCATCTGCTTTTTCATTACCAGTAATATTTACATGGCTGGGAATCCACTGTAAAGTGAACTCAATTTTGTTTCTTTCCAGTTTTTTGATTATGTGGAATATGTGGACTGTTCTAAAGTAGTATGCTGATGGTTTGTATTGCTGTAGTTATAGTAGTGCAGCCTGTGAGTCTGTGAAGATGCATACTTTTTTGTTGTTTAAGGTGAGGCAGTAGGTCAGTGCTGCATTGACTGCCAGAAGCTCAGTGTCAACACTTGAAGAGGAGTTAGCTGGTACAAGGAAGGATTCTTGCATACCAGAAATAAAGTATCCTGCCCCCAACTTCATTCTTTGTGTATCCAGTGAGCCGTCTGTATACATGCGGACATATTGGTTGTAGTTTTCTGCTATTATTTAAAAGTGAACTGAAGACAAACAATCTGACTACAGTAACAGTGATAAGTCTTCGGATAACAAGACTGATACAATGTTTGTTATCTAACATTAGTTATGATCAGACCAGTAATAACCATTTCTCTATTATAGTTTTGTACATTCTGAGAATGAACTAAAAATGTGATTTAGAATTTCCGACACTTGCACAAAAAACATAAATCAGAAAGTGTTTGCACTCGGATGGCCATGAATCACATAACATATACAAATACCCATGGTCACCGTTTGGACACTATGTGCATTTCTATATTCAACTTCTTTGAAATGTGTATATCATGTAGACATTATCAGAAGGTGCTGATTTATAGATATTTCATCTACCTTTCTACAGTGAATTATTATGACCTTCTATCCAGGGTACTTTATTTATCAAAATAAAGTTCACTACTCGTACTCTTGTTATAACGTAAAACAGGTAAGCTACCCCTCTTCCTTAACCGCTCTTCACCAAAATCAATAGGCCTTGAGCCCTCTACAAGTTGGACACATACGCAAAAAATGATATGATTTTGATCTGATTTTCTTTGAATTTATGGCAGCTATCGTTCACATTAACAAATTCCACACACACACACACACACACACACTTTTTGGAAATGTTTGAGGATAGTACAATCAGAACACGATTTTATTCGCGACCACCAGTCTTCCATTTTCTTATGGAACATGGAAGTAAAAAGGAACTTCCAGGTAACATAGAACTGTATGTACGCCCAAAAACATTGTGTGCACAAGAGCTGCTGTCCTACGCTATCCTATGCTAAAAATTCTGCCTGACGCCATACAGTTTCACGTGGCTCGTCGAATACCAGTGTTCAAAGAATTGCCGCCAGTTCTCATATGTCATAAATAACACACACGTTATTCACAATACGCTAATGAGTAATGAAATGCATCCATCTGAGCGGATACGTAAGTAAACAAACCTTTCGGTACTGAGAGCCAAATAACCGTCGAGAAATGCTTTGAGAACCATTGCACACTGCTAAACTTACTGCATGGTGTGCAATAGCTTCCTTTGGAATAATCAGTCCTTACTCCTTTGAGGATGAGAATGGAAATTCCATTACTGCCACATCAGAGCAATATGTCCAAATGATTAATAAATTTTTGTGTCCCAAAGTCGCAGAAAAGTCTGAAATCTTAGCAAACAGTATGGGGAGCAACCAGATATACGGCTAAACGATCAACGGATGCAGTTAAATGAGTTACCTTCAGGAGTGTCAACATTCCGTGGCCTGCAAGATTGCCAGCATGCCATTTATTCTACTGGAGATATTTTGAGAGTAAGGTGTACAATGATCCACCCCCATGAAACATCGAAAAACTTAAAAGTTGGTGAAATTTCTATTCTCATGTTACACCGTGTAATGGAGAATGTAAAAACTTGACTTCAAAAGTGTGTGAGTTGAAACTGTCGCCACATTCGGAGTGTAGTGTTCAAAAACTTGTAGTTTTTGGGTCTAGTGAAATGCTATTATGTATAATTTTAATTTAGTGTAAATGTTACTAATAATTGTTTTGATAGTTCATCTTCTTTTTTCACAGTACTAAATTAATATTAATATAGATTATTGAACTTTCATGTGAAACTTACATGTTTTCTCCCGTACGTGTTTCGGCGTGATGTGCGCCTTCGTCAGCGGTATGAGACAGACTCATACCGCTGACGAAGGCGCACATCACGCCGAAACGCGTACGGGAGAAAACAAGTAAGTTTCACGTGAAAGTTCAATAATCTATATTAAGTTACTGATAAGCTTGTCGCTGATATTACAATATAGATGTGACAACATTAGATAGAAATCTTTCCATGATATCTTAACTCTAATTGCACTGAAGTTACATTTATGTAATTATGTATGATGTTACAGTAAATCAACGATCGGATAGCAGGCAGTTTTAACTCTTCTGTTCTAGTGATCTGACTTCATCTACAAATATGTTCAAAAATCAAATTCAATCTTTCTTTATTAAATTATGTCCCTAATGTTTGTAGAATATTACAATGAAGTAACAGCATTCTGTTAAGTTATTTTTTTACAATGAAAAAAAACTTGAATGTCAAGTATAGATTTGGGAAACAATGGTAAAATTTTGTCTGGAATCTGGGTGTCGATCTTTGCAATTTATTCACTGTTTATTAGCTGTTGGAGTGTGGAGCATTGCTTTATACGGTGCAGAGACATGGACACTGAGAAAGGACGATGAGAAAAGATTAGAAGCATTTGAGATGTAGGTTTGGCGAGCAATGGAAAAAGTGAGGTGGGTTGATAAAGTACGGAATGATGAAGTTTTAAGGGGAATAGGGGAAGAGAGAAGAATCCTGAAGGAAATAGAAAATAGGAAAAGGAAGTGGTTAGGTCATTGTTTATGAAGAGACTGCTTGCTTACAACTACCATGGAGGGTGTCATAGAAGAAGAAAAAAGAAGAGGGGGTAGAAGAATGAAGTTAATAGATAGCATTAAAACCAGAGGATGTTACGAAGAAACAAAAGGACTGGCATGCGATAGGACAGCTTTTACCATTTGAAGACCTGCCTTAGGGCAGAGCACCAAATATATATCAGCTGTTCAAAATGTTCATGTTGAGCATATTTTGAAACATGCACAAAATAAAACATTATGCTGTAATTGAATTCTTTGTCAAAAAGGGTCTAGCGGTATGGGAAACAACAAAACGGTAAATGTGTTAAGAGATGCTGCGCCTTCAAAACCATTGGTTTGTTAAGCGGGCACTCATGTTTAAAACAAGTTCATACGAACACTGAAGACGATCCCCACAATGAACATACCATTAAAAAAAATCACAGTGTTGGAAGACCAGCGATTGAGAGTAGATGAAACTGTTGTGATAACAGACATATCACACGAGCAAGTGTATCATATGTTAATTTAAGAACTTGATGTCAAAAAAATTTGTGCAATATGGGTGCTGCATTTTGAGTTCTATTTTTTTGGCAACCACTACAGTATCACCTCCAGTGCACAAAGAACTGCATTTAAATTCGAGTTCCCACTTACAAATGATTATTTGTTACAGCAGGACATATAATACATTCGTTGTGAATTTCCATTGGTGCCAGTTCTTTTTTTAATAAAGAATCACAGCATGATATTTGATTTTGTCTGCTTTTCAAAACACGTGTGACACAAAAAATATTGAACAGTTAATAAAACAATGAATAAATCGGTAGGTGGACTTGAAAATTAATAGGTGTTTACAAGAAAAGTGAATCTTACAACACACACAAAATTTTTAGTTCTACCGCTATGCTATACATGTCGCTCTGCAACATTTGCAACTGAGACCTTTTCAAGTGAACAGGTTAAAAACGATTTCATGATAACTGATTTCCACTATGTTGATAACATAACAAGAATCAAGTTGGTTAAGAAAAAAAGAAAGGTACCTGTTTTGTCAACTGATCATGTGGCAATTCAAGTTTTAAGGTCTCTTGCTTTGTCTCATATGGCAATACTTCTTCATAAAACTCTTGCTTAATCACATCTGGTGATTCTTCAATAATCTCCTGCTTTACCTGAGGAGTGAATAAAGTGTGTTGTTCTTCTAGAATGGTTTCTTCTTCCTTTCTAAACTCTGTATTCAATAAATTAATCTGCAAGTTACAAAAAATAAATTAATATAGCAGCTAATGAGGAGCAACCTTTTACAATAATTATAGCAATAGTAATAATAATAATTATTATTATTTTTATTATTTCAGACTCTTGCTCATTTGTCTGATTTTCTCTCCCTCCCACCATTACATACATACATGCAAGCAATCACTAGAATGAACGCGCACACACAAACATGTACACAGAATATCACACTTCTCCCTCTGCATGTGTTTATATTGCACACTTACCAAAATTTTAATTTATTTTTTTATTGTCAAAACATCTAATAGTAAATTAAAGCAATGCACAAAATGTCTAGAGAGAGCTCCCCATCTCCTTCTGTCCAGTACCTGGCATGGGCTCAAACTGCTCCTCTGCCTTCTACACTCTTCTTGATGTTATCCACCCATTTCGTTCTGACAGGGTTCCCAGCCAGAAAGTCAAACTAATTTCCCTGACTTTCCCTGACAAAAATTTGGCATTTGCGCAATTTTTAACAGCCTCCTCCACCCCTATTAGCTGTCCAACACACACCTGTACACAATATTTATTACTCAAATAGGAAATACAACATTTTGAACAGTAAAGTACATACAATTTAATAATGATCTGCCAGATAATAATAAATGTTAATACATTTTATTTATACATGAATAACGAAAGTATTACTATTAAAATTACTAATGAACACACAATGTTGGTAATAATGAAAAAAAAACAAAATGCAGCACAACAACAAAATTACACACAATTTTTTCTGGTTTCAAGTAGGCGTATTTTATCTTCAATTCTGGCTTCACATTCTTGTGACTGCATTCTTTTAACTTTTTTTCGTCTTCCAACTTTCTTATTTCATCACTTATTCTTCATTTCTCAGCTTTTTTTCTGTCCTCTTCTTTGACCTTCAGGCGTGTCTTCTCCAAGTAATCCTGGTATTTCTTATGAGCACATCTCACCGATAACAACATTCTATGATTAATTGGTATGCATCTGACACCTCCATAGTACAAAATGGAATCATACACTTGTCTTTGTGCAATAATTGACTCCTCATGCATGTTTTCTACCAACATTGATTTATTTATAGAAAAGCCACTCTCCACTGCAGCATTTCAATGAGACAGTATAAGACAAAGCTTTATTACTTGCCAAAGTTCACTATACTGTTTGTTTTCTGCTAAAATGTCAGCAAAGAAAATGTCTAAACCCAATACTATCATCAGATATTGAGATATATTCTTTGAATTTAGTTTCCAAAGCTTCCTTTGATTCACAACACAGAGAAATGTATTGTGCTTTAGCCCTATCGGCCACATTTTCAGTTATTCTGTTAGCTTCATGCAACGCTTCCAAGACATATATATTCCATTCGGGTCTGACCAAGACTTGGTTGCTGATATATTATATGTGGGTTCAAACTCATAAGACCTTTCACTAATCTATACTTTAAAGGACTCTTATCCAACAGTTTTGTCGCAACTGCCACTAATATTTTCTGACATTCGTGTTTAAAACCAAGAATTTCTCTCTCTGACAATTTTAGTTCTTTAAGTACCTTTTTCGTACTAAATCCAACATCAACTTTACCTACCTCAATTAAGTTTGTTGGGTCATGTAGATCAAGCAAAATCACACTCCTAATATCAATGGCAATTGCCATTTTACTACGCTTGACAAAGCGATTCATCAAACTTCTTAATAGTTCATTCAGATGGGAGTAAAAAAATGGAGCAAGCGGTTTGTTACTTTGAAATCGCCTGAGAAAAGGCTCACATTCCAAAGAACTGGTTTTGAAAAATGCTAGTTTGCATTTTATTAAAGGGTCTTGGATTTGTTCTTTAATATTTTTACAGGACTTACTTTCTGGCAACTTAGCATTTGCAACATATGCCTTGATATGGTGAAATACTTCTAAGGCTCGTTCCAGACAGTGAACATTTTCAAGCCATCGTACTGTACAATACTTCAGTGGGAACACTGTACTACCAGTCACTGCAGTGAACTGGGCCCGGCGAGCTGGTGAGTCTTTGAATAAATAATACATGTTACGCAGGAATGAGTTAAGCTCCCAATTTACAGTCATTAAACCTGTTTTAACAGCTCCATTGATGACATCCAAACCACACACTCCCAGGTTCAATAACTTTTTCCCATCAGGATTTTCTGTCTCCATTTCCACTTCACCTCAAGTTCACATTAGGCCCATCCATTGAGACTTGCAACAAGTTTTTTCTTTGAAGAGGTTGCAGTCCATGATTAAATTTCTGCAGCAGATCTTGGGCAGTAGCACGACCCAGAAAAACACTGTTCCAATATCTAGAAACCACTTTATGAGTGCTGATATCAAAAAATCTGACAATGAGATCCATTTGTCCTTGTTGTGTTACCTTATTGAGTGACTCATCAAAAGAAACTACATAATCCTCACAAGTTTTCAAATTGTTTGTTAATAACTCACTGAAATGTGGTGCAATACCATGATTAATCACGTAGGAACACTTACTTTCACCAAAGGTGAATTTCGATGCAATTGCACTATCTCGGAACATAAGTATAAATGTATCACGTATATCTGCACATGAACTCCTCTTGTATTTACTAGCAACAACTTTTAACGCCCATAAACTTTCTGCTTTGGCTACTTCATCTTTATTAAAATAAGAAGTAGCACAGTGTACCGACTTTCCACTTTCTATCCCTGCCTCAGTCTTTACTGTTTCTGTTGAACTAACACACGGTTTGACAGCGGCATTATCAAGAGATCCATGTCCAATGTCTACACTTCTTGTTTCTGTTGAACTAGTAGCTACACTTCTTAATTCTGTTGAACTAGCGCTAGGTTTGACAAAAAATGATGACAATGATGGCTGTCTTGATTTAATATTCTGAAGCTGAGTGTGTTTTGGTCCAGTTCTATGTGAATGAATTGCCTGACTTTAACTGAGTCATTGCTGAGTTTAAACTTCTTTCTGCACACATTACAGTAGGCTTCAAATTTATTGTCCGGTACATCACTGAGCCAATCTACAAACTCTGGATTAAGGGTTGAATCCAGCCACTGATAGTTGAAAATTGTTTTTCTTGCCATCTTATCTAATGCATAGGCCTAATCTGAAACAAAAGAAAAGCATGTTAATTGTACACAAAAACTATATCAAAGCACAAATACATTTATCTCAGCAATGTAAAGATACCTTGTTGGGATAAAAATATACTTGTACAGCTTGGTAGGGCCAGAGCCGCCACACACTGTTCAGCATTTCAACAAACTCATCTTGTTTTAATGCTTCCATAGCCTGAAACATGTACAATTTTAATTTTTTTAAATAAAATTCAACTTACCTCATTAATTGATCACTTTTCCTCGCTTCAAAGGATTCACAGGTTGCAGTTTGTCATCAGCATGAATTACCTGACACATAACAAATTTGAGTCAACTTCCCTGACACACGCCAATTTTTAAAAGACTTCCCTGACTTTCCCTGACAATTTTGTAATTCCCTGACAATCCCTGACTTTCCAGATCGCTGGGAACCCTGTCTGACCCATCCTCTTCCTCTTCTGCCTTCTGGTTTTGGCTCCCATGTTCATCTCAGGTACCTTTCCTCATTCATCCTACAGATGTGGCCAACCAAAGCAGTTGTGAGTTTTGAGTACAATCTTTCAATTGTATCAATTAAAGAGAATATCTTCAAATTCTTCTGGATGTAGACGTTTCTCACCCTATCTCTATGGGATTTTTCTTGTATATCTTTTGTGTATATTTCTTGTATCTTGTATGAAGGATTGTAGAGTACATAATATTATGATGTTTTGTGTATCTGAAAGGTATGTATCAGTTTTTAGATACAAGTGCTATGTATTTCCTGTTTTTTGAAATACTTTTTTGTTTTCTGAAAAGCAGAGATTAAAAAGTAGATGTGGTTACAAGTGGAAGTGTTGTGTGTGTGTGTGTGTGTGTGTGTGTGTGTGTGTGTGTGTGTGTGTGTGTGTGTGTGTGTGTGTGTGTGTGTGTGTGTGTGTGTTATTTAGTATACATTAAAGTGTGGTTTATAAAATTGTACATTGTAGCTGCAAGAATACTGATTTTTGCAATAAACTACGAGGGTAGGCTGAAAAGTAATGCACACATGCTTGTAGAACACGAACAAAATTACCTACAGAAGCGCACCTGGTGGCATTCGGGAGTAACATTCCCCCTCCAAACGCATGCACAGTGTGAAGGAGTTTCGTACAACAATACGCTTTACGTAGCAGAAGTATGGAGACGTGTTGTAGTACTATGTCAATGCGAGTTAAACAGTGTGCGGTTATCGAATGTTTAACTGCTGAAAATGTGATTCCTAATGAGATTCATCGTCATTTAAAGGCTGTTTATGGTGACAATGGTGTTGATAGGTGTACTGTGAATCGATGGGTAATAAAATTTCGTGGTTGCGAGCCTGGAAAAGCCGTAATTGATGACGAAAAACGCAGCGGACGTCCGATCACTGCCACAGATGATGAACATCGCAAACTCATCGATGATTTGATTCAAAATGATCTAAAACACCTCCGACGTCGAGTTTGTCAGGTTAGAGGCAGCCTGGCGCCAATAATCTTGCAACATGACAACGCTCGTCCACACACCTCGCGCGCAACCCAAGAGGCTCTGCGAAACCTGAAGTGTGAACCAATTCCACACCCTCCCTACTCCCCTGATCTCGTGCCTTGCGATTTCTATTTTTTTCCTCTACTCAAAAGAGACCTCAAGGGTAATCATTGCACCTCGGACGATGAGGTGAGGCAGCTGTCGCGTCCTGGATTCGAGAAAAGTCGGAAGAATATTTCAGTGACGGGATAAAAAAGCTTGTTACGCGTTGGGAGAAATGTGTTAGACTTAACGGCGACTATGTTGAAAAATAAATATATAATTTTGAAGCTAAGGAAATGTACTTTTATTTACTTTTTGCCCCATCTTGCTATTTCTTTTCGTTCGTATTCTACAAGCATGTGTGCATTACTTTTCAGCCAACCCTCGTACTTTCTACCTGTGTACAACAGTGTTTTTCATCATATCTAACTTCAGCTTAGACAGTTGTCCATGTACTCAGACAGTAACTGACCTATCTGTGTAATAATTTAGAGGGTCAATCTTCTGACATCTTAAGGATGACTAAGAAGAAGATATACAAGAAAGTGAATGGTTTGATATCACAGTGGATGTTTACTCACTGTAGTGTTTGCAAATGACTACTTGGGAGCACAACGTTTAAATCTGTGTGGCAATGTGGACAAATTGTAATTATGGCTCACGCAGAGTCACAATTAGACAGGATAAATTTGGAACTAATCAAATACACCGGCACTTTCTGTCACCTCAGGTTTTTACATCTCATTAATATGTGCTGGCAAAGGTGTAAAATTCCAAATCAATGGGAAACAGCAGACGTGATCTCTCTTTTCAAGAAAGGGAACAGAAGCGATTGCGGGAATTATAGAGGCATAAGCCTGCTGAATGCTGCTTACAAAATATATTCCAGAATACTTAATAACCGGTTAAAGGTATTGGCAAACGCACTCTTACAAGAAGAACAAAATGGATTTCAGCAAAGATGCTCATGCAGCGATAATATCTTCACAGTCAAACGTCTTATAGAAAAACGTAGAGAATTTAATCTCGAAACCCATCTTGCTTCCATAGATTTCGAGAAAGCCTTTGACCAAGTTGACAGAAATAAGCTGTGGATAATAATGATAAACAATGGGTATCCTCCACACCTTGTAAATGCAATCAGAAGCTTGTATCACGCGACAAGAATAGTAATAAACACAGGTAATAAGAGAACGGATGAGATAAAAATTAACCCAGGAATAAGGCAGGGATGTAGCTTGTCTCCCATTCTTTTCAATACATATATTGACTATAGGAATGTTAATTATCGACCGTATTATTATACTGTTAATGATTTCGAGGTTCGGTCATTAATTATGAAAACTCAGTTTTGCGACGTTTCGAGATTTATTCTTCTCATAATCATGCCTACAACATTAAAATATAGTCTTACTACAATTATATTATTTTTAAGTGTGTATAGGTGTGTGTAAAGTCATACATTACTATAACTATTTACTTACATTAACTGTGAGATGAGCTACAGCAACCACATTACACTAAACACTTATCACTGTTCCATACTTATACACATATAACACATTACATTTGTATAGTGTTAGCGTTATGTAGTTATCTGACAGACTGCCAGCGATATAAAATTTTAATAGTACCTAACTAGAAAGTTGTTCAGTATTCCTATACCTCTAAACTATTGTCTATTTTAAAAAGAGTGAATAAGATTAGAATAACACTTGCTAAGACTTTGTACGTCCGTTTTCTTGTTAACTGAAAGGTGTTTATTCTTCTCTATTGTTAGCATTTCTAAGAATTGCCGTTTAAAGTGATTACTTTCTGCATGAATTACTTTAGCTTTGTGAAACTGAAACGAGTGACCGTGTGTACGGGCGTGTTGTGTTAGGGCCGTGGGATCAGGTCTGTTAGTATTTACTTTCTGGCAGCTATATTTATGTTGATAAATACGTCTTTTAAAATACTGTTCAGAACAACCGTAATATTTTTTTCCACAGTTTTCTTCACACGGTATTTCATATATTATGTTGGATCTTAGTTCTATTTCATCCCTGTCTTTAGTATGCGTAAAACATTTATTATTGATAGTGTTAACGTTTTTGAAAGCTATTTTTGTATTGTGATTAGCATTAGTGAGGATCTTGGAAAGTCTTTCTGATAATGATTTGACATATGGATCCTCACTAATGGATTCCAAGATCCTCACTAATGCTAATCACAATACAAAAATAGCTTTCAAAAACGTTAACACTATCAATAATAAATGTTTTACGCATACTAAAGACAGGGATGAAATAGAACTAAGCTCCAACATAATATATGAAATACCGTGTGAAGAAAACTGTGGAAAAAAATATTACGGTTGTTCTGAACAGTATTTTAAAAGACGTATTTATCAACATAAATATAGCTGCCAGAAAGTAAATACTAACAGACCTGATCCCACGGCCCTAACACAACACGCCCGTACACACGGTCACTCGTTTCAGTTTCACAAAGCTAAAGTAATTCATGCAGAAAGTAATCACTTTAAACGGCAATTCTTAGAAATGCTAACAATAGAGAAGAATAAACACCTTTCAGTTAACAAGAAAACGGACGTACAAAGTCTTAGCAAGTGTTATTCTAATCTTATTCACTCTTTTTAAAATAGACAATAGTTTACAGGTATAGGAATACTGAACAACTTTCTAGTTAGGTACTATTAAAATTTTATATCGCTGGCAGTCTGTCAGATAACTACATAACGCTAACACTATACAAATGTAATGTGTTATATGTGTATAAGTATGGAACAGTGATAAGTGTTTAGTGTAATGTGGTTGCTGTAGCTCATCTCACAGTTAATGTAAGTAAATAGTTATAGTAATGTATGACTTTACACACACCTATACACACTTAAAAATAATATAATTGTAGTAAGACTATATTTTAATGTTGTAGCCATGATTATGAGAAGAATAAATCTCGAAACGTCGCAAAACTGAGTTTTCATAATTAATGACCGAACCTCGAAATCATTAACAGTATATTGACTATGTTCTTAAAAAATGGCAATCAAAGGAATATCCTGGAGTCCTGTTAGATGAACATACTTACCTGAGTATGTTACTATTTGCTGACAATAAAATAATAATACAAGAGATTGAAGATAATTTGCAACTAGCAGTGCACCGACTGAATCAGATATGTCCATAATGTAATCTTAAAATTTCCTTGCATAGGCCTAAGACGAAAGTTATGGCTTTCCAAGGCAAGTAACCCATTAGGTCAAAAATAATTGTCAACAATAAGCCAATCAAACAAGTATCAAATTTTACATACTTGGGCTGCGACACAAGCTACAATTATGACAATGACATGGAAAATAAAATAAATAAGTTCCAGGCGATATGTGGCACAATAAATAGAACATTAAATAACAAAACACGAAAAGACACAGGGAAAAAATTTTATAAAACGATGGCTGTACCTGTACTTATGTATGGGAGTGAAAGTTGGATAAATACCAAAAAGGAGACAGCAAAATACAGGCAGCAGAAATGAGATTTTTGAGACGGGTCAAAGGCTGCACAAGAAGAGATTTAGTAAGAAATGACGACGTGCGAAATGAACTAGATGTATATGCAATAAATGAAAAAATAACTGAATATAAAGAAAGATGGAAACAGCACGTAAATAGAATGGGAAATGGGAGAATACGCAAAAAATACTTAACTACAACCCAGGAGGGAAAAGAGATATAGGAAGACCACGAAAACGGTGGTCGTAAGTTTGTGAGGACGGAACAGGCAAATGCCTAATCCTTGTAGTGCAGAGAAGAAGAAGACAGAGTCACTATACGTTCTGAAGAATGAGTTCATAGCAATGTTTCGATAAAGTTAGTAAATGGTATGAACCATAACACAATCAAATCTATATAAAGTACCTCATCTGAAGATTGATCATCTGGAAATTCTTCTTCTTCATTAAGCAGCTCCGATTTCATCTCGTCAAGAGGTAAGTATATGGTCGTTGGTTCTCCTGGAACATTTTCTTTGGCTTTGCATATACCCGTAGGTAATACAGCCACCTGTAAATTAATACACAGCAATTTTAAAAGTTATACGCCTGAAAATGGTGGTGGTGGAGAAACGGTAAATTTTCTGGCAATTTACAAGGTGCTACCCAAAAGCTAGCGGTCGTGGCATAGTGGCTAACAAGTGGCGCTGCTACACTGTCAGGCGTGGGTTCAATTCCCGCCGGGGCCATCTGATTTAGAAAGACCGTTCCCCCTCGCAAGGCAATGGCAAACCAGCAAGATGTATTCTGCCTAGTATAAACCCTCCCCAACTATACCGTTTGGATCCGTTAAACCGTTAAACTGTAGGTCCCAAATGCCTGTGAGAGATTCCATAACACACGCACCACGGGTATATGCGGGGAGGGTACAAATCAGTTTAAAGACTGATGGACCCAACCCAACAGTTCATGGAATCTGAACACCACACGTAAACTGGATGGAGTATGACCTTCTGCCACTAGATGTGTTTTCCTGAATCAGTGTGCCACTAGACGTGTAGCTGAGAAGACGCTCTGTTTTGTTCAGTGTGATTTTGTGAGGTCATGTTTCTGTGATTAGGCAATTTTTTTGTCAACAGATTTGATGGATTTTAATGAGTAAAAAATCTACATCAAATTTCGTTTCAAACTAAAAAAATAACTGCTGGAGAAACCCATTGTGTACTACATGAAGACTTTGGATATAAATAATACCTTTTTGTACAAACACTTCAAGGACAGATGAACATCCGTTGATGATGATGATCCGTTTGGAACAACCATTAAAAATCAGAAACTAAAGCAAAAGGTTGTAGTAATCATCAAACCACCAGTGGCATGTTTTACTGTGAGGTTTTGAAGCGGCTGAGAGAGGCCACTCGGCACAAACATCCAGAGGAATAGAACAACACCTGGTTTCTCCATCATGATCATGCACCCGCTCGTCTCCTCACACATCACTAGTTTCATAATTCCCGACTTCCAAGTACATTACAGTGATTCCACACCCATATTCACCTGGCCATGTCCCCTGTGATATTTCCCTAATTACTAAAATCAAACTAAAGCTGAAAGGGCGTCGTTTTAACACAACCAAGTAGATCCAGGCAGAAGTGCAGGAGGTACTTTCATAGTGCAGAAGTACACATTCATATTTGAGAACTTCCTGAGATGCATGGAATCATGCGAAAATTCTGGGATCAATATGGACATGCTCAAGGGGACTACTTCAAAGAAAATATATTTATGGAAATGTTATAATTAATGATCTACAATTTTAAGCATTCAATGTTTACTAATGCATATTAGAAAGAGCCTGCCACATAAATACTTGTCATCATCTCCCTAATATGATTTTAGGGAGACAAGAAAAGAAGCAACTTTGTTAGTATTTATAATTTACCAGTATTACTGTCAGGAAGTTTTACTACTGTTAAGAAAACATTTTATTTTTATTTTAATTACGAACATGTCCTCGCCTTAACGGGAAAGAAAAAATCAGTTTACAAGTTAAGATTGATTTAATGTAACTTCTGAAATGACACTTCGGAATGTAGAAGGAATATGGATATGAAGTAGCCATTAAGTGATGATGTTTACGACACCCTTCCCATTACACTTGATGACATTTTCTATTTCTTATCAGCAGACAACATACACTTTTGTTTTGAATGCATAATATTGAATAGTAACTTTTTATTACTAAGAATTCTCTTCTCTATCTTCCCAAGCAATTAAATTTGGTCAATTAAGTAGTTAACAAACACGGAAAATATTTCTAATCTTAAAAATTACACAAACATGAAGAAAAATGCATGTTTTTTAAATGCCCATGGATAACTATTCTCTATGGAGAAAAATATAAACGCACGATGTTTCTTTTCTGGTTGTCTTAAAACTATAACAAGAACAAATTAAAAACCATTTTTCTTCAGTTTATACTGTGACCTAAAAAAAAACTAACATTTTAGAAGTGTTATATTTTGTATTTATCTTTTAAAAATAAATTTTAGGTAGAATCCTGATAGCCTTTCTTGAGCGAAGAGCCACGCTGACCCAGCAAATGAATTATCCTCACCTAAAATTATAGCATGATTTCTCTACCAGAGATGAGAGACAATGCAATAACAGCTCTCTCTCTCTCTCTCTCTCTCTCTCTCTCTCTCTCTCTCTCTCTCTCTCTCTCTCTCTCTCTCTGTCACATTTGTCGCTTCACAACAACACTAGCATGCTTCCAATGTTCTCCCCAGCCTTGTTAAAGCTAACAATCACATTATGAAATACTGTAGAAGATTGCTGTGCTCATGTGGAAAATGAACTAAAATGGCATTAGCCTTGCTAACAAGTAGGTTGTCCCCTAAGCAATTATTCAAAGTGTATCATTAGGTCGAGATGCTTCAAAATGAAGCTAAAAATATAAATATAACATAAAGTAAAGTGCTTGTACTTTTTTACATTCCTTACTGTAAAAGGACTGAAATTCTGTTTAACGCTTAAATTACTTTTGTTATATACAGTACAGCAGCTGATATTTTTTCAGCTGTGTGACCAATATAATTTCACACGAGTCTGTATATTCTTTATTTTCATTTTATCAAGTATGTTTACCATTTTCATTTAGTCGGTAATTTTATTTGGTTTAAAATCATATTGTTACGAGAAGCTTACTGAAAAACCCAGAACACTCTCCACTCTTCCCCCCGCCCAGTGTGGCAGGTGGGCCTAGTCAAGACCGCATTCAAGTTTGTTCTAGACTCGTCAAGGGGCCACTTGAGATACGCATTAACGTCAGCATTAAGTGGCGTGCAAATTAAGGATGGAACGTTAATTCGAGAACTCTGCGCAACCTATAAAAGCAGAGCATCTGGGGTTGTCAGTTCACTTACGTGAGCGATTTTTGTTAGCGCGGATCAAGTGTTTGTTGAAGTGAAGAATTATTGTGTTAATACAATTGTGTTTTATATTAGTTGACATTTTTATTGTGTGTGAACAATTTTTATTTGATTTGTTGTAAGAGACTATCTTGTTGATTACAAACTGTTTAACTGTGATAATTAAAGCTGGTGATTAGTGACTTAATTGGTGTCTTGTATTTTGTTTTCCACTGTACCATACGACGATAGTAGACCATCATAACAATATGCTACAGTCAATGCTACAGCTAAACAAACAAGAAACAGACAAAGAAAGAAATATAATATACCAAATTGCTTGTGAAAATGGATATAATAAAAACACTGTAAACAAAATAAAAAATAAAATAAAAACTGAACAATTAAGAATTAATCAAAATGAACAAAACAAAAATAATAACAACAATAAAAAATGGGCCACATTCACATACATAAATAATAAAATGACAAAGCTAACAAAATTATTTAAAAACACAGATATCAAAATAGCATACAAAACTAATAAAAATAATTTACAAAAACTAAATAACCCACACAACAAAGATAATACAACAACTAATGGTATATACAAAACTGAATGCCAAGATTGCAATGTTACATTAATGCTTACAATGTTAACATTAAATGTTACATAGAACAAACAAAAAAACAGCTGAAAAAAACATTATTTTGAACATCTAAATGCATACAAAAAACCAGAAATATATAAATCCAATTTGGCCACACATGCAATAAACACAGGACATGAATTCCCAGACGTAACCAACATGACACTAATAAAACACATACCACACAAAGGGACCATAATGAACATTTGGGAAAATTTACAAATATACAAACATAAAACACAAAACAAACTAATACCCGAACAAATACAAATCAATACAAAACACGACACAATTTTCAAAGCACTCAACATCGAAAATACACAAAATACTACTACATACACCACAATCACACACAAAAATACCACTTTGAGATACCAGAGACCACAATGGCGACAAACCAACACACAGGTACTTCACTAGATGCAGAATCGCGAAGGCTGAGGAAGAGAGCACAGTAGCTCTCGAAACATGTTCCAAATAAGGGAAAAATAACATCTTGAGGTAAAATAAATACGAATTTTATATACATCAAGAAACGAACTGTCAGAAAGTGATTGAATATATATTCAAACACTTTTTGCTACAGTCTGTTTCTTGATGTATATAATACGTATTGTATAATGACTTTACCTCAAGATGTTTTGAGGAGAAAACATCTTGAGGTACTCCAAAATCAGGAAGGCTGAAGATGGGAACACAAGGCTTCCCGAAACATGTTCCAAATAAAGAGAAAACATCTTGAGGTAAAGTCATTAAACATATAGATCAAGAAACAGACTGTAGCAAAAAAGTGTTTGAATATACATATATATACAATCTTTCCGTACTTAGTTCAATCCTGATGTAAACAAACCCACATGTCAAATCTGAAACGCTATTGGTCAGGGCACTGACACTGTTCACACAGTAATGTATTATGTGAATGTGCAGAATGTTTGTATAGTCATGTGAGAGTTATCTTGCCACTTGAATCAGGACACGTTGTTTTAAGACTTATCTCTGTATTACTGTATTCTGAAACGTACTGAATTAATATGGAGCCAGTTGAAAGGATATGTTGCCTGTCACAACATATTAGCTACTTGTTATAAAACAATTTATTAAGAAGGCGGTAAATGAAACAAAGGCAGACAAGTGGAGTCAATGTGTGCAGCACATAATCAAGGAAGATGTTAAGCTATGGCAACTGGCCTACATTACCGACGTTGTTGTGAACAATGAACAATCTTACCAATAATAAAGCTGACTCAAGTGATGAAACAAGTTCAGACACAGATATGGAAGGCATTGAATTACTCTCTGACAGCAACTGATAGTATTCAGTACACTGGTAATTATCACAGCTTCTATTTTCATTTTAAATAAACTGTACTTTTTTGTTTGTTGTGATATTTAAACAGTTAATAAAAAAAGCCATTAACGAATCTTATAAAATGTTTTACTGTCGCTGTGACACTGTCACACAAATTTTACTTTGGTCAGGATAAATTATTACAATTTAAGTGTGTTTATACAGTATCAATATTATATGTATCCTGTTTGTACTCCTTCTGTCAAAGTGACATGCCTCTAATCCAAGTAGCAAATAGCGTTTCAGATGTGCCACACCTGTTTGTTTACATCAGGATTAACCTAAGAACGGAAACACTATATATCAGCAGTAATGGTCATTGTGCAACTGAATTCAGACTAGCGATATCTTGGGTCTTTCTATAGGACTAGATTTCCCTTGGTAATCTAAGCTGTATACAGATTAGTTTTGTAGTCAGTTATGCACAACCAACTAGTTCTCGATATTGAAGCATGAAGGCATTGTAAGATTCGTAAGGGTGCAACGAATACAATGACTAAGTCATCTAGAGCCCATGGATGATCATCATATGCCAAAGAAAATCCTGAGAGCGCAAGTCTATAAAAGCAGAACAGAAGAATGGATGTGTGGGGTTACGCTGAGATGGCAATGAACAGGAGAGATTGGACAACATTGCTGTTGGAAGCCCAGACTCATGTAGTGTTAAAGAAAAACCAGTTCTCAAGCTTTAATAGTTACCAATTTATTTTTACATGTATCTAATCTCGTTTTATTGCCAATTTTTACATGAATTCCATACAAACATGGGGCCTAAATACAAGGGATACTCCTGCAAGTGCAACATCTTTATGGTTCCCATATTTCTGTATCAAGTCACGACAGAAGTCAACCAAAGAAAAAATTAGTACCTAGGCATATAAAAATTAATTTAAGTGAGGCGGTACAGCACTCCAACTATTGTTACTGAAAGTTTTTTGATGAATTAATCTTCATTTGGACATTTTTTTCATCACACGATACTTCATAAAAATCGATATACGATAGATTGTTTCTAGTAACGTTATACATGTTGCGAAAAAACAACATATTATACTTTAATTACCTTATTTTTGTCTTCATCCATTATCTCAACTGCATTATACTAAACATAAACATTCATTTAAGCATTAATTTACGGTTAGGTTAAGAACGTGTTTTACACTACCGGTATCTTAAAAAAAAATCATAACTACAAGGAAAAAAGTTTAGTGCGTTCCTTCTTTAACGAAATAACACACTACAATGCTCCAATTAATTTTATTCACACACGAAGCATAACATAAATACGGCCAAACCTATTTCCCTAATACCGCATAACACGCACCGCCATTTTAATTTGTGTAATTGTTTGTAGATGTAGATAGGACTTTGGCAACATTTCGGCAACACTGTGGAAGGTAATTTGTTTGGTTAATGACAAGTGGACGTTAGGTTACGTGAAAATAACGGTAATAGTCATTGATAGGTAAGAAAAATTAGGTTTATAATAATATATAGGGTATTAATAGTAGTATATAGAATAATACGGTATATAATTTCATTAGGTAAGATAGATCGGACACAGTATCAAAAATTAATACTAATTTGGATAGGCGGTTCTTATTTGTTGACGCATTTGTTTCACAAAAATTGCACATCTTTGCCCAAAAATATCTTCAGTCGCAGTGGAAATACTCGTATTACCAAGGTCTCTTGTTTAATTTTTAGGGTCTGAATTGATATTTTCCAACTTTGACAGCAGCTTTTGCTGGCCTGCATACGCTGTAAACACGACAATGTCCTGGTTAACCCTGGATTTCTGGTAGCATCAAATATACTACTTTTATATATATATGTGGATTTAACCAGTATAAGAGTATGTTATAAATGTACTGAAAGTAAGGGCATTGGCAAGTACGTTATACAATGTGCAGGACAAATTCAAGAGTAATGTAATATTATTGTAGCTTGCATAACCTAGAACTGGACAAACATAACCTAACAACACTGCATTTATGGCGTAGCTGAATACTAACATAAGGTGAACAAATCCTCATCACTTTATACAAAATCGCATTATTGGATTACGATTATTATTATGGATTATTCAGTATTATTGCCATAATTTTTGTTGTTTAATTATGTGAATATTGACTAAGATATAAGGCTTAACTCATGCGTTTAGGGGTTTACTAATATGACTGGGGATTGTGATTTGACTTTTGATTTTGAAAAATGCAGAGTTGAAATAACTATAGATAAATGAGAGTAAGAATACAAGTAACATTGAAACATACAAATATTCAACAGAAAATTGAGTATTACTGTTAGTGGCGTGTATAGATGCAACACATCTAAAGTAGAGAATATGTATTTAGGCCTGTGAATATCAGTAAATATGTAATGACTTCTCAAAACTATGCATTTATTATAATGTTCTCATACTGATTCAATACACATGAAAAGTAAAATTGCAGTTACTCAAGTTAACAACAAATTGGAAATGACACATATGTATTGTTTACAGTAATTATTATTGCAAAAGAAAACAAGTACTCAGTATATTATTATTGAAACCATTTACTATATAATATTGAACTGAAGAATAAAATAAATTAAACCATTGTGCAGACTTCCAAAATCAAAGTACAGTACATAGAAAACATTTAGACAAATAACACTTTCGGATTCATAACTTTTACACGGTTAATTTTTTATTTAGTAGTCGTTATTTTCAGTAAGTGTATATTGGTTATTTTCAGCCATTTTTTACTTGAGTAAGTGTGTTTAATATAAAGGCTTGGTTAAGATAAATGCTAGTAATGGAGCCATGGTATGTTGTACATGAAATAGCTTTATGGAGAGGGAGATATACAATTGCTTTATAGTTTTTGAGGAAAATTTATTTTTGGAAGGGGTTGTATATTATAATGTTATTGGTTTGATCAGTATTGTATTGTATTAAAGTAAATATTGTATAAAGTAATATTATTAAAATACACAGTGTAGGCTAAAGTAAAAAACTAATACACGTGTACCAACTACTAAATATTATTGTTTGGTCATGCACAATCATTAATTATAAACAAACAGTTCAGTATAAACATAACGTTCTTGTAAATTGGACATCACTAGTTTGCTATGTTACATTGTGTAAGTAAATTCAGGTACATTTTTCTGAGAAATCATAATTTTTTTTTAAATTCTATAATGTGTTTAATATAACTTCCGTATTGACACTGGGAACACAGCAGGAGTGCAGATAGTGTTTTTCATTTAGCCATTTATAGCTGACATTAAAACGCCTCTCCCCTACAACAACAAACAAACATTGCCAACCCTTATCAGCATACAAACACATCTGTCTTCAGTGGTATAACACATTACATTTTGGATCTCTCAGCAATTTTTTAAGTGGTTTGTTGTAGTAATGTGTTGTTAGGCTGTTAGTAATTATATCACTGACGTGAATATTACTAATGTTACCCTTTATGTTAATGGGAAACTCTTCAAAGTGGTCTCAATGGATCATGTTCCACTTCAATACATTTCCAGTTCTCCTTTTTCTATACAGTTTACAAACCGCGAAGTATTGTTTTATTGTCCATTATGGTATTTCAAATCATTTAAAATTATAATTTGTACAATTTCTCTAATATTATTTGTTTGAAAGATATTCTGTGTAAATTTAGTTTTAAGTTAACTAAGCCCAGAAAGTTGTAAATAAGATGAAACGTTTCTTTAGACTAATTGAAAACAGAACAAATATATTTGAAGTATTTCAAATCTGTCAGAAGCGTAAAACTTGTGTTGTATAGGCTATAACAACAGTTTGCCATTAGCTTGCTACAACGTATTCCCACAACTGTCAGTTTGGCACTTATATTAAACTAAATGTATAGCATAACTTCTGAAAACAATTTAACTAGGGGGGGTTTTATCAAAATTTTAACATTCTATTGATATGAAATATTTATTTCCTTCTCAAAATAATTGTAAAATGGATTTAAAAACTCCTATAATTTTTGGTAAATAGAAATTTAAAACAAAGTCTATGTAACATGGTATGACAAACAGATTAAAAAAAATATGAACACATGTTGTATGGTTTCCAAGACAAGTGTACCTTTATGGAGAAAACATTTTTTCAGGAAACGTCATTATAGTTAGCTGTGTGATTTAAATACTCTTCTATACTTTAGTTCATTCCAGTTACATATGCAGGGAGCATTAATGTGAGTTCTCCTCTACATAAGTTATCTTGAATCTCCTTTCAGTCAGAAACATTTTGTTGTATTAACATGAATCACATCACACAAACTAAGATAAGGCACCCACAGAGGTGAAAATCACTTCTGACAGTTGTTTGTTAATGAAGATGTATGCATTAAATAGTAAACATTGTTCTTAATCGGATGTTATACTTGTGCTATCTTGTGTGTGATGTAGATTGAGTCTTATAACTATCACCTTGTTTTCATTTCTTTCAGGTGTTAACAAAAGCAGTTTATCCATCATAAGACAAATGGAAGAGATCACATTTGAGAACAAGGTATAGGCCTAGGTTTTAAATGCAAAAAAAACATAGTTTTTACTATTAATATTTGATTGACTCGATAAACATGTCGTACATTTACCTTATACACACACATTCATGCACATAGATTGCTTATATTTTAATAATATTTTTTTGTTTGATTTTATCAGCCATCTAAGGACCACATGCCAATTTCAATTCTTTATTCTTTGTTCTTTCCTTTTTTCCAATATTCTTTCATCTTCTCACTGTGTCTCTTCTTCCTGTCGTCAGTCCACTTGGAACCTGCGTTTTTATCTCTCCTACCCTGGACTCCCTCCATTTTCAACACTTTTGCCCGAAAAACTTCTCTGTCAATTTAATAATATTTTATTTATCATCATTTTCATTTTTCATTAATTGCTGTACAGAATATGGTTTATCCTTTGTAAGTATTTCGATGAGTTTCCTGCAGGTCTCCCATGTAATATCTTCAAATAAATATACTGCTAGTAGGTTTGTACAGAAACATATTGTACAGTAGGATTTGGAAGATACATATTATCAACGTAAACTCTATATATAAATCATATTCTCATGTAATATCTTCAAATTAATATACTGCATGTAGGTTTGTACAGAAACATATTGTACAGTAGGCTTTGGAACAGTGGCGGCGCTAACGAAACGGGGGCCCCCCGCGAAACTAATTAGGGGGCCCTATAAAAATGGTTAAATTTTGTATACGTAATAGGGGAAAACACTCAAATGAGTTTATATTTACGTGTGTTTCACAACAATGGTTTGTGAATACTTTCTCGTCTATCACAAAGCGTTTGCAATTTGCAAAGGACGTTTTACACGTGTACAAACTCTTAAAATTCATTGTTGGTAAATAGACAAAGTTCTATACAAACTATTAAAAAAAACAAAACAAAAAGAATGATTTATTTTTACGTCAAAGATCTAAATTCAGACTATGAAACAGTACCGCACTCAGAGTGTTAAAAATTTATTATTTAAAAACGAATATCAAAGTAACATTCTAGCTTTTTTCAAACATTTAAATTAGTTTGTAACTGAATTTGTAAAATTCTTGAATATACTCTATACAAGTTCTCCTTAAGTCTAATCCAATTCAATAACACTCGAACTCAAGTAATGTACAATATTTACAGATGAGGATCAACCAAAGTTCACTGTTTTCCTAAGCCTAGTCTTCTTTTTTTAATAGCTAAGAACTTTTCAACCACTTCGTTGATATTAGTTTTCTGTGTCTCTTCATGCTCAATGCTTAACAGTGCCAAGTCACTCAACAGAGTTTGGGCCATGGTACTTCTTAAGTATGACTTAATTAATGTAAGTTTTGAAAAGTTTCTTTCCGCTGTAGCTGTTGTGACAGGTATGGTTAACTAAAGCTGCAAAGCTGTAGTTAAGTCTGGGAGGCAACTCATAAGGCAGCTGTTTTCTTCAACCAGTAAATTCATCATTCCTCGAATTCTTTTCTTGTGTACAATTTCTTTGGCCATCAGAGCTTTGAAGGATATTACTTGGTCAGGCAGTGATGTGGAAAGGTCACCAGGATACACATTTACCAGAGCCTTACTTTTCTCCACTATTGTCTCTTGTGAGAAGTTTACTAAATTCTGAGGCGTCAGGAATGAAAACCTATCATCAATGCAACGCAATCTTTCGAATCTCATTTGTAGCTGAGCTATTACAATATCTAGTGTTGTATTGAAAACTTTTACTTCAAATGATTTCACTGGGTCGTCAATTCTATGGTCAACTGATAATTCAACAAAGAAGCGTTTTACAACTCGTTTACGCTTATTTTTCATGTTACAAGTTATGTCCCATGACTGGGCCAACTGGGGCCCCCCATGAGGGTCGGGGCCCCCCCGCGCCGCGGGGTCTGCGGGGGCCTTATCGCCGCCACTGCTTTGGAAGATACATATTGTCAACGTAAACTCTATATATAAATTATATTCTCATGTAATATCTTCAAATAAATACACTGCTAGTAGGTTTGTTTTCAGGTAAGCAAAACATTTAATTACAATTCAAACAAGCATCTGAAGATACAGAATAATTTCTGTGAAACGTGCATCACGTGAAAACAAACCTACTACCAGTGTATTTATTTGAAGATATTACGTGAGAAAATGATTTATATATAGAGTTTACATTGACAATATGTATCTTCCAAAGCCTCGTAACTCTCAAGCAGTTCTACTCCTCCGCCTCCACCTCCTGCTGCTCCTCATCCCCCGCCTCCCGTGTCTAATTTGGGCTCATAGTCTGTTCCATTTACCAGGCGAAAAAAATCTTTCCAGCATTTCCTTGATCAACAGTCCTCTGTCTTTCCGTTGGTTTATTATGTCAGGATAGTCATACTATTCTATCGTGATTTGTTCTGTCGTGTTGGTTCTAATGTATCGTTCTCCTTGCCAACCTGTCCTCTGTGTTGTCCACTCCAAGTCTTCCTGATTTTATAATTGGCTCTGTCCGTCTGTCTGTCTGTCTCTCCTCCTCCTCCTCCTCTTCTTTCTTCTAAAGCTTCCTTGGCATCCTCTTTAACCCCTCATGTGTGATGTCTCAAGTCGCTATTATGACTTTATTGTCTCACTCCCAGTTTCTGCAGAGTACATCAGTGCATTGGACATAACATTGGTTTATATATTCTTACCTTTGTGTCCTGTCTCAGATGTTTGTTAGCCAAACAGTATGAGCCAGACACATAACTAACTATAACATGAGCGTTCATGACTTGCATTTGAACTTTTTATCCAACCAGCCGCTCTTATGACAACTACTCTGAGGTATTTCCTTCTCTGGTTGTGTCATTCCTGACATCCACATTGTGAGTCTTTACTCATTAATCATCAGCTTTTCATTTTGTTAGTCTTTATTTTCTGTTATCTGCCTTGGATATGTGAATGTATCTATAGCAATAGTGTGCTTGCTGTGTTCTGTGTCATTTGTTTGTTATTTGAAATGTTATTCCAAATGTTAAAAGTCTATTATTTCATTTACAGCCTCACGTGAACCATTTTACTGTAACAGTAGTACATTTGTATAACAGTAAATTTATTTCATTTTTGTTTGTAGGATGCTTTAACACTCACTATAAAGACCGAAGTGGACGTAGAAGAAGCAGAGTCTGAACAGGTAATGTACACAAACCTGATTATGTGTAACCCACAGCTAATGTGTTAGATCGTTCAATGCCTAATAGGATCACATTCATTTGTAGGTATTTACTTTAAACATCAACACAACTGTACTGGTATCACAGTATTACATGTGTTTAAACCACATGTGATTAAGTAAGTAAAATCACTTGTGCGCACACACACACACACACACACACATATATGTAGGAGCAGAGTGTGGATATTGTTACGACAGTCTACTTGATCGTCGTATGGTACAGTGGAAAGCAAAATACATGACACCAATTAAGTCACTAATCACCAGCTTTAATTATCACAGTTAAACAGTTTATAATTAACAACACAGTCTCTTACAACAAATCAAATAAAACTTGCTCACACGCAATAAAATGTCACCTAATATAACACACAATTGTATTACAATTGTCCCGCCCGATTACTAAACACAACACTTCACCACAATAACCACTTGAATGCACCAGTAATCGCCGACAAAATACTGAACTAAGGCCGCGGACGTCTTGTATTAATACAACGCTCACAGACCAGAATATTCTATAACTACACGTTATCTCTACACTGTGACACAATTAATTGTGGCCTTGACACAGTCAGAAAGGCTGGCGGCGTCTAGAAAAGTCAAAACATGTTGAAATCATGTACGCCACAACATTCAGCCAGCTTCCAATAGATCGTTCGAGAAACACGTAGATTGTTGTGTGATATAACACTGCCCCCTCCTTAAGCCTGTTCGCCCCAAACTGGCAAACCATCTCTCAAGTAACACTCGGCCAGGCGATCTACATAGCTGGTTTACTTGTGAAAGATAATTCTTCGGTTCTTCGAATTCAGTCTCGTGTGACCTGAACATCAAGTTCCCAGGAATATGAGTCTTCCGCTCAACTACTAGTTTTGCGGGAATCACTCCCGTGGCATCATGTACTGATGACCTATAGGCCATCAGCTGGTCCAAGTCCGATTGGTTCTCGTCAGCAACCTCTTCCGTGACTTCATCTTCAGTAACATTTTCTCCGTGTTCTTCCATTAACTCAGGAACAAAAAGAGTCTTGTCTCAACACCCATAGTTGGCTTTCCAATCACTTCTTTTGTCGTCACACTTGTATTTGTACTTCATCTGCTAGTTCTTCCTCTATTTCCGCTTGCAATAAGGAGGGTTCCTCTTGGCCAGACCTGTTGACTTTTTCTTCAACTAATGCCACTTGCTTAATCGAATGGTTGGTAGACCCTGTCATTTGAGCCATGCAAAGCTTTATCTTCTCTTGGCCAACCCTCAGGACATTCTCTCTTAAGTCCACAACGAATCCGTAGGCATTCATAACGTCCGTGGCAGGAATCACTTCATCGACAATGTCTGAACCAACCATTTGGTGGCTAAACTCAAGAAGACCCAGGTGTACATGTACGTCTACCTTTCCTAGCACCTTGACGGGGCTTCCAGTCACAGTCTGTATTGTACAAGAGCTAATTAGAGGCTGGCGGTTGCTGACTAAGTCAGGGCGCACAATGGACACTGTTGCGCCCGTGTCAACTGTAAATGATTTTGGTTTACCTTTCGCAAATCCATTAACAATCAAGTTTCCACTGGTCTTATGTAGCGTGGAAACTGTGTGCTGTTATGGGGCTTTACTTCTCCAATTGGTGCGATCACTCTCTTCTCTCGGTATCTTCTTCCCCAGCAGTCTACCTGTAGATGACCGCATTTTCCACAGTTGTCACACTTCGTTCTTCTGTCTTTTTCCCATCGTTCAAATCGTTGCAGCGCTCGCGGACACCTTGTATTTATGCAATGCTCACAGACCGGAACATTCCATAACTACGCGTTATCTCTACACTACAACGTAATTAATTGCGGCCTTGACACAGTCACCGAGGCTGACGGCGTCTAGAAAGTCTCACAAGGGCATGTTGAAATCACGTACGCCACAACATTCAGCCGGCTTCCAATAGATCATTAGAGAAACATGTTGATTTTTCTGTGATGTTGTAACAATATTTACTACAGAAATTGATGGATAATTTTATTTATTTTGTATACATTTTTAATAGCCTCATTATGTATTCTATAAACCACTGGGAAGAAAAAGTAAATTTTATAATTTTTCAATTTGCAGGATGTATTGCCAGTTCTGAACTCTGTCGTAAAAGAAGAATTCATTGAAGGAGAGAATCACAATCAGGTATAGTACACAATTGTACATTTGTTTGTTATAATATGCATTTATTGTTACTGTACAATGAACAATATTGTTATTTGTAAACTTATTGATTAAAACTGTTGGAGAGCCTTGGTGTCCAGTCGGAATCGTTGTTATGTGTACTTTCCTTAGTTCACATGATTTAGCCAAAACATTTTGTATTGGTTACCAAGTTGTAAGTTACAAAATATTGGCATTTTGTATGCCATTTTTGTTTGCTGACAGCCAACACTACAGTGGCACCTTACCACCTTGAATTATTTGGTGTTTATCTTCTTGCTAAATTGGTACATCGGTGGTGCAGCTCTTCCGAAAATTTCTGTCCTTTAGTCAAAGTTGCCTTCAGACTAACTCTATGATTGTATTGTACTGGTTAAATACTTCACCCTACAAACTTGAACTTTTGTAAGCAACCAGAAGGCTGCCATTAATGAATGGATGACCCTGTCATCTTGGCAACACATTGACAACACACTTCTAATTTGAATCATGTTCACTGTCCTCCAGGGTACTGGCCTTTGCCTGAAGCTGTTGTTGATCACTATTTGTGAAGACCAGTTCAGTCCAGTTGGGCATCATCTTCTCTGCAGTCAGGTAAATTTATGCCAGTTTTGTGCGAGTGTAGTTTTGTCTGCCTTTTGTGCAGACATTTCCTCCTGGCCTCGTTTTCACGGGGGTCTATAGTTACTGTCTCCCTGATTAGGGACTGTACTGTCACGACTCACCCTTAGGCAGCTGGCTGTTAAATACAAATGGCAATATGTTCAGGCTGTTGTACTTGTCTGTGGTTCCTCCTTACTTCACCACATTATATAATCAGATTGGTGCACGGGCGAGTTGACAGGCAACTCGCTCACTTTATCACGTTGCTAATGTTTCTCTGCAGCTGGCTTTAATTGGTATTTTTGTCCAGTTTACAGCATACGTGCATATCGTTGTCCTTACTTAAGGTCTGTTTCTGTGGCAACTGCGCATGCACACGTACCATTGATAATGTGCAATTCTAATATTATGTCTTTTGCTACCTTTGATTACACAGTTCCCGTTGTTATGCCGATTGTGTATCTACCCTATAGAAGTCCCATACAATACAGTAAATATGCTGTCATTAACTCTGCACTGCTTCATAGCACTGTTTGCACATCTGATCAAACTTTCTCTACCATACCAATGTGTGTGTGTGCGTGCGCGCGCGTGTGTGTGTGTGAGAGAGAGATTTGAACAGTTCTAGTAAGTAAGCGATTTCTTGATTTGAAAACAAAATGAATTTCTTATTGAGTAGGTATTTTATAGTTTATAGTTTAAAAAAGCACAGGTGTGAATTCAGATATAAATGTTACGCTTTATTTGAAATGAAAAGTGAAATGAAAAGAAAGGCTGATGCTAACTAACTGTTGGTAAATAATTTTTATTTTGTTTCAGTGTTTTTCACAAGACATCAGTACCATTGTAAAGGATGAAATTGTTTTAGACGAAGTGGAAAAAGAAGAGAATGCACAAGAGGTAAAGTTGTTTAAATATACAATCTTCCATCTGTAAGTAGACTAGACAAGTAAGATTCATTGGGAACAGTCTTCCACCAAAGGGTGTCACTTAATTAGCAAAATATTTTTGAAATTGAACATTAATAGTCGAAGGATAGATTCAGTCCTAAAACATGGAGATGGACATCTGAGAAGTCTTCCCTTGGTGCTGTCACCCAACAAGTTGAATGCTTGTTAATGGGGGTTGGTGATTCTATTTCTGTTGGTAGTTTATTCTGTATCACTATATTTTTTACACCACTGAAACACTTGTATGTAGGCCTAGTTTTCTACACCGGGTTGACTGTCTGGCAGGCATTATGTGTTTTTAGTCATGTGATGAGCTAATTTTTTTGAGTGTAGCAAACTGAATATAAAACTAAACACACAGAGGAAATGCTACTATGTACAAGGCTTCCACACCGTATCATTTCAGAGAGGTTTAAAATAGCTTCATTGGAGATAATATAATGTAAATTAGAAGGTATTTCAAGATAGTAAGCTACAATATGAACACATATGGCTGCTTCCAATAACACTACAATCAAGGTAATTGTCAGTTGTTTGGACTCACTTTAACACTTTCAAGTACCAAGGTCTCTCCAATGTTTTGAAGTACGTAGAAACGCCTGTTTTCACAGTTTCTGTGTATCAACTTTCCGGATAGGATCCGGAGGCCATTCTCTGGATGACAGTAAAGTCCCCGTTAGCTTAATATCTCTACCAGCAATCCTACTTCTACTTCTCTGAAAATGATGTTAGTCACATGACCTCTCACCTATGGTTAGCATGTAATGGATGTGTATGTAAGTTATAGATGGAATGGTTGATTCGCCACTCACATTTTTAAAGGCGGTATGTGAGAAACCACTGTACTGTCCCCTCAAGAAAAAACATAAATTGAAATACTAAAATATCAATACAGAGCCCTCACAGACGTTTTCCAAGTCCACGAAGTTTTAAGTGTCCCTGACAAGCATAGGTTAGGCCAGGATGAGGTGACAAAATTTAAAAAAAAAAACTTCGTACAAGATCATTTTAACATTCTGTACTTTTCATGTTATTCTTGTTAGTATTTCAACATTTAAAATCAACTTATTGATGATACATTAATCGCATATAAAAAGTAACAATATTTTGAGTAATGATTATATACGTTTATAATGATTGATCATTTGCTTTTGAATAATACTGAATTCAGTTAGACCATCCAATTAAAATTTCATTAAATTAAATTCAAATCAAAACAATGCCGGCACTTTTTTATAACTGTTAAAGCATGTATTCTGTTGTGATAACCATGTGTGCTCCACCATGTGTGCTCACACACACACACACACACACACACACACACACACACACACACACACACACTCGTACTGTCTACAAATTTGTATTTATCCAATGGTTTATTGTGTGTGTGTGTGTGTGTGTGTGTGTGTGTGTGTGTGTGTGTGTGTGTGTGTGTGTGTGTGTGTGTGTGTGTGTGTGTGTGTGTGTGTGTGTGCGCGTGTGCGTGCGTGCGTGAGTGCGTGCGTGCGTTGAGAAATGGACTGTAGTAAAAAGTATTTGAATTAATAACACCATACATACAATATGCAATATACAGAAAACCAACTTCCACTAACATCATTATACCTAACCATTCTGACCACCCACCACAACATAAAATGGCAGCATTCTATTCACTATTTAACAGAATGTACAAAATACACATAAACAAACAAGAAACAGACAAAGAAAGAAATATAATTTACCAAATTGATTATGAAAAAGGGTATAATAAAAATACTGTAAACAAAATAGAAAATCAAATCAAATATAAAATAAAAAGTGAACAATTAAGAGTTAATCAAAATGAACAAAACAAAAATAATAACAACAATAAAAAATGGGCCACATTCACATACATAAATAATAAAATGGCAAAGCTAACAAAACTGTTTAAAAACACAGACATTAAAATAGCATACAAAACTAACAAAAATTGCCACAAAAACAACCCACACAACAAAGATAATACAACAACCAATGGTATATACAAAATTGAATGCCAAGATTGCAATAAATGTTACATAGGACAAACAAAAAAACAACTGAAAAAACGTTATTTTGAACACCTAAACGCATACAAAAAACCAGGAATATACAAATCTAATTTGGCCACACATGCAATAAACACTGGACATTAATTCCCAGACATAACCAACATGACACTAATAAAGCACATACCACACAAAGGAACCATAATGAACATTTGGGAAAATTTACAAATATACAAACATAAAACACAAAACAAACTAACACATGAACAAATACAAATCAATACAAAACATGACACAATTTTCAAAGCACTCAACATCGAAAATACACAAAATACTAATACATACACCACAATCACACACAACAATACTACATAATACACACAAAACTTAACACAGCAGAACAATATGAAATATGCAAACACCACACAACACAACCAAACAACATACTTAACGACCAATTACAGTATAAATCACACACACTTTTTGACACAATTATACATAAAACTAACAATAATTTAGATCCCCGCGCCAATCCCCTTCCTCCACACACCACCCCCACTATACCTTTCAAAACAAAAACCGTAACAAGTTAATGGCAGTCTGTCTCAAAGCTGACGAAGGCGAACACCACGCCGAAACGTGTACGAGAAGAAAAGACAAGTAAGTTTCACAAGTTGAAAGTTTCAATATTCTATATACAATAATAAGTACCAGAGACCAACAAGAAACCACAATAACGACAAGCCAACACAAGTACTTCACCAGACGCAAAATCACGAAGGATACAGTGGTTCTCGAAACATGTTCCTAATAAGGGAAAAAAAAATCTTGAGGTAATTTCAGTATGAAATATTAAATATATTATATACATCAAGAAACGGACTGTAGCAAAAAAGTATTTGAAATAAATAATAATATATATTGCAACATTACAAGTATTATAAAATGAATACATGTCTGTCCATGTACTCAGTGCAACTATACAGTGTTAAACACCGGCTAGGTCGTAGGATTTTTGTATGTTCGTTGCGTTAAGTATGTGGTTACACAATAAACATATTTTTGAAAAGAGGAGTGAGATGATGACATGAAATAATTAATTAAAACATAGTAAAAGAATCACTCAACGGTTTATTAAATATTGCAAAGAAAATTAAAATTTGAAACTAAAAAATTCAAAATATTCTCTTTTATAAGGTTACAGTCTGAAAACAACATGTCTTTGCTATTCAGCACATATCTCATTGTGTATTTGTGTATCTATTAATAAATGTAATAGCAACAAAATAATACTGGCAATAGAATAATAGTATTAAAGGGGACCTTGTAGTCCCTATACCACCCATGTTAAAACTGACTTTTTTAGGTACCATTATATGAAAAAGTATGCAAGATAAATAATAAAAAATTTTTGCACAAATATTTTAGACCTTTTTCTGTAATGTTAACTACATTTTATCCCCTTTAATGTACATTGTCCATCTTAAATAATTTTATCAAAAAACTATTAAAAAATATATCAAATTTTATTAAATATTATTTTTTTATTAATGAGCAAATACATTTTTTTACATTAAAAGTAGTTAACATTATAGGCATTATACTAGGTTACAACCAGAAAAAATTCAGTCTTCTAGGTGTAAAACTCTTATAACTATATGTACCTAAAGTTTAAAAATGTAAATTATTCAGGAGAGCAAAAACAAATCCATGGTTACTTACAATGCAATATATTGTCCATCAATATATTGCCAATTGCAAAAAAAATATATGACTGATACCGGTACTGAAATCTGTAATTATGTTAGGCCTATAAGAAGTGTTTTAATAAGTAATAGGTAAATTTTTTAACTTAAATAGTTGTGACAAGAACAATTGTGATAAAAAAAGACTTAGGAAAATGTAATCAAATTCGCGGGTCTAAACTCCCTGTTCGGGCGCCAACTGTGAAATTACTTATTTATTACCATTTAAATAGCTTAGTAAACCATACCATAATAAAAAACTTACACTTACCGTTTGCGAGTTCTTGGGTCCAGGGTCTCATACGTACTTTGGGATACACGCGCAATTTTCAAGGTTACGTGAATAATTTACACAATACATTTTGGAAGAGAGATTAATTTTGTTTAATAATCAAATAGTGCGATTTTATAACTTTGTTTTCCAAATAAATTGTCTTACATGTTTTTAAAGGTTGGGTAACTCTTGTTTATACATCTTATTTAATAGCCTTACATAATATTACTTACGTCTAAGAAGATAGCCCAGCTGCTCACACACTCTCACATTCTTAAAAACAACCCCCGTTACCCTAATTGATTAATATAATGCATTATATAAAATCCCCGCCTGCAACACGTTCATCCGTGACCTCGTGGCCGCCCCGTGTTAAGTTTGTAATCGTCCCGGAAAATAAACAAAAAAATAACAAATATGGATGTTGTTGTTCTGTAGTTATTCCCGCATCACTGCCACTGTTTTAAAAAGATTGATTCACTTTTACTGCCACATTTTTTAAATTTTGAGAAGAGCTAACCCCTTCGAGATGCACCGGCCGGTACTCCTTGGGACGAACTGCTGCATGTGCTTGGTTAAACTGGCGGAAGCGGCAATTCAATGCCACTGGGTTTTAGTCGCCGTATACAGTTGACTTGCTGCGGCATATCCAGTTTATGCATAGATTATAGCTGGTATATGTGTGTGTCCAGAGGCCGATATTGGACTTGGTTCCGCTGATGTCATTGGAAAGACCGGATTTAGTCATGACTTCCTGCCGCTCAAACAGCACATTGTGGAATTTTATTCGTCCTAGGACATCCGGTTTTGTGGTTGGCTGCGTCACTCAGATGTGTAGTGATACAGTTGCGTCTATGTGCTGTTTACACAAGTACAGAGTTCTTAGAATTTTGGTGGAGGTAAATGCTTCGCTTGCCGGCTTACACAATAACACCTGCGTATCGCTTTTGTCTCACTGTTGCTCAACATCGTGCTGTTGCATGGAAAATAACGTTGCACAATAATGCAGCTTTACAATACTTTATCCAAACCCGCCCGAAATTGAAATGAATAAAAATATAATTACCTCATACTGGGCCAAAATTTGACCCGCTACAATACCCCCTCGATGAGAATTCTGCTGTCCACGACAGAAGAAATCTCATCGATAAACCCCGAAGAGGACCGGTGAGGAACTGGTGCCAACAACCCCCTGGTTCTTAATCTCCTGGGTACACGACCCCCCTGGCTCAGCGACTATGGACTCATCTGAACGAGATCACTGGACTTCTCTATAAGAGATCCCAACACCGAGAAATCGATCAGACTCGCACCACAGCGCGCCTCGCCTTCTAACACGCTACCCCCAAAAATCCTCAATCCCTGGCTAAAATTATCCCAGCTCCTCCGCCGATATGTATCCCCTTTTTTGCAAGCTGGGCTGCCTTTAGCAGATACTGGGCTCACACACACTCACGTTACATGATACCCTAACACATTAAAATAAAAATTTTCTTTTAAAATTTATTATAAATTTAAAAAATTTAAAATTCAAAAAAAATCTTTTACTAAAAAATTCTCTTCCTTGTTTTTTCTAATTTTTTGTTTCAAATGACTTAAACTAGACATTTCTAATAATATAAACACATCCTTACTCTAACATGAGAACCACTTATATTCTACCAATACAATGCAATACAATAAAATAAACATGGTTAATGCACACATAATAAAAGAATAATTATCTAACATATTCATTCGCTGGCAGGCGGAAATCAAGTTTTTTTTTTTTTTTTTTAATAAAAAATTAAAATTTTCAAAAATTTTAAAATTCAAAAAATTTAAATTTATTCATAAAAAATTTTATTAAATTTATTTATTAAATAACATCTATTAAAATTATTCAAATATTGGTTTGAATTAATCAAACAAACAAATTAAAATTAGCTTCCTACTATATGAGCTTAGTAGGTGTATGGCCTCATCAGCTGATCGTAACTAGGTCAAGTCCAAAACCCTTGACCCACATATGTTATATATAAGTTCTGAAAACACATTGAACATCTGTAATATCCTACCTTGAAATACAAAACATAATAACAAAATATTTAAAACAAACAAAATATTAATATAATTAATCATCAACTTGACATTTAAATTATTTAAAATAAACACTTCTTGACTTTACATTATTTTCACTTCTATCAAAATTCTGTCACTGGTTTGAGAAAAAAATAAACAATTGTATAATCTTGATTATAAATTCCTCTCTTTAGTTAACAGTTTAATTCTACATTACTGTGGGTGTTGTAACTCATTTATTCTCAATACTGTACTAGATCTCTATATGCATATATAAACTTTCTCCAATATTCATAAACTTCAACTCCCCTGACACCCATCTCTACCAAAATCTCTACTAATCAAGACACTCTAAGCCCCACTTATCATTTAACACAAATCGCTACCTTCTCTCAATATATAAAAAAAATACTCTCTAACCCTTTGTACATAGGATACGTGTTTCCCCGCCCCCAAAAAACTCAATTCCCTTATTTGGCCCCTGGTCTTTACCTAAGGCGGCCCCTTCCCCACTAAAATCTATTCCTATCCCGTCCCAACCCTTGTTGCGGACTCCTACATTACACTACCCTCTAATACAAAATTGCCATCCCCAAAATTCTCAATCTCATTACATTACTACAAATACACAAAATAACCTCATTAATTATAAACATAAATATATATCATTCAAAACTCTACATAAATTCTCCACAACTACCGTGTCAACATCAATATTTCACCAAATTCTATAACATACATTAACTCAAAAACAACATTACATCATATTCATTATTTCAACTTCACTTGGAATTCAATTGGGACAGATCTACATGTCCCACTAAATATTTATCACCCAGAAACTATCTTTTGTTATCTTGCATAAATTATTGTTATTTTATTTCTCATATTCTTTTTATCTTTACTTCAAAATATCTGTAGTACCCTAAACATTAATTACTTGTAACATTTACAAACCAATATACCAGTGACATGGTATTGCTGATCAGCTGATATCCTAACATAATAAAAACACGTCTCAAAATTGAACAGTTTACATGGAACATACATATTTATTTTTATTTTTTCTCACTTCTCACCTCATTGTTTCTCATTTTTCTGATTCTGATGCTTATGTTAACCTGCCAGACGATTTACTTATTGGCTTAAACAAATACACACATAATAAAATTACATATTCTTATCAATGCTTATCTAATAGACAACAATAACATAATACACTTAAACTTATAGCATGAACACCTTAATTTACGAGTCTTAGCATATAATTATGTGGACAGAGCACAAGCATTTTTGATTGGGTTAAACCTTGAATAAGCAAAAAACTTTTACGTCATAGAATTTTAAATTCGTGACTCCTTTGCGTCACCTCCCAGCCACACACTCTATTTCGAATTATGGAGGACTGTGGCGCCCATTCGCTTCCACAGAGACGGTATATTTTGGAGCAGGTTTTTTACCTCTCCGTGTCTCTGCTTCCGCTGTTAAGTTTAAATTGGTGAACATCAACATGTTCTGGTTAATAATCATACACCCTTAAAACGGATCTGCCACCGGTCTTGCTGTTCCTCCTCGAACAGAGTGGCAGCCGCTGTTCCCTAGTTCCAGAGATTTCCTCTAATGTCCCCCCATTGAATTTCAAATATATACCAATTTCAAGTCAGCTATGGTCAAGGGACTTGGTATGACCATAGCTGGCCGCTAGCCAAAACCACGGTTAGTGCTGGTAAGACAGTAACCGCCCGAAAAGTCGAGGAAATCTAACTTTAATTTCACTGCCTGTTTCACATCAATATTTTTATGTGCGACACGTTATTTAATATTGTGTGTAAAACATTTTTATTTTACACGTATAAGGTGTGCCGCACATTTATCGCCAGTTCGGCCTCCGATGGAGGTAACACTCACTGTTACCCCCAACCCATTTCGCTACTTGCGAGAGCACAGGCAACCCCCACAATAGCCACTTAATAGCTAATTAATTTATTAACAATTGAAAATTAAACTTTCTACATTTGCAGTTCCACACTCCGTTGTTCTGTCACTTCATTGAGCACCAATCTACCCCCCAAAATCATCCCCACTTCTGGTATTGACAACAAGTTTTTATTTATTTTTTTTTTCAAAAATTACAATTCAAACACTTTAAGTTCATATAATAGATATTTACCATATATCCGTCGTGCGACTTCGTTAACCTAAAATGTATTACTTTAAGTTCATTGTTAAAAAGCATCGTTTCTATTAATTTGATTAATTTAATGGTTTAATGGTTTTTTAATGTCTCAAACTCTGAGTTACAATGATTACCTCATTATTATTTTAGCAAAAAAATTTTCTTTAATTCTTTTATGTCACAATAGAGTTTTGTTATGGTCACCAAGTATGTCTGTAGGCATTAGTCACAACATACCACTCCAACACACCTGCTTACTGTTTACATGAACACAGTTGTGTGCTAGACTTGCTTTCATAAACAACAGTTATAAACATTCTCCGTTTCAGCAATCATAGACTAAACACTTTGGTTGCAACCTATACGGACATATCTGCTTACTACACTTTTCAAGTTTTATAAATCTTTTAGATAACATATTTGTCTCTTACATTTTTATTTTATGAAGTTAATGCATCAATATGTAAAATTACCATTTCCTTGACTTTAATTACCATTTTCAAAATGATTCTACGTGATTAAATGGTTCAGTTTTTTTTTTTTTTTTTTTTTATATTTCAATAAGTTTTTCAAACATGACATCATTGGTTCTAATCTCCCTTTAAATTCCTCCACAATCACATTCTTAATACCAATATACCGTACTCATAACCTAACATAGCAGGTACCACAAAATAATAATTAAACCTTTTGGTTACATAAGTTTACTTCAAAATATTTTCCAAAATTATTTACTTACTTAGTATAATATTTATACTTATTATTTTTTCTTAATTACCTGTAAATAGGTTGTACTTTACTTGTACAGAATCATTGTTTCTATGAAATTATACAAAAATTTATTATTTAGTTTGTCTACTCAGCCACAAAACTTCTCCACTACCTACCTAATTAAGGGATGAGTTTACAATTCATAAATAACACCAGTTTATTTAATTTTGAGGATTACCCTAATGTAGTATTTAGAATTAAGGCAATCAAATGGTTACAAAAAGTGTGCCAATTTGTGTCACTATTGTTTGTGTGTTTACTCTAAGGGGAGGGTTAGGGAAATCGGGAAGATAAAAGGGATAAGGATTATTACAGGGTCAAGAACTAGGACTAAAGGTAGGGACAAAGCTTCCTCCGAAAACAAAGGTACATGGAGAAAACCAAGGCTCGCGTGGGCAGGGGCGCGTCCCTGAAATAGAGGAACCCCACTGGGACAAGTGGGGAACACCTATCCGCTACCACTTACTGTTTTATATTATTCCTGATTTTGTAGTTATTTTTAATTACAATATTTAATATATTATTTTAATTATTTCAATTATTGGAAACAACATTTTTAATTACTTTCATTAAGTATAATAGTTACAACTCATTCATTATCTTCCTCCAAATTATTTTTGTTATTTATTTAAGCTGCAAAATATTAATATCCTCCTCACAACAATTTCTACTACGTACTTACATTATTGTCTAACATTTTATAATACATACAAATAAATTTACTAAACATGTATTTACAATCCTTCATCAATAATTATTCAGTTATATCACACTTCAATATCTAAAATCAGCTAGGTCATTACCATATATTAACATATTTGAAATTGTCCAATTGTAAATTTAAGGCTCAACCTCCATCGTCAAAAATTAGACGGGGTTTCACATAACATCGTTCAATTTTATTACCACACAAATGACTGTTTTGTGTGTTGTAACCATACAAACTAAACTCATCCATCATACTCAAATACTCATAAAACAAGTCAACATTATTTGTTTCTGTCCAGTCTCCATTAGTAATATTCGTTATCAAGTCAGTTATTTTTTCTTCATAAAGTAAATTATTATTATTTAAACACGTATTATCAAAATAATCTTCACTCTCTATTTTAACCGGTAAGTGTTTCATATCAACTAACATCTCTTTCAACTCATTATAATCTCTCATTAGTTTATATAATTCTACTTCTTTATCAACGCACAACTCTCTCTCAAAACATCTTTCATCATCATAACACCATATCGCACTTTTATCATTCCACGCAGAGGGTACAAAATTAGTCAGCAAAATTAAACAACTCAAATCTTTCACTAATAAGGGTCTCTTGCCCAAAAATAACACTTTTGAACACTCTGGTTCATCACAAATAAGGGGAAAATTTACCCCCTGCCCTACACATTCATCTACTCTTTCTTTCCATTCTTTTTCTAATTCAACAACACTAATTATTACTTCATTACAACTTATCATTTTCTCACTCTCACTTACTGTTTCACTATCTATTTTCAACGTATCACTTTCTGATACCACCCTTTCAATCACATTACCATTTTCAATATCGTTGTTACTATTTGTTATCTTACTCTCTACTACCACATTTTTAATTATATTCTCATTTTCAACATTATTTTTCTCACTAGTTACTTGTTTACTATCATTATTATTTTTACTTTTACTCTGTTCTACTGACTCTACTATTCTCTCAATATCTCGTTTCAATTCATTACAACTATTTTCGCATTTTATTTTTACCTCATTAATATCAAATTTGAGTGCATCAAATTTGCAATTGAATTCGGTCTTAATTTCATCAAAACGATTATTTTGTCTGTCTAATTTTATGTCATTACTGTCAAAACGACTATCAAATTTATCATTCATTTTTTCTAATAATTTATTATTCATTTTTTCTAATTGATTAAGTATAATACTCATTAGATCATCATCCACCTTATTGTATTTTGTTGAGGTCGGGGTTGCTTGAATCCCCGAGTCCTCTGTATTATCTTTTTCATTTGTGTTATTTACATTCATATTTTTATCGTCTTGACCTACATTCGGTGTTGAATGTATGTCAAGACTACTCATCACAGCTGATTCATTTAATTCAGCTATTTCGCTTATCACAGTCGAGTCGGACAAATCGACTCCGTTCTCTGTATTTTCCATGATTATATTTTTAAATATGTATAATAATTATACTATTAAATATAGTATTATTTATATTCAGTAGTAATAAGTAGTAAATTATATTACTTACATCTATGTAGATAGCCCAGCCTGCATCACACACTCTCACATTATTAACAAACCTTTAACACATTGAATCTAATAATATAAAAATACCCCTCCCCAGCCGGCACGCGGTTTTAGTTCACACTGTTTGTTTTTCTCATTTTTGACTATGTGATGAGTTCTGGCTTTCACGGTTGTTGCTAATTGATAACTATTGGTTTCACTGCCGCCTAATAGTTCACAAAATAGAGTTTTAAGACTGAAACGTGGAAAAATCTGAAGAGCCCCTTTAGAGCGGTGTCTGGCCAGACACGATCAGTGACGAACTGCGTGTAATTAAAATATTAAATATTACAATATTTTTAAATATGTAAGTTAAGAGAATAACTTACACAATACATTTTGGAAGAGAAATTAATTTTGTTTAATAATCAAATAGTGCGATTTTATAACTTTGTTTTCCAAATAAATTGTCTTACATGTTTTTAAAGGTTGGGTAACTCTTGTTTATACATCTTATTTAATAGCCTTACATAATATTACTTACGTCTAAGAAGATAGCCCAGCTGCTCACACACTCTCACATTCTTAAAAACAACCCCGTTACCCTAATTGATTAATATAATGCATTATATAAAATCCCCGCCTGCAACACGTTCATCCGTGACCTCGTGGCCGCCCCGTGTTAAGTTTGTAATCGTCCCGAAAAATAAACCAAAAAAATAACAAATATGGATGTTGTTGTTCTGTAATTATTCCCGCCTCACTGCCACTGTTTTAAAAAGATTGATTCACTTTTACTGCCACATTTTTTAACTTTTGAGAAGAGCTAACCCCTTCGAGATGCACCGGCCGGTACTCCTTGGGACGAACTGCTGCAAACTTTTTGTTTGTACACTGTTACTTTTTAATGACTGTTTCACACTTTCTAAGATAGGCCAAATTTGTTTTAACGGCCTATCTTGTAAACCCGAGACCCCTGTTTTAAATTCACAATTCTGTTGTCTGCTGCTGCTTACTCTCTGATACCAAACTGCACACACTGATGACACACTGTAGACTGTGTCACAAGGCTGCTGCTATGTGATTGTGCAATGCGTCTGGCAATTGTTTTGACTGACTGTGTGTATGTTGCATTGCTGTACTGGAGGCTCCTTACAGGTGAAGTCTGGCAATTTAAAAGTGATTGAATGGGTGATCTATGTTAATATAAAATTAAACTGTGGTGGCCCCCATATATGAAGTGAATTGTACACTTTTAACAAAATCAAAACCAAGATTAATAAAAAATAAAAAAAACCTGATTTGACCATTACATGTTACTTGTATTTACATTTATATATATATATATATAAAGCTAAGAAACATGCAAGTATTATATATCAAAATGTTCAGAAAATTATGGAGATTCATTTAAAAATTAAAAATTAAAATTGTTTTTTTTTTCAAATTTTTGACTACAAGGTCTCCTTAATGATAGTAATAATTAGGGGGCGGATTTCGATGATATGTCATATTTTTTTTCCTTGACATTATGTCAGGTTTCAGCTTGATTTAAACTTGATTCCAAGTATTTTGATGAAGATTGATAGTGTTTTATTGTGCATATAATTGCATATTTCGGTAGTTTTAAGTTTTTTAGCTTATTTAGCACTAAAATGCATATTTAAGTTATATTTTTTGACTTTTCATATGCATATTTAGACATTTATGAAGTTTTACAGCATATTTACAGTGAAAATGGATTATAATGGCATTTTCGTGTATTTTTCACACAAAAATGCATTTATTCATTCCGTAACAAATTGTGGTGTGTTAAAGTAGTAAACACATATTTCAGAATGTCCTTAAAATACCTATATATTCCAAGAAATGGTTAATAAGGTGTGAAATGTCTTTGGAATGCGGATTTCAAGTACCGTTAGGCCTCTATTGTTTGCCTCCGTGAGCGATAATGCCAGCGGGCAGAAGTGAAGGGAGGGGGAGGGTTTTTCTTACATTTTGTAAAGTGCTTTTAACTTTCACCTTCCCCTGTAATGGTCATTCACTCATTCCGTGTGTCCGCAGTTTGTTTCCATCATGCCTAGAATAAAGAGTTCAGTGAATGAAAAAGTGCGCGGTTTTATTCGAGAATTTGGTGATAAAATATTTAGTACCGATGGCACTATTTTATTTTGTAAGTTGTGTGAAGTTAAAGTCGCCACTGAGAAACGGTTCACTGTGCAGCAACACTGTAATACGGCAAAACATAAAAATTGCTTACAAAGACAGTCAGCAGTCGAAAGTAGACAACTTGTATTATTCGAAAAATCTGCTAGTACTTCCACTTCATCTTCCAACACTTCAGAGTTTACGAAGGATCTCTGCAGGGCGATGATTTCATCCAACATCCCATTGAAAAAGCTTAACAATCAAAGCTTGAGACAGTTTCTGGAGAAATATACAAAACATCCGGTTCCAAATGAATCAACGCTGAAGACGAACTATCTGACTGGGTGTTACGAAGAGGTGTTGGATAAAATAAGATGTAGCGTGGGGGACTGTAAAATATGGGTTTCAATTGATGAAACAACAGATGCTGATGGGAGGTATGTTGCAAACGTGATTGTTGGAACACTGAAAGAAGACAGACCTGGAGAAATATTCCTCCTAGCATGTGAAGTGCTAGAGAGGACAAATCATTCAAGTATTGCTGTCTTATTCGACGATTCTTTGAATATACTGTGGCCAAATGGGGTAAAAAGAGAGAATGTTCTTCTCTTTATTACTGACGCGGCTCCTTATATGATGAAAGCAGCCAAGGGACTAAAGATGTTATATCTGAAGATGATACATGTAACATGCCTTGTGCATGCTTTACATAGAGTGGCCAAAGAAATTCGCAGTAACTACCCAAAGTGGATAAATTAATATCAAATGGAAAGAAAAACTTTAAGAAATCACCACTCCGCCTGCAGGTATTTAAAGATGCAGCTCCTTCATTGCCCCTTCCTCCCCAGCCTGTCCTAACACGCTGGGGTACCTGGATTGAGGCTGCGGTATATTACTGCAAAAATTACGACACCCTGGAGAAGGTCATGAACTCCTTGGACCCTACAGATTCTTCGTCAGTGAAAATAATGCAAGATTTGTTTTCATGTTCCACTATAAAAACTGACCTAGCTTACTAAAAATCCAACTTCGGTTTCTTACCGAGCAAAATCACCCAGCTAGAAGCTTCAGGTTCTGAACTAAGTGATGCTCTGAATATTGTAAAATACACAGAACAAGAATTAAAACGTGCAAAAGGAATCGTAGCAGCCAAAGTTTGTGCAAAATTAGTGAGTGGACTGGTGAAGAATCCTGGATTTTTGCAACTGTGTGGCATAAGTGAGATTTTGTGCAGAAATGAACCAGGTTCAGACTTCAAAAATGAATTTTCATCCTTTGACCTAAGTTTATTTAAGTACGCCCCCATTACTTCGTGTGATGTGGAGAGAAGTTTCTTCCGCTACAAGACCATTCTCTGCGACAACAGGAGAGGATTTTCATTTCACAACCTGAAAATGCATGTCGTCATCAAACTGCAACAATTCAGCTGATAATGAAGACTGCGATCAGGTAAGAATATTTTTAATAGGGGTGTTAAATGGGATTTGCGTAAGTAAAATTATTTAATTACTTTTCTCTCCCTTACAGGGTTGGTGCTGCTTTGCAGAATGCAGTTAAAGGAGTTCGTGAATGCTGCATTGTGTGACTATCTTAAAGACACTCATTTGAAGTAGATAAATAAAAATAATAATTAACTGGATTAACTCTATATTTAATAAATAAAATAAAAATGTAACACATACGTGTCATTAATAAAGTCATATTTTGGATTTTATTGGTCATGTTTTAATGTTTTTAGGTCATAAATGCATGCATATTTCCTACATTTTTAGGTCATAGAAATCCGCCCCCTAGTAATAATAATAACAGTAACATGTTTAATTATTTACATTGTGTAAGTTAAAATAAAGCATGTATTAGGCTAAGTTCCGATAAATATTTCCTGAGAAATGTTATTTGTCCTAACTTTTGGTTCAGTTTATTTAAGAAGCTATGGTTAATAAAATCGCAGTAATTGGTTTCATACTGGTTGAAGTACCACCTTGTAGTTCTTCAAGGTATAAAACTCCTCGTCTTGATGAAGTCAGCTTCTGACATGGCTTTATTGTTTTAAGTTTATTATATCTTACAACTCATAGAACAAAATAATAACAACATATTCTGAGTAGGGATTTAAAATAAGATCTAGTAAAACAAAAATTAAAAAAATAAACTTTTGATTAGTCTTTCTCCTCTATATAAAATAACCAGTGGAATTTCTTTAGATTTGTTCCAGACAATTACTCAAGGGAAAACTAAGCATCTTGACCATGTTATTTGTAAGGAAAACATGGACAAATTAATTGTTATTTTAACAATATAAAACACCTGTGTGTTTCCTTTATTTACATTAAAATTAACACAAACTTTATTTAATTATGGAATTTACTTGAAAAGAGACATCAGTTACATAGCAAATTGATGTTACCAGATTTTGTTTTTAGTAAGAAACTAATTCTTTTCATATAAAAATAACTATTCCTAAATAGCAACATGATAACCAGTCCTGTGGTCAACTGACAGTCAGATAATCAGATAGTTTGAATTGTTCACCAAAATTATTCATTGTGTATGTTTAATTAGTCAGATTTTCAGTTGATTGTTTTGTAAATTGTGTACAGTAAGCCATAAGTCTGTAACAAAATAAATTTTTTATTACTGGTTTTGGTATATTAGAATTCTGAAAATAAATATTATAACACTTCAAGTGCTAACTCTGTCAATTGATGGACTAGCGAAACTTCCATAAAATTTGGACTCCGTCAATGTTTTCAATGCTTTTATATGGGTTAGTGATTCCTAAGACGGTTTAGCAGCACCATACAGTGTTGGTAATGCACATGCAGTTCACATTTTTACTGTTAGATCTCATATACAGCCACATAATAGTCAACCGTTTGAGGTGAACCCAGTCGTTGCTTAGTGCTCATGATGTCGGGACGCGGCTTGACCGTAGACGAAATTCTTGCTGAATTGGAACGCAATTTTAGTGAAAGCTATGGTGTGGTATTTGTGATTGTGGTTTTTCTGATAATTCAGACAATGATCCAGATTATGTTCAAGAAGATTTGTATACAGGTTAGTATTTATAACCATATAATTTATAACCTTTGAATTTGTTGTAAACGTATTCTTTATTTTTTGTGTTTTTTTTTTTATAAATACTTATACTCTTTTGTTTTTTGTGTTGTAGATACTGAAAATGAAGAATTGCAGTCTGATAACGAAAGTGAGCAACAACATTCTGCTCCTGTTCAAGTGAGAGGAAGGCCAATAAATAATTATAACACTACCGACTCAGAACACAAAGTTTTTTTATTGGTAAAAACGTAAAATGTTTACCTTATAGCCTGAACCAGTTTTCGCTTATTACAAGCTTCGTCAGAGGCTGCCACTAGGAGCGCTGTCCGTCTTGTTCTTTGTGACGGCGCCATTGTTTGAAAGATCAATATTGTGTGTGTGCTGTGTGATCTGTTCGAATAATACGTGTGATATGAATTGTGTCTGTTCGTTTAGGATGTCGTTTTTAGTTTTTTTTTTATAATTAGAAATATACAAACACAAAAAACACATAAAAATGATGTCCTAAATGAACAGAACAATTCAGATCACACGTACTATTCGAACATATCACACTGCATACACACAACTTTGATCTTAGTGGCAGCCTTTGACGAAGCTTATAATAAGCAAAAACTGGTTCAGGCTATAAGATAAAAAATTCATGTTTTTACCAATAAAACACTTTGTGTTCCGAGTTTGTGGTGTTATACTATTAGTTAATCAATGGACACGCCATGGACAACAAAATCCAATGTTATTACTCATAATTATTATGTCCCAGTGAGGGCGTCATTTGTTATTACTCACTTTTTTTTTTTTTTAAATATAAATGTATTAGTCGTATGAACTATCTAATAACTTGTATCTGGGTTTGTTTACCTTAATCGAATAAAGCACGTGTGTCTCGTCTACCACAATTATGGTATCCACCATAATTATAGTGTCTGCTTATTTCAATCTCGTTACATAAATTTTTATTACCTAAGGGATCCAGGATTCTGCTCAGCGTAAATGCTGGCAGAGACAGGCATTGAAATGAGAATACGTTCAGTATAACCATTAATCATGAATATTGTTTTATTCCACAAATGCTATAAGCGTGTACACCGGACAAAATCAACATGGCGGCCATTAAAGTTGGCTCGTCTTCATCATGAACTTCTTTATATCTTGTTAATTGTTAACCTAACAAATATTATATTTTAATCTAGCAGCTGCTTTGCTATTAACTGGTTTTGATTATCTTGGCTGAACGCAAACGCAAACCAACACCCCGTTCGGATGTCGACATTAAAAAAAAAACAACACGCCCCGCTTTCTCTCACTCACTCATACTTATGCATTTAAATTACTATTGTGTACACATATTTAATTATAGGGTTAACGAGCTCTTTAGTAAAATTTGTTTTGCACTTCCCTGTATCTGTAAACTAGAAGTTCTAGAAGAGGTTTCACATGTTGAGGCCTTAAGTTGGTTTGGTTACGTTTTTTGATATTAACACTGACTCTACTGCATAATTTTGACAACAATTACTGCTCACTGTTTAGCTCACTTCTAATTATCACATAATGATGTTTTAACTACTTTTTGTACTGTTTAAAAACACTTTGCCGGTATAAATTGCCGGCGGCCTGTAACAAGTTGTTACTGCTGCTGCTGTTGTGTGTCGACTGGGGCGAGAATTATGCAAATTCTTCATATGTGTGAGTGAGCACACGTCATCGTTCTTTTGTCTCTGGTTATATCATAGCTTTGTTTGTTACGTATTTTCATAACGTCATAGTGGTTTTAATGACGTTTCGAGCTGTTGGCCAATGAAACATGAATATGAAGCGCCTTTCTTAGTGGCGGTAACCATTATAAGTCTTTTTAGCTGCACGTCCACTGCTGTCCTTGAGATTATTTTGTCGTCTCGGAACTACGTCGTCAGCAAAACAAAGGGAAATTATGTAACCCATAGAAATGATTTTAAAACATCGGAATACAATAGTTTGTTACCTCGCATACCATATTTTTATATCAGGCTTTTTTGTACTGTCACACCAAGACAATAAATAGTCATAGAAGCAAAGACAGGGCCAGAAGAAGTGACTCAGCCGATGGTTGAACAGCAACTGATCAGGTACCAGTTATTGATGATGTCTTCACAGGACAAACAGGTATATCCGATATTACAAAATTAAATGAAAATAGTTCCATAATGGACTTTTTCTGTAGATTGTGTAGATCTGTCCGTAATAGCGTGGGTTATGTCATAACAATGTGTCAGAAGTGGGATAGAACCGGTAACAGTGGACACTTTACACAAGACTAGTGTAATTTGTAATTAATCGGTAAACAATGAATGCCAGTCAGATTATGGAAAATTTCCAGGCGCTGCTGTTGTAGACAGAATAACGATGACAACAGGAGGTGGAAGAAGCAGAAAAATGCCAGCAGGAAGCAAATAAAACGGAAGCTCTTTTTGTAGCTATGCAAAAACAATTGCAAGCACATACTATCGCAGATTTGGGTCTCCTGCGTGGTGACTTAGGAGAATTACGGTGTGATATGAATGGTCAAGAGGTAAGATTGTCTACAGTTGAAAAATCTGTTTCAAATATAAAACAATGTCAGAAAAAATGTCTGCAGTGGAAGAAACAATTACAAACATAAGGGAACAAATTACGAGTGAAGTCGAGCAGTTCATGAAGACACTATAACCAGTTTCATTGACAGTGAATTTTGCACCATATCAAGGAACAAACAAATCTGTGTGCCCGACAATGTATTAGAAAGATGAGAAGTACAAATTCGTTATCTCCCAAGTCTAGAACGGCAAATTGGAAGGGTTTGACAACTTCTGAATTACATACATTTTTTGCCATTATTTTTTCATATGAGTGTTAGCCAGAAACCACACATTTCAGATCACTGGTCCATGAAGCCTGTAATGTCATAATTTCTGTCCCAATTTGATGAGCCGTGTCAGGGTTTCTTTTTTTCTTCAAAATTTTCATATAAATGGTAATAGTAGTGAAAAAAAGAAAGGGGAGCCTAGATATAAGACGCTTTGCACAAAATTCACTCTTTAGTTGACAAAATCTGCTTGTGGTTTCAGCAGGCATACCAACCAGCGGAAGGAATATGTAAATACAAGGGTAGAATTTTTTCAAGCAATATGTGCCTGAGAAGCCTAGTAAATATGGCATCAATGTATATTTGCTTTCAGAGTCAGATTCTGCTATATATGGAATTTTTCTATTTTTTGTGGGCAGAGTAATATTGTAAAAGAAATGTATCCATGACCAGTACCAGCCACTGTACTGAAATGGTCATGTATGTAAACAAAAGAGACAAGAAAAAACTGAATCAGCATGTTTTTTTTTTAATTTATTTACTTTCATTACAACTGACTACTACCCATCTATTAATTTACATTATTTTCATCATTAAAGACACTAATCAAGAGGTATAACCCAGTGACTATAATCTCCCCATTTAACTAATATCCATCAGATTAAGTGGTTTAGTTCATCTCAGCCTTCTAGCTGCATTAGTTGTATCCAGCAGTCGCCGTATCCCAGGGTGTACATGCTGCAAGACGTGTTGCCCATGCTTCACTGCCTGCTTTTTTATTTCCTCAATCACAAGTTCAATTTTTAAATCCCTGTGTAAGTTGTCATTTCTTACATACCATGGTGCATCAACAATTCACCGAAGCACCTTGTTTTGAAATGTTTTAATTATATTTGTTTGATTTCTTTACACAGCCCAGGAACTGTATCCCATAGGTCCAGATAGGCTTTAGCACTTGCTTATACAACAGCAATTTATTATGAATTGACAGCTGGGATTGTCTTCCCAAGAGCCAATACATTTTCCTGAACTTTAGATTCAATTCCTGCTTTTTCTTTTTGACGTGCTCCTTCCATTTAAGTTTTGCATCTAATGTCATTCCTAAATATTTAGCTGTATTAGCATAAGGAATTGGTAATGAATTAATTATAACTGGTATCCGATGACCAATCTTTAGACTTGTAAAATTTACATTGACTGACTTCATCTCATTTAATCTAATGCGCCATTTTTTAGTCCATTTGCTCACAGCATCAGAGGCTCTTTGATGTTTCACTACAGCTTCTTTAATTTTATTTCCAGTCGCTAGAATTGCAGTATCATCTGCAAAGGTAGCAATGGTTGCATCTTCTACAGTAGGAAGGTCCCTTGTATATAAGACCGGCCCGAAAACACTACCCTGTGGAACTCCAGCTGTTATTTTCTTCATTTCAGAATATTCGCCTTCATATTTCACTCGAAAATGTCAGTCAGTTATGTATGATTTGAATATTTTGTAATATTGTTTCGGTAGGTCTCTTTGTAATTTCCACTCCAGACCTTCATGCCATACCTTATCAAATGCTTGTGCAACATCTAAAAAGATACTTGCACATATTTTTTTATTCTCAAGTGCATTTTCTATTATACTCATAATCCTGTGCACTTGGTCTGTCATTGAGTGCCTCTGTCTAAAGCCGAATTGATGATCAGGAATAAAATCAGCATGTGTAATATATTACAACAACAACAAAATTTGTGTAGAACAAAGAACGTCTTATGGTGTGTTTGAACATCGGACAGTAAAATGGTGGAGAAAACCTTCTTTCAACAATTTTGCATATGTGCTTTATAAACTCGTGTATTTTGTATAATAAAGTGGAAGGTCTGAAGAGTCCTGTGACACAGTTTATGCAGAGTTTGAGTGAAGATCTTGCGGCAGTTGAAGATGATCCACCCATGCCAAGTACCAGTGGAGATTAGCTTTCTCGGTTGGAGAAGATACCACCACCACCTGGTAAGAAGAGGCTACAGAAATACTGTGAAGCTAGAGGGAAAGAAGAAACGAGAAAGTTGTGAGGAAAGACATAGTTACCGGTGTTGTGAGTGTAAGGTAGCATTATGTATAAATCCTTGTTTTAAATTATTTCATTAAAAAAAAGTAAAGTGTGAATTTATTACATACATATATACATATTATGGCGGCAGTGAGGCAAACATCTGCTACCTGGTACCAGCCGAGAAGTCGCCGGTAACACCTTCCGGGCATGTGGATGAGCTCACAGCGAGCCAATCAGGGATTAGCACCACTCTGATAGGCTCATGGCATACCAACCTGTCAGGGCATAAAAAGAACACTGCTAGAATTTTTTGCGCACTCAATCGGACACCGCAGAGCCAGCCGGATGGAACAGGAAGAAGAGAAGAATGGACTTTCTTCACTTTCTTGCCCTGCGAAGAACCAGCGATGGACATTGACTGGGACGGCAGCAGCTCTACATACCGATGGAGGGCTGCAGTATGCCACGAACAGCGGGTGCAGCCGCCGAACATCACAGCACAGCTTGGGCGGAACATACGTTTAAGTTAGTGTTCTCGCCACACAGCCCTTGTAAGGGTCACAAAAAAAAATGAAGAGGTGTACGATTGGCGCCATTTGTCCTGTGACAATATATTTATAATGAAATTAAAGAAAGTGTTAAAGTAAGTGTAATTGATTGATAAAATTGTAAGTTAAACATGTTCCAGTTTAAACAATAATAAACAACTAATTTTGAAATTCCAAAAACAGCATAAGAATTTTCTGCACAATATTCAGGATACAATCACTGTAAAGAAGAAAGTATGGCCTTTAAAGAAAGGTAAGTTATGTTTTTCTATCTGTTCTAGTTTATGAGTTACATAAAAATGAAAAGTATGAAAAATTGCGAGCATTCTTTGCATATTATAAGTAGAAACAAACACCACTATTAAGTGTTAATTAAAGTACAGTAGAGCATCGATTATCCGAACATCCATTAATCTAACGATCTATTATCCGAACTCAATAAAAAGTACAATTATGTACTGTACTGTACAGTGATGTATTGGACACAAGGATACTTATTGAACATAACAAATTGTATACTATAAATTATTACACTACTGTACAGTTATAAATAAACGCTGCAGCTATACAGCCTTACAGCCAATGAAGACAGAGAGAATGCTACTAATACAAAACCACCAACAGCAGCAAAAGGTTTTGATGCACTTGTGACTGTTCTAAAGTGGGCTGATACAGAAGACGAGATAGACTGTATTTAGATATCAATCGTAAACGACTTCAGTCTTTAGCAGCGATAAAACGGGGTATTGCTTTGAAGCTAACAGTGATAGACAATTCTTCAAAAAAGTGTAAATCCACGGTACTGTATGTTTTGTTTTGTTTTGTTTTTTTTATTTTTAATTAATTTTACAGTACAGTGTTTGTCATTAAACTCTAATTTTGTTTAAATTAACTTCTGGTTTTTATTAACTACACTCAGTTTTAATTCAATGATTTTTAGCCTTAGTAATACATTACAGTACAGTATACAGGTTGCTGTAATTATATAACAGTATGTTAGAAATGATTTTGTAATAAAACCCTTTGTTTTTGTAAAGGGAAATAATGTTTTCAATTTACGATCTATTTATCTGAAGTATCGATTATTCGAACGGGCCCTGATCCCTAGAAGTTCGGATAATCAATGCTCTACTGTATGCGAAATTTGTTGTAGAACAGTGGAAGTTTTAGGACGGACAACTAGCAAATTGTGTTAGTTATTGTTTGCCGCATGAAGGTGTGGAGTAATTGTCAGATAAGGGTACTAACAAGGAGAAATCAGTTAATAATTTACACAAGCTGTCTTGTGTATACAACTGAAGCTGTAACATTCTCTGGCCTGACTATCATGGCCAGAGAATTTACATTATTAAATTTTCTGGGCTGTTATGCAATGGCCTAAGTTGTTCATTTTTTCACCACACGTTTCGTCCATACCGATGTAGGACTTCCTCAGTGGTATGGGAACACAGATCACAACACCTGTGAATGAATATTGTTACAACGGTCTCACTGATTGTTGTATAGTACAACAATACAAGGCACCAATGAAGTCACTAATAACCAGCTTTAATTAATCACAAATAATTTGTAATCAACTCGTACAATAATTTCATTTAGATTTGTTCACATGCAATAATAATTTCAAATAATAGAGTTCCACACTAATTATTATTATAACACTTCACACAATACTTCGACAAACACTTGATCCGTGGTACAGAAAATTGCTCAACACAACTGATTGACTAAGCCACAGATGCTCTGCTTTTATAGGCTGTGCAGAGTTCTAGAATTAACCGCATACAACTTAATTCTGGAGTGTTCTCCGGAGTACTCTGGAACGTTCTTGAGCGCTGCCTTGACTGAGGCTACACCTGCCCAAGTAGGTGGGGGAATAGTTGGAGGACAATCTCGGCTGTTTGAAACATTTCCAGTGTTTCACTGCCCCCTCCTTAAGCCTGTTTGTCCTGAACTGGCAAACTGTCTCTGAAGTAATACTGGGCCAGGTGATATAGGTGGACAACCTTGAATTTTTGCAGTCCTTCCTGTTGAATCCGACAGACACCATCGTTGATCCTCTTTTTCACAGTGTAAGGTCCTTCCCAGTTAGCTTGAAGTTTAGGTGAGCGACCACAATGGCGCTTTGGGTTGAACAACCAAACGTGATCTCCTTCTTGGAAACCCACACTATTGCTGTGTATGTCATGTCGAGTTTTCATTTTATCACTTGCTATCTTCAGCCGTCCTCTGATCAAGCGATTTGTATCTCGCAGTCGGTTTTCTAATTGCGAGGAATAGTTCTGTGGCTCTTGGGACTGAGTCTCAGGTGATCAGAATAAAGTCTCTGAGAACATCAGATCTCCCGCCCATAATTTTGCTGGAGTTATGCCGGTTGTGTCGTGTACTGATGACCTATGTGCCATTAGGAATAGTGGTATACATTGGTCCCAGTCCGTTTGGTTCTCGCCAACAAGTTTCGAAAGATGCTGCTGAAGTGTCATATTGAACATCTCAGCCATTCCGTCTGACTGAGGATGGAGTGGCGTTGTCCTGGTCTTTCAAATTCCGAGTAGACAGCATAATTCTTTAAACACTCCTGACTCAAAATTCCTCCCTTGATCTGTATGGTTTTCCATAGGACTCCATAACGCCAACAGAAGTTGTGTACTAATGCCTTGCCACAGTGGTAACCTCCTGATTTGGAATTGCATAAGCTTCCACCTACTTAGTAGTCACCTATAACCATGATGTACTGGTTATCATCAGTAACTTGGAAAGGTCCAGAAATGTCTATGACAATTCTCTCGAAAGGCAGTCCAACATTATACTGTCTCGTTTCCCCCCTACTTCTGGTTTGTGGGCCCTTGTTTGCAGCACATATTTCACATGTCCGGCACAATTCCTCTACGTCGTAGTGAAGAGGAAACCAATAGAATCGCTTCCATATGTTGTCAAGGGTTTTGTTAACGCTAAGATGACCTCCAGACGTTCCATCATGCATCTCCTTTAAAACAGACTGCACTTTACTTCGGGGAACTGTCAGCTGCATGACCACATTTTGTTCATCTGCTCTCTAAGCTAAGAGATTCCTATTGTGCCCAGTAACCCTCTAGCACTTCCGAACCATGGCAGATGTCTTGCCAATCTCGGTGGCAACCTTCCCTTTTTGCTGTCAAGATCGGTCCAACGTCTTCATCAGTCATCTGTTCTTGTTGAAAATCTTGTGTCGTCCAGCCATCTGCCAGGAAATCTACAGTGATGGCTTGAACATGTTCGCTTGTATTTAGTTCTTCCTTTCTGTGGCAATGTCAGCATTGTCAGTTACCCTTCCGGGAACGGTCTTCGAGATAAGCCATCTGCATTACCATGCAGGCACCCCCACCTATATTGTACATTGAAGTTGTACTGTTGGAGACGTTTGAGCCACCTTGCCAACTGCCCTTCTGGATTTTTAAATCTCAAGAGCCATGCAAGTGCGGCATGGTCTTTGCGTGAACACTCTCCCATAGCTGTATTAATGGAAGTGCTCCAAAGCTTGGACGATTGCCAGCAACTCTCTCCTTGTAACGCAATAATTTTTCTCTGATTTAGAAAGCCACTTGCTGTAATACACTATTACTCGTTCTTCCCTGTTTTGCACTTGAGACAAAACTGCTCCTAGACCAGTATTTTTCTTGTATATGTGTCTATGTGTATTACAAAATTGAAAATCAAGGGATGGGAATGTGTAAAACACTTATGGTGAGAGGGGAATGGTGATGTGGTGGGAGTTGCTTTGAGATGGGAGAAGAGAATTGTTGTTATGAGGATCAGTGTATCTAACATATTGAATATTATTAATCTGTGTTTCGCTTACCACGGATGCCTGTCTGTCTGTCTCTCTCTATTTCTCTTATCAAATGTTATATTGTCTTTTTTTAGTCCTGTAATTGTCTGCTGTTGAGACGTACTACCAGCCTGTAATTGTCTGCTGTTGAGACGTACTACCAGCTCTTATTGGAATGTGCAAACTATGCACTTGTGCACTTCCGCTCATTAATTACACTCGACTATTTTGACATAGAATATGTCTTACCTTTCAGGCCAGCAATAGGCACCCCCCAACCAGAAAATCGAGCGTTACGTTTTCACATCACGTTTGAAATTGAAATATTATCTAAACGACAAAAGATTCACACTTATATGAGGTACCATTCGACAGATAAAGGAACAAAGATAATAAATAGCACAATATAAATGGGCTATTACATCATCCAACGCAGGGGGAGAAATAGAAATGTTTTGCGCCGCTCGGCGCGCACTAAAATTAGTATTTCTCCAGTTTCCGATGCGATAGAACTTTGAATGAAGTGTCGTTAAAATTGTCTCATAGAGTACTATCTACATAGTGTACCGTAATAGCGGTGATATTAAGAGGTTTGAATAATCGTAAGTCAAGTTGTAAAAATCGTGTGTTCGGACAAAATGTCGCGGTATGTGGATGCTAAACATGCTCAAAAGTATCATAAACATACAGGAGAGTAGAGAAAATCATGGGGAATTCAAAAAATCCAAAATGACCAATGCCGAACGTAAGAGGATTTACCGACAATGCTTAAAAGACAAGGAAATAAATACTGAAGTCGAGTTGGATGAGGAAGAGCGCCCGACTTCGCAAGTGTATCAGCCGATCGAATTCAGCAAAACATGGCAGTTAGCTACAAAGCACATCCACAAAACATTCTTTAATAATGAATTTGGACACGCATGTGACGTTTGTGACAGACTGTGGTTCCCGATGGACGTAAAGATAGTGGCTGTTAAAGTGATGCCATTGCAACACCATGGAGACCTGAATTAATTACCATAGTAACAAGAAAATAAACAAATGATATTTAGCGGCATCGGAACTATACCTTTATTAATGTTTTTACTATGCGATTGTATTGATATATTTTGTAATTTTTATACAGATACGTCTATATATTTTGTAATTGTCTTAAGCGATTATAAAATGTATGTTTATACTTATTTCTGATGATGCAATGAATAAGTAATGAAATATATTATATACTACTACTAAAGATGTCAACAAGACAAGAATTAATTACCATAGTAACAAGTAAATAAAAGCTATTTAGCGGCATCGGAACTGTACATTTATCCATTCCTGCAGTACATTTTTGATGTTTTATTCATAACACATTAGCAACCCTAAAGCACACAGATGTATTCTACGCTCTGAAGATTTGCGGCCGTGGCTCTGACACAGCCCCCGCCGATTTTTTACAGTTTATTGTAAAGGGATGACTTCTTCGTACGGGTATTACTTGAGAAAATCTTTTAATCCTAGACAACAAAAATCTGTTTAAAGAAGAAGGAAAAATCATATTATTTTAATGCAGTATTTTAGGTAAATAATCTCTTTTATCCCCACAAATGTTACAACTCGTAAAAGTAACTGACGAACGACAGGGAGATCGTTTATAATATTCTACCATTTATAGTTGACTCTTTTATAGTTGTGACTCAGTCTTTCACATTTGTTATGGTCTCCTCTTCTTCAAATATTTTATTTGACATTGCTTCTTCTGTGATAGATATTTTTGTAGACTTCAATTCTTCTATGACTGATATTCTAGGAACGTGATTATAAGTTCACCTCATAATTCACCCAAGTCACCACATAGGAGACCCAATTCTGCGGTAGTATGTTCTTGTATCTGTTTCTGCATAGCTTCAAAAAGAACTTCCACTTTATCCGCTTCCTTCTCAGTCGATCAGTAATGCTTTCTGGTGTTCTTTTGTTTCCAGCAGGATTGTTTTCTGTCTCGCTTGTGTTTCCAGCAACAGTGCTTTTTGTTGTCTCTCTGCTTTTCCCCTTTCCCATTGGCATTCTTCTTTTGTCTGTTCCGCCTCTTGTCACCGTTCTAATTTTTGTTGTTCCTGTGTCTGCTGTAGCAGTGCTTGGAAAGTGTCCATCATCTAACTGGGATCCATGTTTATAGATTATTTACAGATTACCCTAGTCTTATATTACAAACACAGGAATACAAATTACAACCACCCACAATCAAATACAAAGACTATTCTGTCTTGTTGAGGCACGTGTGTTTATACACTTTCTTTAAGGTGCTTGTTGGTCATATAACATAACACCAAGGCATTTCATGATAAATTGATGTTATGATTTTTATGTGTGGCTGAAGGGTAAATGTTTAAAGTGTTGAACCTTTCCACAAAAAGAAAATTTTTTCCAATTTATATTATAAGATGCTTCAAAATCCTTTGGTTATATTCTTTATAGCAGGGAAACATAGGAACAGTGAAAATTTTACTGTTGTACACTAAACACAGGCTGAATAAATGTTCCGTACATCAGCATGGTGAACATAGAAGAACCGGTTCCCTTCAGTAAAAGGCCGAAATTTTGCATTATGTTATAAAGAGGTTTCAATCTTTGACATCATTTCTTCTGTAGAATCTAGTATTCAAAACTTAACCTATGGAAGAACAGGATGAATGTTGCTGTAGTGTAAATACTGTGTTGAACAGACGAGTGTGTAAAAATGAACATAAAACAAGAGTGGAAAGAAGGGAAGTAGTTATGGGAAAACAAATAGCTCACAATTAGAAATGCGGATAAGGAGGGGGGATAGTCCTGTTACATACTACTGATTATAACAGGAAAATAGCAGACAATTTAAAATTGAATGAATGTATTTCACTAAACAAAAATCATACATCTCAAATTGAGAGAAAGGATTGCAAGTGGTTAGTGAAGTATAAGAAGTACATTCATTCTAAAACTAAGACGAAAATTAATGCATCATTTTTTTTTAAGTTCCACACATTTATGGATTACCTAACACTTTGAGTACCATGGCATTTATACATAGACCCACATGAACAATTTTTTTTCTCCAAAAAACCATTGTATTGAAACACTCATACATATTTATGCCAGTTTATTACTAAAAAATAATTACACCAAATGTTTACCAGACATTCCTTTTATTAATATACTCTTTATGTGAATTCTATTTTATATATCTTTAGTAAAGGTGTAGAAAAGTAAGATATTTTGTATAATATTTTGAGAAAAATTTCTTTGTGAATCATATTTAAACTAAAACATGTACGTTAGACAAGAGTTTACTCATATTGTGTTGTTTGTTGTTTATAACTCAGTTAATGTCTTTAGTAAAGGAAAAGTGTGTGCAAATTGTAAATATTACACATAATCTTTTAGAGTGATAAATTTGAAAATTCTTAGATCAGTAGGAAATATTGGGGCTGAATTTATATCCAGACAATTATTTATTCTTCAGAATGTCAGGATTAAGAAGATTGTAATTAATTTAAATAAAAACAAAATATTCTAGGAAAATATTGGAAATGACTAAAGAAATGTTGAAATAACATGTACAGCTTACTACGCAGCATTACAACTATTGTTATTTGAGAGGATAACTTTTATAATATATAATACACTATTATGCTAAATAATATACTCACTAATATACAATAGCACTTAAAATCATAAACATAATGTATTCGAAAGCACTGAAAAATAAGTGGTGTAATATTGTGCCATTGGTTCTGAAAATGTTAAGATACATAAGGTAAATGTTCCGCTGAGGCTGATAACTAGCTCTGAGTTCAGTCCTGTGTGAGCTTTGAAAATATTTGTTACCTATCATTAGTCTCCTTTCTGAGAGTTCAAAGCATTTTGTCAACATTATTAGGGATTCTGTACTTGATAATGATATTCTTAGTAAGTTTTGGCCAATCTATTTCCAAGCATGAAAACAAATATTCAGTGTTCTTATATACTCAACGCTCAGAGTGCACCTGGTGGCATATTGACTCAACTGTTCATATTCTTTATTCATTCATTCCACCTCCATTCTGACTTCAAAAATTTTTATACACTTCAGTGGGTCCCAGAAACAATGTGATGGCCAACGAATGGGTTTTTGTTGAGTGACATCCATGTATGGACTCATTGGAAGGATGCCACATTAAGTGCAATGATTAATGTTAAGGTGCTGGACTGAAAGTCAGGTGTTTTCATGTGTGTGTGTGTGTGTGTGTGTGTGTGTGTGTGTGTGTGTGTGTGTGTGTGTGTGTGTGTGTGTGAATTAAAAGTTTACTATTCCTGTCATGAATAATAATGGAGTAAATTGTACTGTCATGATATATGTGGTAAAGTTAATTTTTATTGTGTCAGTTTCTAATGTTTAGAAGCAGTAACTAATAATGATTTATTATTAATCTTGTGTACTCATTTGTTTCAGTTATACTTATTTACACACATGAATAAGAATATCTCTGAAAAAGTGGATTCTACTCAGCCATGTGAACTAAATACAAGAAATTCAATTAAGAATCAATCTGTTTTCTCGCCTTCACATGCATTGTTAAAGCATTGCATACCAGATCATGAAAACAATAAACATCAGTGTGATGTTTGTAAAAAAGCATTTCCGCAGGGATACAATTTGTCCAGACATAAATTAATACATTCTGGCATTAAGCTTTACCAATGCAATGTTTGTACAAAATCATTTACACAATCATCCCATTTGTCACGACATAAATTTATACATTCGGGCATTAAGAATTACCAGTGCGATGTTTGTACAAAATGCTTTTCTCAGGCTGATTATTTATCACACCACAAGCTAATACATTCTGGCATTAAGAAGTACCAGTGTGATGTTTGTACAAAATGCTTTACTCAAGCCAGCTATTTGTCACAGCATAGGTTAATACATTCTGTCATTAAGAAGTACCAGTGCGATGTTTGTACAAAATCATTTACACGGTCAAGCTCTTGGTCCCAACACAAGTTAGTACATTCTGGTATTAAGAAACACCAGTGCGATGTTTGTACAAAATCATTTAAACGATCAAGCCATTTATCAAAACATAAATTAATACATTCTGGCATTAAGAACTAGCAGTGTAATGTTTTGTACAAAAATGTTTCCTCGCACCAGCTGTTTGTCATGATATAAGTTAATACATACTGGTGTTAAGAAGTACCATTGCGATGTTTGTAAAAAGTGCTTTATGCAGCCTGAATATTTGTTGCAACACAAGTTAAATACATTCTAGCATTAAGACGTGCTTGTGTAATGTTTGTTCAAAAGCATTTTCTTTGAGCAAGCTGTTTGTCATGACATAAATCAGTCCATTAAGAATTGCTAATGTGATGTTTCTATATAAATATTTACCTGTGGCACACCGTTTTTGTGTCTAGAGTAACACATTCTGCATTAAAAATAGTAATGTGATGTTTGTAACAAATTCTTCCCTTGATTGTTAATTTGTCTGAGAATAAATTAATCCATTCTACTATTTCAGTAGCATCAGTTTAAGATATAAGAAAACATTCAATTACCCAACAAGTTTTAGAAAATAATGTATTAAAATGTGTTGTATAATTTATAAAGAAAATACCCACAAACAAGAATAATAACAATAAAATTAATACAAGGGGTATCCAAAAAATAAGTTTTCCTAATTTTTATATCTAAGTATGAGCGGCTCAGGCAGTTCCTGTGCACAGGAAATTTTAGTTTGGGTGTAGTGGCAGCTCTCACAGTCGGTGTGATGGCCGTGAACTGCTCAAGCATCAGTAGTGCGCCGAGCACCATGGAGGCTCCACTTCGTTTTGCTGCCAGTTGTGAAATACGTAGTGTTATTCGTTTTTTGACTGCAAAAATGAATTGGCTGTGGAAATTCATTGTTATGCAGTGTTTATGGTGAAGATGTCATGTCTGTACAAATGGTTTGTTGTCGGTGAGCAGTGTTTATTGAAGGCAGAGAAAATGTTCATGATGATGAGCGCAGCAGCTGACCAGCAACTTTGCGCCAAGCCGACGCCATTGCTGCTGTGCATGACATCATTGACTCTGACAAGCGGCTCATGCTCGACAAAATCTTGACTCTACTGCTACCAAATATTGAAATTAGCCGATCCTCTCTTAACATGTTGGTTGAAGACCTTCAACTTTCAAAAGTGTGTGCAAGATGGCTACTGTGCTTATTGTCTGACGCCCATAACCAGCATTGCTTCACAGCTGCACAATCTTTCTTGCAGTTGTTTAAAGATGAGGGTGAAGTCCTGTTTACAAGAATAGTCACTGGTAACAAAATATGGATTCACCATTCAACTCCCGAAAGCAAGCACCAGAGTATGATGTGGCAAAAGAAAACGAGAGAAAGCTCCCCAAAACGCCCAAGTGATCGAGTCGGCGAAAGGTGATGGGCCACAGTTTTTTAGGACGCGTGGAGTATTGCTGATTGATTATCTGCCACATGGAATGACAATAAATGCAGCGCAGTACTGTGACGTGCTGGGCAGACTTCGTCGCGCTATTCAGAACAAATGGCAGGGGGTTTTGTCACGCAAAGTTTTGCTCCTTCACGACAATGCCCAACCATATGCTGCTCATGCAACAGGCGAGCTTCTCGCCAACTTCTGATGGGAGATTTTCGAGCATTCTCCATACTCTCGAGACCTTGCTCCAAGTGACTTCTAACTGTTTCTGGAGCTCAAACATCATCTAGGCAGTCAGTGCTTTGCCAATGATGAAGTGATAGAGGAGGTGGATAACTGGTTTCAAATTTGGCGTCAGGTTGGTATGAAGCAGGAATAAAGAAACTGTTACCTAGGTACCAGAAATGCTTGGAAAGGGATGGAAGTTATACAGAAAAATAAGTACTTGTGTACAAAGGTAAATAAATTTTTTTGCACTTTTTAAATTATTTTTTTAATTTTTCCTCGATAAGGGAAATTTACTTTTTGGATACCCCTCGTATATGCTGTAAATAGTGGTAGTGTGATACTTATCACTAGAAAACGTGTGACATTTGTAACAACATTTAACCTTTGAATTAAAATAATTACCTTCTATGTTGTAATACAGTGTGAAATTTTTGATAAATATTTAGTCTGTAATTAAGTTTATCACAGCTTGAATTAATTATAGTTATATTTTAAAAGCATTAGTGTGTTATTTATAACAAAACCTATATTTGCTGTTGTGGTTCACATCTTTCTGTTATTGGAATAAGTGTAGTGCTAGAGTGAAGTAATAATATGTATCTGTACTTTCAATCTAAACATTTATATTTTATAATCATTAATGGAATGTGTATAGTTAATTAGGGGCTTATATAATGTATAAGTACATTTATTTGTTCTGATGGAAGAACCAGGTTCCCTTACGTAAAAGGCATAAATTTGAATTATGTTATAAGGAGTTTTCGATCTTGGACATCACTTCTTCTGTAGAATCTAGTATTCAAAATTTAACCTGAGGAATAATGGGATGAATTTTGCTGTGCTGCAGACGAATGTGTAAAAAAGAACATAATGAAACAATAGTGGAAAGAAGGGAAGTAGTTATGGGAAAACAAAGAGCTCACTATTAGAAAAGTGGATAAGGGAGAGGGAGCCTTGTTAAATATAGCATAATTGAAAGTTAAGGGCATGGGAATGCGCAAAACACTTACGGTCAGAGGGGAATGGTGATGTAGTGGGAGTCGCTTTGAGATGCGAAAAGAGAGTTGTTATGAGCGTCAGTGCAGCCAATGTATGAATATTATTTAGAATAGTAACCAAAACTCACTTGCAAGGTTTGTTAGTTATCTGTGTTTCGCTTCTCTCTCTCTCTCTCTCTCTCTCTCTCTCTCTCTCTCTCTCTCTCTCTCTCTCTCTCTCTCTCTCTCTCTCTCTCTCTCTCTCTCTCTCTCTCTCTCTCTCTGTTTTATATCAAATGTCATATAAACCTGTCATCTTTTTTTAATTCCTTTAATTGTCTGCTGTTGAGACGTACATCTTATTGGAATGGAGTGGAATGTGCAACCTATGCACTTGTGCACTTCCGCTCCTTAATTACACTCAACTATCTCTACAGTTTATCATAAAGGGACAACTTCTTCATACCGGTATTAGCTTACATGAGAAAATCTTTTAATTCTAGACAACAAAAATCTTTCAACAAGAAGGAAAAATCATGTTATTTTAATACAGTATTTTAGGTAAATAATATCTTTTAGCCCCACAAATGTTACAACTCGTAAAAGTAATAGACGAATGACAGAGATCATTTATGTTTTACCAGCTGGCAAAACAACGTTTATTGTAAATAAACCAAAAAGTTAAAAGTTCTAACATGCGATAATCAAAATTTTAATAATTTTTTTTCATTTCAATGATCTACTTCATTTTATTATTACTCAAGATGAAAACGCATGCGCGCACACACACACACGTGCCTTTTTATCATATTAGAACTAATATTCAAGATGTATGTTGTTATACAACATTACCTGTATTTTAAAATAATGTGAAATAAACAATTGAAACTCTTATTCGGTCTTATTTTCAATAAAATTTATTATTCTTTTCTTTTTAACATACACTTATATTGAAATTTATATACATACAATGCCCTATTCTTCAGTTAGTAGCTCCTTTAGGTTCGATAACATGAAAACTCTTTCTCAGGGTTAATAAAAAAATTAATTTAAGTCTATGTACAGTTTAACTCATACATATGAAATAAAATATAATATTGTAAATAGGTTTCAGTAATGTGATGTATGTATGTTGAATTATGGGTTCTGTGGATCATACAAAAGAAACAACTTAAATAAAAACATTACATGATGATGACACAGTTGTGATCGAAACTCGAGTAATCCCGTAATTGGGTTCAAAGAGACGTGACAGAAGGTAATTAACTTGTTTTATAGTCTCAACCGTTTCTGGAGGCAAATAAAATGTTTAAGTGCAGTTAAAGTCATAGATATGAAATAAACTATAATAATTGTAAATAGGTTTCAGTAATGTGATGTTGTATGTGTGTTGAATTATGGGTTCTGTGGATCATACAAAAGAACCAACTTAAATAAAAACAACTAATAAAAACAATGAACATAAAAAATTAATATCGGCAATCATAATGTTTATAGTGTTTTTTGTAATTTCATTTCACTTTTCTTGTGCTTTAAATTGAATAATGATTGATTGAATGTATGTCTGAACATAATGGAACAATCTCACCAAATAGTAGTTTCATTTACAGATTATTTCTTGATATTATTCTTCTGGTCTTCAGTTTTCCATGTATTGTATTAAGCCATTATACTTCTTTTTATTTCTGGAGTTTTTCTTCATTCATTTATTGTATTACATTAATTTATTTGTAGAAAATGTCCAGCTTCAAATTAATCTGTTCTGACCTATTTCCAATATATTTCAACAATAATCTTTCTTTTTTAAAACTACCGATTCATTTAGTACAGCTCTTGGCTAAATCATATTTATGGGTCACAGGTTTGTTTTCATATTTTATAATTGACATGATTCTGTTGAATCTTATTTTTTCTTCATCACTAATGTATAGTATTAGTCTGTAACGTAATATTCCACTATTTTTAATCATTATACACTTTGTTTGATCTTATTATATTAACTATATAGTTGGTTTATATAAATTATGTTTTAAATATCACTATTACATTAACGACTCTGAACACTAATGTTCGGAGTCGTTAATGTAATAGTGATATTTAGTTAAGTAACGAACACGTCATGGACAACGAAATCCAAGAATTATGTTTTATTCACGGTTTATATTATAACTAGGTCTATTTCGTATTCACTTTCACTATACACTGTTTTTTAACGTCTATCACCGTTATTTTCACTTTCTTACATTATTAAACTACCTAATTTTTGTGATTATTGTTTAATATTATTCTATTTGTAATTTTTGTCACAGTTTCTAGTGCACTGGCACAAAATAACTGCTTGAGGTTTGCAGACCTCTCTATAGTTTAATCGTCTTATACAATAACCAATGTTTTTTTTACTTACTAGTTTTAACATTTATACACTATATTTCTATTTATTAATAACTATTTACATTTCTATTATTCTTCTTCGATCTTCCCTCCTGGGTGTAATAGTCATATAGTCAGTTATTGTCTTGTCATTGTCATTAAATTATTTAATTCATGTTTTCATTCCCTATTTCCCTAGTATTTACTTATTATAATATTTCCCTTTTGTTTTTTATTACCTTTCACTCCTTGACATTATTATTTATCTTTAAATAGTATATTTTATTTTCATTTCTTTATTTGTTAAGTTTATTTTGTACTTCTTTATATTTTATTAAAAAAAATTGCATTTAGGCATAATTCACAATGAATTTGGATGATTAAATTGTATTTATTCTGGGGCATAATCTTGTTATGTTGCAACGTAAAAATCTTGTAGGAGGTGCACAGCAATGAAATGCCTCTGTAATTTCTACATTGAAGTTTGTCACCTTTTTTATAAATGGGGCATATACTGCACTTATTCCATTCCATGGGGATTTGTTCCATTTGCCATATGTCCACGATTAAGGAGTGAAGTGCGACTCTCACATCAGTACCTCCAGCTTTTAGCAGTTCTGCAGGAATTAAGTCTGTACCTGTGCCTTGTTGTTCCTGAGGGCACTAATAGCTTCTTCTATTTCCTGAATTGATGGTGGGTCAGATTCCATCTCCCCAATGTTTGCATTCCATGGGGTGTGAGGGTGTGAGCAACAATTCCTCCTCCCTCTATCATACCACCAAGGAGGCCATCGAAGTGCTCTCACCAGGTAGTTTTAATTTTCTCTGGGTCACTGACAATTCTATTCTCTATGTCTCTACATAGTGTTGTAGATGGTTTATAACCTTCCCTGAGATGCTTAAGATATTTATAAGCATTCCTTATTCTTCCATCTGCAAAGTCCTGCTCCATTTTGAGAAGCAGCCCGTTTTCAAAAGTTCTTTTTTTTCTACATACTTTATTTGCCAGTCTTCTATTCTCTTCATATTCTTGCTTCCTTTCTCTAGTCCTACACAGAATACTTCTTGTAAGCCTCATTCCTCCATGCAATACTCTCCCTGCATTCCTCATCAAACCAGTCCTCCTGCCTCCGTCTCTCCTCTATTCCTAGCACCTCTCTGGCGGTCTCCAGGAGTGGGCACTTAAGGCTCTGCCATTTCTCTTCCACTGTTCCTGCAACTGACCCGTTCTATTTATTCCTCACTTTCCCAGCATATTCTTGTACCTTTTCTGGGTCCTTTAAACTCACTGTGTTAACCTTTTCCTGTTTTCTGAGTCTGTCCTTCCTATATACGGCCACCCTGCATCTAAACCTCATCTACACCATATAGTGATCAGAACCAACTGACACTCCTTTCCGGGTTTTGACATCAATGATACTTGTAGTTGCTCTTTTATCTATGATCACAATAATATTAATCGACCAACTCTTCTCAGTAAAACAGATCTTAAGATGTGGATGGGAAGTGATATTGATGTGTACCAAATCTCTGTGAACTTCAGGCAAGCATATGACTCTATTAATAGAGACAAACTCTACACCATAATGCATGAATTTGGAATACCACCCAAGCTGGTAAGATTAACGCAAGTGACCATGCAGCATACAGAAGCCCAAGTAAAGGTGGATAGCCAACTAACTGAACCCATAAATATTACACAAGTACTAAAGCAAGGAGATGGGTTAGCCCCAACACTATTTAATATTCCATTGGAATATGTAATTAGAGGCTTATCAATAAATAGGTCCAATCTGTTAACAAAGAAAACAGTACAGACAGCTGCATATGCAGATGACATTAACATCATGTCAAGACGGATCACGGCAGCTAAAGAAATATATATAGATCTTAAAAACAAAGCCAAAGAAGTTGGGCTAACCATAAATACGGATAAAACAAAAATGCTTATCCAAACAAGAAGGGACTAGGTTCATAACAACATTGAGATAGAGGAGGACACAATTGAAGTGGTGGACAATTTCACTATTTCGGAGTGAACCTAGCAAAGACTGGATCAGAGGAGCCGGAGATCCAAAGACAGACCACCATGGCTAACAAGGCATACTTCGCATTGCTGCCATCATTTAGGTCTGGGGATGTGCACAGGGAAACAAAAATGAAAAAATATAGGACTGTCAGACCAGTGCTATGCTACGGGTGTGAGGCATGGACAATCACACAGAAAATAGCTGACATAGTAGATACCTTTGAAAGGAAAATCCTCAGATGCATTATAGGCCCAATACAAGAAAATGGCTCATGGAGACTGAGATACAACAATGAACTGTATCAAATATATAAAGAGATACCCGTCTCAAAATGTATAAGAATACAAAGATTGTGATTGGGCCGGACATGTTACGAGAATGGAGGATGGCAGGAACCGCAAGAGGGCTTTGCTGGGTACATGGGAGGGAACGAGACCTAGAGGCAGACCGATGAAGAAGTGGGAAGATGGCATTGCAGAGGACGCGAGGGACATGGGGATAAGAAACTGGAGGAGGGTTGCAGTGGATTGGAGGCAGAGATTGGTGGAGGCCAGGGCCCGACTTCGGTTGTAACGCCATAGGAGGAGAACTAATAGTCTACTATTATTTCTGTACTGTTTGTTTTATAATTATTTATTTTTTTGTAAAGGTAAGCAAGATGATAGTAAAAAACCTTCAGACTCGCTCAAGTATGTGCTAAAGCTAGCATGAATAGTTCTGTTTTAACTATTAAAATGATCTCTAAAACAACATAATTAATAATAAACTGAGATAATATACAGACTGAGGTAGTACATAACACAGTAATTAACAACATAACTGAAACTTGACACGCATGTTGGCAACACCTTCACTTGTATAGCAGCTGATTTTTTGTTACCCTCTCACCATTCACAATTTCAAAGTGGACTCGTCCATGAAGAACTTGTTTCTGCGCCTATGCCTTTAGCTTTCAATTTTGCTATACTTCCAATTATAACAGAAAAATAGGAGAAAATTAAAACTGAATGAATGTATTTCACTAAACAAAAATCATACATCTCAAATTGAGAGAAAGGGTTACAAGTGGTTAGTGATGTATAAGGAGTACATTCCTTCTAAAACTAAGTTGAAATTAATGTCTCATCATTGTTGAGTCCCACACATTTATGGATTATGTTACGCTTTGAATACCATGGCGCATATACATAGACCATCCCATGTGAACAGATTTAAAAAAAAAAAATCATTGTATCGAAACACTCATACATATTTACTACAATTGATTACTAAAAAATAATTACACCAAATGTTTTACCAGACTTTATGTATGGTCATGCGAAGGCTTTCACAGTGAATATCTCTTGTAGCAAGTTTCACACCTTCGATTTCAAAAACACAAAAATCTTGCCACAAACCAACTCTTAAGAAAGTCAGTACAGAGAGGCAATTGAAATATACCAGATGTGAGGGGGAGCTGTCAACAACAGAAACGAATATACAAAACTAGTGACAAGTTCGAAATTTCTGACAGTTCACAAATTAACAAACAACATATGGCCACAACACACTCACTCCCACACTCTAACCATCCCACGGCAAAAATCACAAGGGAAGCAAGATATAAAATGCGCAGCATAGTTAAATCAACATCAGTATGCCTTGAAAATGTTCTGGGATTATGGAAAGAAACGTCGTGCGTTATATGTACGCATATAACTGAGGTTGATAGCTCTCAGTTCAGTCCTGTGTGACCTTTTGAAATATTTGTTACCTACCATTAGTCCCCTTTATGAGAGTTGCAGTTACGTGTTCAAAAGTTCCAAGCATTTTGTTAACATTGTTAGGAATTCTGAACTTGATACTGACATTCTTAGTAAGTTTTGGCCAATCTGTTTCCAAGAATGAAAACATGTTCACCGTTCTTATATACTCAATGCTCTAGAGCGCACCTGTGGCATATTGACTCAACTGATCATATTCTTTATTCATTCATTATACCTCAATTGTGACTTCAATAATGTTTAAACACTTCAATGGTCCCGGTAAACAAGGTAGCGACCAAAGAAGGGGTTTGTTAAGTGGCATCCATATATGGGCTCATTGTATGGATGCCACATGAAGTGCTATGATTAAAGTTCAGGTGGTGGACTGAAAGGTGTGTGTGAAATAAAAGTTTACTATTCCTTTGATGAATAGTAATGCAATAAATTGTACTGTCATGATATATAGGATAAAGTTAATTTTTGTAGGGTCATTTTCTACTATTTAGAAGTAGAAATGAATAATGATTTATTTCTAATCTGGTGTACTTATTTGTTTCAGTTATATTTATTTACACCAATGAATAAAAACATCTCTGAAGAAGTGGATTCTACTCGGGCGTGTGAACTGAACACAAGAAATTCAATTAAGAATCAATCTGTTTTCTCGCCGTCACCTGCGTTATTAAAACCTTCCACACCAGCCCACAAAAACAATAAATATGAGTGTGATGTTTGTAAAAAAACATTTACCCGGAGATGGAGTTTGTCCAAACATAAATTAATACATTCTGGCATTAAGAACTACCAATGCGATGTTTGTGCAAAATGCTTTACTCAGGCTCAATATTTGTACACACATAAATTAATACATTCTGGTGTTAAAAAGTACCAGTGCGATGTTTGTACAAAATCATTTATACAATCAAGCATTTTGTCACGACATAAAGCAATACATTCTGCCATTAAGAACTACCAGTGTGATGTTTGTACAAAATCGTTTAGACGATTATTTCATTTGTCACGACATAAATTAATACATTCTGGTAAGAACTACCAGTGCGATGTTTGTACAAAATGCTTTACTCAACCCCTTACTTTATCACGACATATGTTAATACATTGTGGCATTAAGAAGTACCAGTGCGATGTTTGTACAAAATCATTTATTCATCCCAGATATTTGACACAACATAAGTTAATACATTCTGGCATTAAGAACTACCAGTGCGATGTTTGTAAAAAATCATTTATACTGGCAGCCTCTTTGTACCAACACAAGTTCAGACATGCTAATAAGAAGTACAACTGCGATGTTTGTACAAAATCGTTTACACAGTCAAGTTTTTTGTCACAACACAAGTTAATACATTCTGCCATTAAGAAGTACCAATGCGACGTTTGTTCTAAATCATTTACTCAAGCCAGATACTTGTCACAACATGAATTAATACATTCAGGTGTTAAGATGTACCAGTGCGATGTTTGTTCAATGTCATTTACACAGTCTGCCACTTTGTCACGACATAAATTATTACATTCTGACATCAAAAAGTACCAATGCAATGTTTGTATAAAATCCTTTACTCAGCCCCTTACTTTGTCGCGACATATGTTAAGACATTCTGGCATTAAGAAGCACCAGTGTGATATTTGTACAAAATCATTTATTCAAGCAAGCCATTTGTCACGACATAAGTTAATACATAATAATCTTAAGCACACTGTCACAACATAGCAGTACATTAAGAATTCCTAATGTGATGTTTGTACATAAATATTTACTGTGGCACTTGCTGAGTAACACATGCTGATTAAAAAAAATAGCATCTGACATTTGTAACTGATTCTTCCCTTGATTGTTAAGTTGTCTGGGAATAAATTAATTCCTTCTACTATTTTAGAAGCATCAGTGTAAGATGTAGAAAACATTTAATTGCCCAAGAAGTTTTAAGAAACAATGTATTAAAACTTACTGTTGTAAAATTTATAAAGAAAATCCTCCCAAACAAGAATATTAACAAAAATAAGTTAATATATGTTGTAAATAGTGGTAGTGTTATATTTAACACTGGAAAACATGTGAAATTTGTAACAAAATTTAACCTATGAATTGGAATAATTAAATTCTACACTGTAATATTGTGTGAAATTATTGATAATTGTTTTCATCAATAATTCAGTTTATCACAGCTTGAATTAATTATAGTTGTATTTTAAAAGCATTGGTGTTATTTATAACAAAACATATATTTGCTGTTGTGGTTCAAATCTTTGTGTTGTTGGAATAAATGTAGTGCTAGTGAGGTAACAATATATATCTCGACTTTCAATTTAAACATTTATATTTTATAATCATTAATGGAATGTGCATAGTTAATTAGGGGCCTATGTAATGTTTGAGTACATTTATCTGTTTTGTCTTAATTCTAAAGCATTTGGTATGTATTTTATATATTATAATGTACATTATAATTGTATATTGAATATAGTAATGAGTAACTACATGATAGCATATAAAGGCATTGTAAGTAGAATTGCAGTTTTGAGCATTATAAATTAGTTGATAAGGAACATTGTAAAAAATATTAGTTTTAAGTATTTTTAGGCTTGTTAAATAACTTTAAGGGCTGTGAAATGATGTGTAAGGATGCATAGCCGTGTGTGCGAGAGTATGAAATTATTTTATGGAATATTCATTTAAAAAATCTTTTTTAAGTAAATTGGTTTTGTGGCCATATATTCAATTGTAAAAATGATCAGGTTTTTTGAAGAAGAATTGTTCTGTTCCGAAGCCTTCTTGGGAAAGTAGTAACTATATATGGGAAAGTAGTAGAAGCAGTTACTTAAATCATATTACTAGAATTCAGTTGATGAAAATTATTACTTAATGGATAGATAAGTTTCTCTTTGGAATCTATAACATGTAAATGCCCCTTTAAGCTGACTGGAAAAGGGATGTAATGCACAATACACCATTTTAGCATTAACAGTATCGGTTCATGGTAAAGTGTATGCAACTGTGCCCATATGAGACTAAACGCCCGCAAACAATTGACAGAGGAAATCAATCCACATACTCATCTGGATCCAGAATCAACCCATCACCTGAAGGGCCTGCAGTTGACATAAAAGGGGATTTAATTTATATTATTCATGTATAATTGAAAAAAATATTTAAAGAAAAGTATTGCTTCAGTAAAGACTTTATAATAAATAAAAACAAAAAGAACTTTTAACTATTAATTTATTTCATTGTATAGAAAGCAAATTTGTAATTGCGTTAGAAAGGTCAACAAAGACAGATTAGTTATTTTTTGTAAACTATTAAAACCTCAGTAGACTGTTATAAAAAAAATAGCATCATTAATAGATCCATTTTATTCCAATAACATACATCTTGACTATTTTTGCTGTGTCACTTAAAAGGTCAACAAAGATAGATTAGTTATTTTTGGTAAACTGTATTAAAACCTCAGTAGATTGTTATGAAATAATAGCATCATTAATAGATCCATTTTATTCCAATAACATACATCTTGACTATTTTTGCTATGTGTCACTTATACATCGCAATGTATTGTTGTTATTTGTATGGACACCAACAAGTGGTAATAGAAGAATGGCCTTCTGATGGTCAGGTTCTTCTGCTGCAATCCAAACGACCATACAACTTGACAATCTTTATCATGGAATACAACTGAGGCACAGTGACATTAATATGTTGCTTTACGGTTTACTACCATTCACACTCATATGTTGTACTCCCGGGAAGAAAACCTGAAATACAACCTATAATTATTTGTTTCTATATTGTGTACAGTATCTCACAAGTTACTAGGTAGCCTGATATCTACCACACCTCAATAACCAACCAGTAAATTCTTACTCATTCAAACTTTAATATGTGAAATTCTTTATAAACCATATGTACCTTCACAAGTTTTATTAAATCTTCAAATTTGTTTTATTTTTGCTTTCCATATAATGCCAGGGAATCATTAAGCATATAAACTCAAACAAAACCTAGTTACATGACAACCAATTGGGATTGAAATGGGATAGTGTTGCTCACTTATTGAGATCGCAAGGAATTCCATTCCTAGATTGACAAACGTGTAAACGATTTTTTTTACTCTTATGAGTAGGAGTAGGAATAGTAATACTAAACAGGGTAAAGGTTCAGTCTTCATATTTCAAGGTGCTCTATGGAAAATGCAAATAATATGACCATCAACTAGCAGTGCTACGGTCACAATGAAATCATAATATTGGTATATCTTGTGTGGAATGATAGGAAGTGGTAGCATGGAACCTGTTCTTCAATGTGGGTTTATTTTATTTAAATATGTACTGAGTTTTTCTGCAGATACCAATGTGGTCCTAAGCGTCCCTTGACACATGGCATCAATATGTAGGTAAAACTTAATCACTTCCCTTTCAATATCATTGCAATCCATTTCAATTACTTTTAGTGTGTGTAAAACTTTGCTCATTCTTGACATCAATCCTCTACATTTTTTATGACCTCATGATTAATGTCGTATAACTTTACGTATGCTTCTGTTTCTAGCAGGGCTGCGCTCTCCATAAGTGCAAATCGTGCAGCACACGATGGTGCGCCAGGACTCTACCCTTTAAAAAACTTTTAATAAAAAAAAAATATTTTCCTCCAAAAAACATTAATTTTTCATTATATCTATGGTGATGGCGATTTATTATAGGCCCTATGTTGTATTTTTTGTTAATGTGATTGAACACAGTTAGTTAAAATAGATTTAAGGTGTTTTTCTATGATAATTAATTCAAATAAAATATTATTTATCTGCATATGTTTCTTGAGCTATATATTTTTGAAATATTTAACATAAAATAATTTGTTTCTAAAAGAGATGATCTGTTAAGGATTATATTACGTATTGTTATTACTTAATAAATCAATAAATATGTTTAGTACATTTTGCTTGTAATTTTATTTTATGATATAAATATAATTATTTAAAAATTGTGTTTGCGTCTAGGCTTTCATACAGCAAAAAATGTTTAAACATTTAACAAAATTAATGGTAAAACTTGTAGTTCAAATGTTAACAGAAACATAAGCCATTTTCCCCTAATATCTCCACTGCATAAAGACGCTCATTAGATATTTGCACGACACCGCTGATTAGGCTTGGTGCAGGCCTGGTTTCCAGTATTATGTCTTGATTGTTCTTGAATTCTTGCATGGAATGATTAACAGCTTTCTGGTTAACATGGGGTTTTATAATGGTTAGTTGAGCCTTCTCTAATTGGTAGATGCAGTGCTGATCACTATCAGTGGTACTAATTTTCTCGTTATAATATCATCACTCCATAGTCCCGAATAACATTTTCAATCCAAATCTGATTGAATTAAAAACCCCATTTTCATTTTTGCTGGTATTACTTTTGGTCCGGAGTGGTCATGGCATAGTGCCTAGCATATGGTGCTGCTACACTGTTGGCGCGGGTTCAATTCTTGCCAGGGCCATCTGATTTAGATATGACCGTTCCCCTCACAAGGTGATGGCAAACCAGCGAGAGGTATCCTGCCTAGTATAAACCCTCCCTAACTATGCCGTTCGGATCTGGCATTAAATTGTAGGTCCCATATATCTGTGAGGGACTCCATAACACACACACAATGAGTATACGAGGGAAGGTACAACCAGTCGAAAGACTGAAGGATCCACTAACTGTGGTCCAACAATTTTGTATAACTGTATGGTTTTGTGTGGTATGCATGATGGCATTCCGAGTTTGAGTAAATAATCCCGCAGAGATTGTTAAGCTACATTTCAACACAGAAGCTTCTTCTGATATTGGTTTTACTTCTTCCAAATTATTTTTGACGTCTTTTAAATCCATGTCTATAGCAGTGTTCCAAAGTGAGTAGAAACTGAAACTTCTTAGCAAAGTACAGTCCCGGTTTTTTTGTCCAACATTTGTGTGTTGTACTGTCTGCTGTATACTTGTTGCAGTATATACCATAGTACCAGTGCAGTGTACAGTGTCCTCATTTTCTGACAGAAACCATTTTATTCTTCCATTAATTTCTGTCTCTGAAAGGCTGTACATGGTTCATGTGAACTTTTTTGAGTATGCTTACCTTTCTTTATAGTTACATTAACATCATTATTTATTTCTATTCCAACTTTGTCATGCTTATTTGCTAACCTGCTAAATGTCATGTTCTGGACAAGGCCTTTCAGTGTTTCCACCATTTTCAAGTTCTAAATCATGACAAAAAATATCCCGCTGGAACCCGTATATATACCCGTAAATGTGCCTTCACGGCAAGTCAATTTTTAAACAATTCTACTATTCAATACTCTATTGGCTCAGTTCCATTAAGCCCCACCCCCTACTACTTGCTATGAAGCTTCGTTCCTCCCTCTATTACCTATTTGAACCACACCCAGCTTTGTCAACTTACCTAACCCCTGACGGATATACATATATCATTCTTTAAAATTACTAAATAGTAATTTTATTAAATCCTAAACTATTTGTTTAGGATGTCTGTTAGAACAGACACAATTGAAATCACACGTATTATTCGAACATATCACACGCACACACACAACATTGATCTTTCAAACGATGGTGCTGTCATGAAGAACAAGGCGGACAGCGCTCCTAGTGGCATCCTCTGATGAAGCTTATAATAAGCGAAAACTGGTTCAGGCTATAAGGGAAAAATTTTACTTTTTTACCAATAAAAAACTTTGTTCAGAGTCGGTAGTATTATGCTTATAGTTGGTAAATCATTTCAATTTCAAACACTTTAAATATAGGTAGGTTACAAGGTAGGCTTTGATATTAAAAAATCAGTGTATTTCTTTCCAGGTGCTTGTAAATTATGGAAATATAATTTTCATTTTAATAAAAAGCAAAGTGTTCAACTTTGCTTTTATTTAATGATAACTACAATAATTTGGTTTCTGGTGGTGACTGATTTACTTTCGTTATGTATGGGTGCCCCCAGTCAAAAACGATTTACTTTTGTTATGTAAACAATTTTGCTCCCCCCCCAGTCAAAAACTTCACCAGCCACCACTGCTTATATCCACAAACATTAAGTAGGTAACTATTTATTTGTCTGGTGCAAGAAAGTGAAGTACGAGTATGTAGCTCTCAGCATCTGCAAAAGAAAAAGTTATCTTATTAAGTCAGATATCCATTCCAAATTGGTAGTAAAGGCTTATATCAATTTCACTAATTAAATTGTTCAACCCCGTGGCAGCTGGTCGTGTTTAGTTTTGCGGCTTTGGAAACCTTGATCAGTGTCTCAAAATAAGAGTCTACTCCTGATAATCCAGGTGCAGAACAACGTGAGGTTTGCAAATTAATTGTGGTAATTCACAAAAAGTTGGATAAAATAAATAATGTTTCAAAAGCAAAATTCATGTGAGAAATATCTCAACCATTCAAAATAAATACAGGTGTAAGACAGGGTGATGGTTTATCCCCAGTTCTTCTTAACTGTGTCCTGGAGAAAGTAGTGAGAATTTGGAATGAAAAATTAAAGGAATGCAAAATATCACCAATCATGTTGGGAAGAAAGAACAAATGTATTGAAATAAACTGCTTGGCATTCGCAGATGACTTTGCAATACTTTCTGAACATCTGACATCTGCAGTAACACAACTTAGTTTTTTAGTTTAATTTATTACTGAGGACATAGCCAGTAGAACAGGCTTAAGAATATCTGCAGAAAAACAAATTTCTCACAAACATTAAAAACATGCCAAAATTCCTGGTAACAAATATTGGTCGAATAGAGAGGGTTTGAAAATTTAAGTATCTAGGAGAGATAATTCAAGAGAACGGCTTGGAAAATCTGCTATAGAAGAAAGTATTCATAAGATGGAAAGGGAATATGGTATAACTAAAGATATTTACAATAAAAAGTGCATATCTAAAAATGCGAAAATAAGGCATTACAGTACCAGTAGTGAAGCCAGAATGCCTATATACAAGTGAATGTCTAGCATTGAATTATAATTTAGACAAACTAGAAATATTGGAAAGACGAGTTATTAGGAAAATATTAGGCCCACGAAAAACTTCAGAAGGTTGGAAATTAAGAAGTAATGATGAATTATATCAAAATATAAGAGAAACAGTGAGAGAAAGTAGACTAGTATTTTTTGGATATTTACGAGGTTAGAATGGACGACAATAGGTTGACAAAGCAGATCTTCAAATATCTGTGGGGGAAGAAGTCTACATCAAGTTGGATTAAAGAAGTCCAAAAGGATTTAGAAAAAAATAATATACATGCAGAAGAAGCAATTGAAGAAGTTTTTCGGACAAAAGTGTTAAAAATGGATGGAGTCCAGGGTAGGAGAGAGAAAAAACGCAGGTTCAAAGTGGACTGAAGACAGGAAGAAGAGACAGTGAGAAAATGAAGGAATATTGGATAAAAAGGAAATAAAAAAAGAGTAAAGAATTGAAATTGGCATGTGGTCCTCAGATGGCCAATACGAAAATAATAATAATGCCTGAAGTGTGGAATAATATGCCCAATTTATAAGAAGGGAAATAAACTGGATTGTCATAATTATAGGAGCATAACATTACTCAGCACTGCATACAAAGTACTGACCTTGATAATTAATGAAAGGCTTAAACAAATTTGATGAAAACAGTCTAGGGGAATACCAGTGTGGCTTAGAACCAAACTTCTTATCAATTGTTTGTTATCAGGTAGATTATAGAAAAGTGTTATAAGGATGATATAGATCTTTGCATATTGTTTGTGGACTTTAGACAGGCATCTGATAGTGTGCAGAGGGTAAAATTTGTGAGGCCATGCGGAATATGGGAATTCATTTGAAATGTATAAAGTTAACTAAGATGGCTGTAAGATATACAAAAACCAAAATAAAATATGAGAATATGTTGAGTGAATCATTTACATTTAATAAGGGAGTTAAACAAGGTAATGTGTTATCGGCCACCGTCTTTATTATCGCACTATGCTATACCATAAAGGTGTAGATCACCGAGGAATATCAAGTAAGACAAGCCAAATGTGTGCTTATGATGATGATGATGATGATGTGGTAATAGCTATATCAACACAAAAGGCTGGTTGAGGTTTACAAGGAGCTAAATCAAAAGTCCGATAGAATGGGAGTCAATGTAAATATTAGGAAAGTTAAATACAGTAGAGCATCGATTATCCAAACCTCTCGGGATGACACATTCGGATAATCAATATTTTGGATAATAGATCATAAATTGAAAACATTTCTCTTTACAAAAACAAAGGTTTTTATTACAAAATCATTTCTAATATAATGTTGTATAATTATAGCAACCTGTATACTGTATTGTAATGTATTACTAAGGCTAAAAATCATTGAATTAAAACTGAGTGTAATTAAATAATGTAGTGTGGAACGAGGTAAAATATTCTCCCCAATCTTGCCCTGCAGATTACCATCTTTTTGGTCAACGTAAAGATGCCTTAAGGGTGTAAGTGTGTTTATCAATTCTTTGTTTATCGATTGTAAGGCTGTATAGCTCCAGCATTTATTTATTACTGTACAGCACTGTAATAATTTATAGTATAACTTTTTTTTTATGTTCAGTGAGTATCCAATACGCCTACATGTGTCCAATACATTACTGTACAATACAGTACATAATAATTGTACTTTTCATTGAGTTCAGATAATAGATCATTCGCTTAAATTGATGTTCGGACAATCGATGCTCCACTGTAAATGCTATTTCTTGGAGACGGCCCCTTGTGTAAGTGGGACGTATTTTATATCAGAGGGATGAATGGGAACAGACCCCCCAAAGGGTCAAAAGTTGACAAGAAATTTTATTAATATCTTAATTTTAAGGTATTTTAGTAATTTCTTAACTGAGTATACTAATACAGTGGTAATCCTTTTTAAATATTGGTTTACAAACAAATTTATTACACAGCATTTACATGTACGTTTAAAATATGAAATATAGGAAAATCAATTAAGTCAATTAGTATCTTATAAACAATGTTGAATAGCGCTTATTTTTATTGTGTTTTTACTTAATGGGAATGATTTCAGTACGTTATTACACATTTTTCAGCCACTTGAAAGACTGTAACATTGATTAGTCTTAACTTTTTTTTCTTTTGTATGAAGCCGACTCGACCAGATCCTCCCCCCAGACCAAATTCTAGATTTGCTACTGTCTCTACACCCCAAGCCATCACAGTAGTATTCTTGCTTTGTTCAAAGCCCGTGGAAGATTTTGGATTAAAAAGGCTGTGCTTTTTTTTTTGCTACATTAATAAAACATTTTCTTATTATATTATTCTTGTGTATGTGAGCAGGATAGCAATATGTCTGTATACATACGTTTATGATGGTGTCCAAGTTCAGTGTGACAACACCCCAGTAAGCTTTCAATGTAAGTGGTTGTTGGCTTCGTAAAACAATAATCTGCACAGACCTTGCTAGTTTACTTGATTCGCCCATCCAGTCTGTATCGTACGCAGCCTCTCCTACGCTTGTTGACTGAAACAATCATATGTAGTATATGATTATACTGTAGTACAGTTCCCTTTTAAAAACGTCTTATTATTTAATAATTGAGAACTGTAAATTAAATACAGGACTAGACAGGAAGAAATTAGTGTTCAGAAGAAATATGGCCTCTTTCTGTTTTCTGTGATTTTATCTGATAAAACCAGTATACTCCATGAGCTGCAGAACTCGCTCACAATTTTAAACAAAGTCCTCTTCTTCTCCTCTTCAAGGATTAGGTTATGTAAACCTGTTCTGGCACCCACCTCATCCTCGGATGAACCACGTCTCTTCTACCAATGGTTTTATAGTGCAGTGCCACTTTTGGCAATCGATCGTCTGTCATCCTTTGCAGATGATCCCACCATTGTCTTCTGTAAGTTGCAATAATTTCATTAATATCTTTTATTTCGAGTTCTGCTTTAATATCTTCATTCCTTATTCTATCTAGCAAAGTATAATTTAAAGTATTTCAAAGAAACTGCATTACAGCACTCTGAATTTTGCCGCTTTCCTTTTTGTCATGGTCCAAGCCTCACTTGCATAAATCAATATGGGTATTGCAATTGTCTTATATAAAATTTAATCCTTGTGCTGTGTCTTGGCATTTCTAAGATATCTATGAATTGTACCACAGATATTCCTAAATTTATTAATCTTCTCTCTTATATCAATCATATTCAGATTCATAGCTTACTGCACAGCCGAGATTTTTAAACAAAGTATTATTTATTATTACTTAAATTTTGATAGTAGGTGATCCCTCAATTATATGAAAAATTACAAAAATTCGGATTACTTTTTTTTTAGTAATATCACAATTGTAAAGCAGACAATCATACAATTAACATTAAAATTTTAAAACATTCGGATTTGGGTTACAATTCCTTTTAGTCTGACGCCCTGATGGATTTTCAAATTTTTTTGAAATCTTTTACCTTTTTTGTCCCTGGAATCCCAAAATTTTTAAATTTCCAAGGCTCAACACCACATTCAAATTCTCTTTAATTTGATACCCCACATACATTTTTTCCGGTTTTATCACATTTTCATCCACTTTTGGACCTTGATGTCCGAAAATTTTGCAATGTTAAAAAATTAACACTATATTCAGAATGTGGTTAAAATTTCCTTTAATTTTATACCCCAAATGGGCTTTTTTGATTTTTTCACAATTTTGACTCCCTCACATTTTTGCTTCCTAACCCCATACTTTTGGGGCGGATCAATCTCAAAAACAGTAGTGTTCAGTACCGTCAAATGGGGATACTTGAGACTATGGGGCAACTTCAGACAAAATACAATAATATATTTAATTTTTGTAGTGGTCACACTGTTTGAGGTTTGGATTTTCAGTGTGTGGTTACTGTTAACATCCTATCAGCAGGTCATTTAAACTTCAGGTAAGAATATTACAAATTATCAAGAAAATTAACGCTTTTTTTAAATAACTTTTTCATCAACTAACTGCCAAGGTGCAACTTAACTGTTTTATTTTAGGCAGAAACAAAATCAGTATTGGTTAACCTCACTTCCTTAACTTACTTTCCCTCCAATAATTCCAGCAGTGCCACCACTCGTTTTTAACAGAAAGCAAAATTTCCCTAGAGTGGTAATTTTTGGGGTAACTTGAGACAAAAGAGTTGGGGTAAGTTGAGACGTCTCAAGTTCCCCCAAAAATGATTTTTTTATTAAATACTGGCCTCTTTCATTGTTTTTCAATGACAAACAAACAAACACAATGTTTTGTTTTGTAAAATGTTGAAATGCATATTAATTAAATAAAGTACTGATGTGGGTTAATGAACAACAAATTCAGTACCGGTATTAACAAAAAAAGTTCACTTTCTTATAATTAATACCGGTACCATACCCCTATAACCACCTCTCTTATCCTGGTTTTGTTTCTTTCAGGTATCATGCCACGAAATTATATCAGAAAGGTTGGATCCAGACAATATCGGAACTTCACAGATGATCAGATGGAAAAGGCGCTTAAGGGTGTACAAGAAGAAGGTCTAGCTATCAGGAAAGCAGCTGAGAAGTATGGTGTCAGTAAAGACTCTATTCACCGCCGATTAAAAAGTAAACACAGAGGTAAATATGGAAGACCAGCGGTTTTCAACGATGAAGATGAAAAATCTATTATTGAGTATACCAAGCTTGCAGGGGAATGGGGTTTCCCCCTAACTAAACTAGATGTTCGTCTTGTAGTCAAGGGCTTCTTAGACCGTAAAGGATGCACAGAGCTTCATTTTCAAAACAATATGCCTGGTCCAGATTGGGTTGAGTCATTTCTGAACAGAAACAAAGGGGATTTGACCCAGAGGTTGTGCCAAAATATAAAAAGATCCAGAGCTAATGTTGACAATGACATTTTAAACAAATACTTTGATGAACTTCAGAAGACTTTAAAGGATGTTGACCCTAGTTTGATCGTAAATTATGATGAAACTAATATCACTGATGACCCACAGCAAAAAAAAGTCCTTGTGAAACGTAACTGTCGTCACCCAGAGCGAATCATGGATTCCTCCAAGTCCAGCATATCCGTTATGTTTTCTGTCGCAGCCAATGGGGTTCTACTGCCGCCGTATGTGGTATACAAAGCCAAATGTCCCCCATATGACACCTGGACAATGGGTGGACCACAGGGCTGTGGTTATAATACTTCACCAAGTGGCTGGTTCAATATGCAGTTTTTGATGACTGGTTTGCAAAAATAATCATGCCATATTTCCGGAGGTCTCCCAATGAAAACCCCAAAATTCTGCTAGGGGATAACCTAGCTAGTCATGTTTCCCCCTTCGTGATAAGACAATGTGAGAAAATGAACATTCGGTTTGTCCTTTTACCTCCAAACAGCACAGGACTGACAGCCTCTGGATGTGGCATTTTTTAAGCCACTCAAGTTGAAGTGGGCAGAGGTTCTAGAAGGGTGGAAAAACAAAAATAGAGGGACCATTCCAAAAGACACTTTCCCACGTCTGTTGAAGTCTTGTCTGCAAGAACTAGAATCAACAACTCAAAAAAACATTCAAGCAGGATTTAGGGGCTCAGGGGTGTGTCCACTGGACAGGAACCAAGTTCTGAAAAGGCTGCCATTGAACACAACCATCCTGACCACATCTAATGGAGAAGAAACAGCCAATAAAGGGGAATGGACTGCAAGTTTTCAGGACTTTATAACTGAATTAAGATGCAAAGAAACCCAACCCTTAAGAGTAAGAAAGAAGAGGCTAAATCTTCCACCTGGGAAGGGAATTGTTGGTGGAATGCTTGAAACAGATTCCCCCGAGAATCCCACAACTCAAAAAAACTCAAAGCGTTCAAGTTTTGGTAAAGAAAAACTCAAGGGAACAGGATTCTGAAGATTCCAACAGAGTTGACATCCTTTCACTGCCAGAAACGACATCTCATTCAAGTAGGAACTTACTGTGCAGAAGAAAACAACAGGTGAAAGATCCCAAGCAATTAATCTGTTTTCAAGAATATGTACTAGTACAAATGCTTTCTTCAAGAACAGAGGACGTAAACACGTATGGAGTTCCGAATCAGAAAACAGTTCCTACTCATTGCATGATTCGGACTCGGATCTTGATGTACATTTCACCAGCGATGAGGAGTTGCTAGATCTGGCTCAAGAAGGAAAACAAGAAGAGTTTACACCAACTGGACAACATTCTGTGACCATGGCAGAACTCACTAAAGATACTTTTGTGTTAGTTCAGCTTATGTATGATGTTGGCACTAGAAAAGAGTCTGCGAAACACTTCATTGCCCAAGTATTGGACAAAGATGAAAATCAAACCAAAGTTAAGGTCAAGTTCCTTAGGAGGTCCTCAAAAAATGACAGTGTTTTCATTTTCCCAGACATTGACGATGAAAATGAAGTAGACATAGAAGTTATTGTTCGTAAAGTTACACCTTACAAAATTATTCGAGGCCGTCATTTTTTTTTTTAATATTTCATAAATTTTATGTGTTCTGAAAAGTAAGTGAAAGTAGGTTATAATATGTAAAGTTACACTCAATAAAGTCATTCAAGGGCTTCACAATTTTTGAAAATGTCCTGTTAATTTTTTGTGTTTGAATAATAAAGTGATTTTTTCAGTGTTATTTTTTGTATTCACTAAATATTAGGTACCACTTGGTAATATGGTAACTTGTTTAGGTCTCAAGTAAACCAGGCAATGCCTTACTTGAGACATCCAGTCAAAAATCATTACTATATATGGTGTTTTAGTTCATGTCTCATTTTACCCCCAACCCACTGGGTAACTTGAGACACAGTATATTAGTTTGTGGAGGGGATAAAAATAAAAATGTAGAGAAAATGTTAATATATATAGAAACTGTAAGCACAGACTGGAGGTCTTGAGGTGTAACAATCACATTTTTTCAAAAGGGGAGTAAATGGCATCAAAGAAAAATAAAACTTGTCTCAAATATCCCCATTTGACGGTACTATACAAGTATGAACACATGTTCAAAGTTTTGTGAAATCGGTTGATGCATTCAAAAGTTATCGTGAAACATATACGGTAGCAAACATAGACCCGTTTTACAAACGTCTGTTAATTTTCTTCCTAACATACCATTTGTTAACTGACAATAGATTTTTTAACTGCCATTATCTTAATAGCCATTTCATCAATGCCCATTTGGACCCAGTTGGTAAAACTAACTGTAACAGAACTATGGTACCAAATGGAAAATATCAATATGGAGAACCATACACGACTTCCATGTTTTAAGATTTATATTTAAAATAAAATCATTTTCAAAATGAAATATTTCTATAGAAACTACTTCTTTCTTCAACCTTAACCTCAGTACTGTGATCACTAATGTATACCACCTGAAGTCAGTGCACTCGATTTTCACTGATGAAGGCAGTCGATAGCACTCCCAAAACGTCTGGTTTTGCAGAAAATATTGGACCATGGTCAAACAGTCCGGGAAGGAATTTTAACAACAAACTACTTCTTGTTTCCCGATAACGTAGTACACATATAAAAAATTATCCTCTCCCTCTTCAACTATCATTTTCATTTATACAAAATTACCACCTCCTCCTTCAACTATCCTTTTCATAAAGTATAAATATTTCATCTACCTTTCTACAGTGGATTATTATGACCTTCTTTTCAGGATACTTTATTTTCAAAACTAATTACTTTACTCTTGTTAAAACATAAAACGTTGCAGGTAAACTACCCCTTCCCCTTCTCTGATCTTCACCAAAATCAATAGGCCTTGAGTACTGTACAACTCGGGCACATATGCAAAAAATTATTTGATTCTGCTTGAATTTGTGGCAGTTATCATTCACCATAAGAAGTTACTCTTGTTAAAACATAAATTGTTGCAGGTAAACTACCCCTTCCCCTTAATCGATCTTCACCAAAATCAATAGGCCTTTAGTCCTCTACAACTCAGACACATATGCAAACAAATTTCTGATTCTGTTTGAATTTGCAGCCGTTATTGTTCGCTATAGAAAAAATTCCACACACACACACACACACTTTTCGGAAAACGTCTTTTGTTCATGTTTTGATGGTAGAACAATCAGAATCAGCCATTTCCTTATGGAACATAGAAGTAAAAATATAGTAACTTGTAAACTATTTGTAGGCTTGAGTTCCTGTTTCATAAGGTTTGTGTAATGATTTTCTATCATGTTAAGTGTACCTGTATATTTTATATTTAAATGCACTTTTTGTTCCTGTATAACCTCAATTCTTAAAGAATTATGAGATTATGGTAATATTTTAAAAGCCTGTTAGCGTTATATAAATTCTGACTCACTCAAATGATCAAAACTGGCAGGCCTATTTGTACTACCATGACATTAATTAATTTTGTTTTTTAATCTTCGGTTAGATAGTATTTTAATCATCATCATCATTATTTTCATGGATTAAACCAAGGATGGTTTGTTCTGGTATCAAATAGGCAAAGATTAGAGCTGGTCACTCCAGCGCTTCCTCGGACGTCCCACACCTCTCCGTTCCCTCGGCTTATAGTTCCAGAGTTGTTTGGGGATGCGGCAGTCATCTGTTTGACAAAGATGTCCCCACCAATTCAGCCGATACTGGGCGATCATATCGAGTATACTCATAATATTCAGTTCCTCCTGTATATCTGTGTTTCTTCTATGATCATGGAGAATATACCCTGCCACGTGCCTGAGAAATCTCATTTCAGCTGCTTGGATGCAACTGGCCTGTCCTTTCGTTAAAGTCCAATTGTCAGACCCATAAATAAGTGTGGGAAGAGCCACCACCTTATAGAATTTTAGGCGTGTTTCTTTACTTGCTGACTTAAGGGTTCGCCTAATGGTCCCACACATAAAGTTGAACTTATGCAACTTAGTCACATCATTGCATGCATTACAGGACACACTGTAGTCCAGGTATTCAAAATTGCTAATTTGTTCCGTATAATATTTTAATACTAACATTAATTAAGCATAATTCATTCTCTGATTCATTTTTGTTTGTCACAATAGCTTACATTTTATATATACACACATGCACACAGTCATACACAATTTAAAATAAAATAAATTGTTTAATTAAAGAACAGGAACTAGATAAAACAAGTTTTTTGATTATAGAAACCAAACAAATATATACGTGTAAATTTTAATTACGTTACACGAATGACTAGTTAAGTGAAAACAATGTAGGCCTTGTCACCGGACAAAAGGCTTGCCGCATGACAAATGGCGCCAATCGTACACTCTAGTTATTTTGGTGGCCCTAAAAAGGACCGAGTGGCGAGAACTGTGATGTTGGTCGTGCCGCGCTGAGGTGTTCGGCGGCTGCGCCCGCTGATCGTGGCGTACTGCAGTCCTCCTCTTCTTTCGGCACCGGTTGTAGAGTCGGCTGCCGGCCCAGCGAAATCCATCGCTGGCGCGGAACGGGAGTGCGAAGACGCAAGAACGGCGGTGGTTCTATTCTTCGGCTGTTCCTTCCGGCTGACTCCGCCCCGATGTCGTCCGAGAGAGGAGAGGAGATGAAGTGCGTTCGATGGCGTGGCGATGAAGAGTGCGTAAAATTTTCTGCCGGCCCGGGTTTTATTAACTAACCGGCATCGCTGATTGGCTAGCTCCGAACACGAAGTTGGTCACGTCTCGGCGGCTGCTGATGCCGGATTGGCTCGCTCCGAGCACGTAGTTGGTCACGTCTCGGCCGCTGGTAACGGAGAGCAGATGTTCGCATACCGCTGCCGTCACAGCCTACATAAATGACACCAAACATAATTTTAAGGTTAGCTGTCGTCGTTTTAGTTACCTAACAAGCCAAATATCCAGGCTAGTTAAGTTAACCAATGATTTTAATGGCTAATATCTTTAACTGAGTCTCATGAAACCAGTTATTGCCCATTAAGTCCTTAATGGGTGATTTACTGACAATTAGATTTTTAACAGAGGTTGGTGAAACAGGGCATTAGTCAGTAACAGCATGATTTCTACATGTGAAACATACACAAACTAATTATGTCATCATTGTACATGGTTTCTCTCTGTAGCAGTGGTATGGTGCCAACTGTACTGTGGGCCATGGACCTAATGCTTGAAAGAACAAAGATCTGAATGGGACAATGGTCAGTGCATTTGCTTCCAAAGGTGGGTTTCATGGGTTCGAATCCACCAGAGGAGATCCTTGAGATCGTTTTTACGATATCCAGCCAGACTCTACAATATAACTGATGTAACTACTACTACTACTACTACTACTACTAATTCCTGTTGCTCTTCCTGCCGACGAAGCTACATCAACGGAGTATATTTTGGGCGAGGACTCTGAGCTCTCGAAAGGACTTCCCCTCCTTTTCTGCTTCCATCTCCACAAGATTTTTGGTTACCTCATCTTCTTCTTCCCTGAGGGTTAAAAAAAGGGCTTCCTCCATTTTCTCCTTTTGATCTGGGTGGCAATGGGTTTCTCGTTTGTTCTCCTACAGAGGTCTTCATTTAAAACAATGTTTGGTGAGAAAATCTGAAGTATTTTCCTCAGGCAATTATTGATGAAGACCTGCAGACACTTGGTAATTCCAGCAGTAGATAGACAGTTCCATCGATCCCAGTAATGGCCCAGTGCTGATTACAAAATGTTACCCACATGATACTTACAACGTGCATGAGTGTTGAATCCTTCCAGCAGTAGGTGGACAGTTCCATCAATCCCAGTGATAGCCCAGTGCTGATCACAAAATGTTACCCACATGATACTTACAACGTGCATGAGTGTCAAAGCCTTCCAGCAGTAGATAGACAGTTCCATCGATCCCAGTGATGGCCCAGTGCTAATCACAAAATGTTACTCACATGATACTTACAACGTGCATGAGTGTCGAAGCCTTCCAGCAGTAGATGGACAGTTCCATCAACATACAGCTAAAATAATGCAGACCTGGTAGAGCACTGAGTATTCCCTGTGTTTCTATTTTCTGAAACAATATAAAAGAAAAAAATTAGCATGTCATTTGACACACACCATAAGTCAGGTCTTCAGTGCTGAGTGGCAAGTGAACTGATGCAACAAAAGGACGCTCATATATATTTGAAGTATGAGAGATTTTGATACAATGAATTAATAATCAAATAAGAGTAAATATATAATAAAGTGAGACAAGGGCATAGTAGTGTTTATATGTATTTTAATATGAGAAATCAATATTTACCATCACCACAAACAGAATCATATCACATGTAGTATTGTCACTATACAACATAGGCGTAACTTTGGAGGGGCAAAGGGGGGCACTCAACCCCCCCCCCCAATGTTCCTAGCATCATAACATTTTGTTTCCTGTCAGGACGTAGCTTCAAACAGAGATACATTGAACACACAAAAGCACTCCACAACACTACAGAATCTACCTTCGCAAACCACCTCATTGAAGCAAACCACACATATAAAAACATCGACAATAACATGAACATACTACACGTACACACAAAAAGCCGAAAACTAGACACTCTAGAACAATTAGAAATATACAAACACACAAAAACAAATAAAAACGACATCCTAAACGAACAGACACAATTCAAATCGCACGCATTATTCGAACACATCTCACCACACACACACAGCTTCAATCTTTCGAAACACTATCTCGTCGCCAACAACAAGACGAGCAGCGCTACTAACGACAGCCTCTGATGAAGCCTTCTATAGGTGAAAGCCGGTTTAGGCTGTAAGGTAAAACTTTACGTTTTTACTTATAAAAAACCTAGTGTTCCGAGTCGTCAATATTATAGTGATATTTATTATTCTTATTCCTTCGAAGAAACTTGTAAGGGGAATGTTTGACAGATTTGAATAATATATGTTAAAATAATATTTCTGTTCGAAAAAAAAAAAGTTAGAGACCTAATTAACTGGAATACAATGCGTGCCTTTTACACAAATAAAGTCTTGTTTTGGAACACCGTAATGAAATAATAAGCTCAGCTGTACTTCTAAGAATTTGCTCTCTTTACTTTCTTCTCTTTGTCACACATATTCTTCTGAGTCATCATCTCTGTGCTCGGATTGTTTACTGTTTGATTCGAGATTATCGCTATTTTCAATTCAGCAGAATTTCACAAACACTACAGGCCAGTGTAAAAGAGAGTGGTGTGGTAAGGGCAACAGACTCGGCAGTACGAACAAAGCTGGCTTACTGTTCAAGACGTCTATAGCTTTGTTCATGAAGCTTAAAAGACGGTCATTTGGAACTGTTATTTGTTAATGATTACTGATACAAGTCCGGTCGGTTACTCAGTCGTGTACATAGTCCGTTAAAGTACACATCGCTTGTCTCTTTCTTAATTCATTATTGTTGTGATTGTTTTGGTTTTTTGTGTTTCTAAGTGCTGGGAAATGAGAGATAAGAAACACAAAGGAGTAACACTGCTTAATTTCTTTCAAAATTTCGTGACTGGCAATTTGAAGATTTCTTTGTGTTGTGACTGACTCGGCTTACTGCTACTACTGCCGAGCATTTTGTGACAGTGTGCCTAAGGGAGAGGATGCATTTTCGAAAATTGGGTATAAGAATTGGAAGAACTGAAATTGTTTATGTTTATAGGCCTACAGTATATTTGTTCTAGGTAAACATAACTGGAAGTACAACTTATGAAGAAAGGTTTGTTGATCATTAAAAAATGAAATTGTCCCTCATTTACTAAGAATTATTAATAAACTTTCTAATTTTATATATAATATACTTTATTAATTTTATTATATAGATGCTCTCACTACACACTTGAATTTATGAAACTTTACCCTGCCCTCCCAAAGTTAGGCCCCAAGTTACGCCCATGCTATACATACATTACAAACAATATGTAAACAATATTTTTTTCATATTATTTTGAATATTCATCACCTTTTTCACATCACTTAATAATTATTATTAAGGTACTTTCACTTGTGAAAAACTTACTTGTTATTTCCTCAAACGTCTTTTCGGAGTTTCATTACCTTTTCCTTGACATTCCTGTATTTGTGTCTCTGTTTGCAGTGTTAATATTATTTTGAATGTTCATCACTTTTTTCACAGCACTTAATTACCTACCCAAAAGTCGCAATCAACACCACAGAACAATACGAAATATACAAACACAACCAAACAACATACTCAATGAACATTTACAATTTAAATCCAACACACTATTCGACACAATAATACACAACGCATACAATTCAGAATCCCGCGCCAACCCCCTTCTATCTCCACACCCCCACACACAACCAGTCACGTAAAAAACCGTTACAGATTACCAACTACTTGACGCATTCCGCATTTAAACCTCACTGAGGAAGGAGAATACAACTCCAAAACGACGTTTGAGGAAATAACAAGTAAGTTTTTCACAAGTGAGAGTACCTTAAATAATAATTATTTTTTTCAGTGTACAGTATGATTATGTAATATTTAGTTGAACAGTAGAATATGACATGTGCTGTATAATAATTCAATTTTTTACAAATTATAAAAATCTTAATTAATAAATTGAATTTTGAAACAAAAAACTTCCAAATGCAATATAAAAACAGTCCTTTTCACACATTGGAGTTTCAGTCTTTCTCTTCAATAAGTATAACCTCCAATTATTCATTTTAGCAAATTCTTGTGACACATGGACAACTAATAATAAGTAATTATAAAATAAACATTATATAGGCTATATATATTATCCTTCTTAAGGATCATACATCTATTATGTATATTAAGCCTCAATTATTGGGTCCAAATACTAATTAATTGTCTGTATTTTCAGAAATATTGTTAGTAGACAAATGTTTATAATAATTATGTCATCCACTCTTTGTTGAACCTTTCAAAATGAAATTCTCCTTATGCCTATTAGCATAAGTAGATTACGATACTTGTACTGAAGGACACTAATGCTACGCTTATAAAAACCAATGTTTGTTAACCATAATGAACAAACAACTTGAACTACTATTTCAAGTACAGAGTAGTGAATACTTACATTACTTATTTACTTACCTCAGCAAACTGAAGTGCTACAAGCAACGCCATAGCGCCATTCATAGTTAGCATTAAGTCGAATAATGGACTAAATGTTGACTGCACAAGGTTGGAAATTCTGTAAGACAAAAGTATGATGCGGTAAAAAGTACTGTGGAGAAACCAAGTAACTTTACAATCTTAATGGTTACAGAACTTCAAGGTTGAAATATGTAGCTAAATGCACTATGCACTGCAAATACAAATGTTTGACACTTATTTTATTGTTACTATTATTTATTATTATTATGATTATTTTCATGTATACCCTTGGAGACTTACATTTAGTTTTAAGAAGGCTAATTATTAACAATTGTTAACTATATTAACTAGTGTTTTCTGCGAAAGTTCCTTTATTATTATTATTGTAAAATAAACATATGGAACCTAGAGCCAGATAAACTCATATATATGAAAATGTTCAGTTTTTATTTCATATTTGATTGTGTTTTCTATTTTGTTTATAGTATTTTTATTGTATCCGTTTTTGTAAGCTATTTGGTATATTATATTTCTTTCTTTCTTTGTTTCTTGTTTGTTTAGGGTATTTTCTACATTCTGTTAAATACTGAATAGAAAGTTGCCATTTTATGTTGTGGTGGGTGGTTAGAATGGTTAGGTATAATGATGTTAGTGGAAGTTGGTTTTCTGTATATTGCATATTGTAGATGGTTATTGTTTCTTGTGATTGTTATGTCTAAATAGTTGATTTTGTTTCATAGAAGAAAAAGAAAACACAACATATTTACAAAGAATTTACAAATATACAAACACAAAACAGACTAATTTCTGAACAAATACAAATCAATACAAAACATGACACAATTGTCAAAGCATTCAACATTGAAAATACTCAAAAAGCTAATATATACACCACAATCACACACAATAACATCAGTATAAAACACCAAAAACCAACAGGAAACCATAATAACAACCAACCAAAACACAAATACTCCACAAGATATAAAACCAGGAAGGCTGAGGATGGGAGCAATACGCTTCCTGAAACATGTACCAAATAAGGGAATAAAACATCTTGAGGTAAAGAATTTATAAATATTAAATAAATTATATATGCATCAAGAAATAGACTGTAGCAAAAAGTGTTTAAGCACACAAACACACACACAGTGATGTTTTTTTGTTAAGTTTAATTCTTTGTTCAGTAAATGCCAAGTGTTTTCAATATGTGGGATGTTGGTATAAGTGTCTGGTTCAACAGAATGGTTCTTGTGATTGACAATTCTGTATGAATTAGGAATTTTTTAGGCAACAAACACCTTGTGTTTTCTATTGCAAATTAAAAACATTTTTTTATATCATTGTTTAATGTCCATCAGACATCCATTTTTGAATCCACTACTTATATTTATCAAGCCTGCAGACCTATAAGTGACAATGCCCTAAATTTATTGATAGAAATAACTAACATGTATATCACAGAACTTTTTTTTATTAAAAAAGTGATCCATTGATCCATTATTGACATAAAAAACAGGTTATAATTATGAAATCAACCTGCTCTTCATGAGTTCATAGTTCTACCAACAAAACATAGGCCTACTGAAGAGCGGTATCATTGCCAACAATGAGATAAGGTGTATTGCTTATCGTCATGTCCTATTAATTTTGAATATATTATGTTGCTTTTGCACACCTACAATGCTGGACAGGGTAAAAAAATTAAGAAATAAGGGAAAGAATGAATATATGTATCAATATAAATGACACAGTTGATACAAAAAGATTAAGATGGGGATGGACATGCGTGCCATATGGGCAATGATAGATGTCCATTGAAAATTACTAGAATGGACGCCTGCTGAAATAAGAAAAAGGGGGAGCTCATGACAGACTTGGATGAGAAGCATAAAGAACACAATGGCACAGAGAAATCTGAAGGGTGATTTATTGGAAAGGCCACAGAGTTTGGAAGCTAGGATGCAAAAAACAACTTTAAATGTTGTTCAAAAGTCAAAAAAATATATATATAGGTTGCTTTTAACTATTGTTTGGTATCATACATGACTCAGAGGCATAGATCAATTAAGGCCTTGACAAGGCTTCATACAAAAGAAAAAACAAATTAAGGCTAATTAATATTACAATATGTAAAGTGGCTGAAAAACGTGTAACATCCTGAAATCAGTCCCACTAAAGTAAACAATAATAACACAATGAAAATATGTGCTATTTAGGCTAGCCAAATATCAGTTAGACAAGGCAAAACAAGACAGGTTTAGACGAAACTAAACAAAACACCTTTAGTCATATGATAATAACTCACACAGGGAGGTAGCCAGGATTTTGCTTGGGGGGGTCCAGGTGTGTGTGTGTGTGTGTGTGTGTGTGTGTGGTGTGTGTGTGTGTGTGTGTGTGTGTGTGTGTGTGTGTGTGTGTGTGTGTGTGTGTGTGTGTGTGTGTGTGTGTGTGTGTGTGTGTGTGTGTGTGTGTGTGTGTGTGTGTGTGTGTGTGTGTGTTGCAACGTTACAACAATTATACAAATATATTATCTTATTCTCAACGCAACTATAATATGTACTACACCGGCCAGGTCGCAGGTTTTTTGTTTCTCGTTGCATCAAGTATATGTAGTTGCACAATAATTAAATAAATTTTAAAGAGGAGTGAGATGCTGTTGACATGAAATAATTATTTAAAACCATTTAAAAATAATCATCCTAAGATTTATTCATTAATAGACAAATATTCCAATATTTAAAAAATTCAAACATTAGATAGATCAAATATCCACTTTTATAAGTTTCACACATATTAGGCTGTTCATAACAACTACAAACTAAACAATCATATTGCTACGACAGCACAGAACAATCTACGCGTTTATCGAATGCGCCAGAAAGATCTCGACGTAAGCGTGTGGTGTACGTGCTACTAAACGCATTTTGCGAGAATTTTCTCGACTGTGCCAGGCTCCGCTCGGGCCACGGATACTAGAATATACGGTAGGGATCATCAGCGAGGTGCGCAGTAGCAAGCTCCGCCCACTGACGTAGCGCGGGACCCACCGCTGTGTTCAGCCATGCTGTTTCTCCATTTCTGTGTATTGGAGTGCGTGTTGTTAATCAGGTGGATAATATTTATTTTGAGTTGTCTGGTTCACTGAACCAAGAATGGTTTGTTGTGCTATAGCCGGCTGTACGCACCATACCAGACATCAAAAAGAGTTAGGTTTCACGTTCCACAGGTTTCCCAAAAACAAGGAGTTAACATTGAAGTGGATACATGCTTGTAAGCGTGCAGATTCGTTTTCTGTTAATGAAGCCCGTGTGTGTTCAGAGCATTTTGACGACTCTGATTACTTACGAGATTTGAAAAGTGAATTGTTGAATCTTCCTGCTAAACGTGTTTTGAAACCAGAGGTTGTTCCACATTTAAATTTGCCTGTTAGCAGCGTTGTTGCTTGTAAGGAAAAAATCAACGACAAAGTCCGTGAGGTATGTTACAATCCTACAATATTGCAATATTGCAATTTTTAAATTTTGTAATGTTTTAAGCAAAATACTTAACTGAACTATTTAGGCCTAACATTCAATTAAACCATGCTTTCAGTAATATTTAATGCTATAAAATGTTATCATTTTACCATAACATTTAAGCACTACTTACTTATATTTAGACCGTGGTCTCGAGGCAGCATTCCTGCTCCTCGCATGTGCGGCCTGGGTTCGATTACCGGTACTGGCAAATAATTTAGAAACGCCAGGAGGTCTGGAACGGCGTTGACCCAGCGTCGTGAGGAAAATTGGTGCTGACCACATGACCTCCCATCATCTGCAGGCCTTGAGCCGAGCAGCAGTCGTCTTGGCAGCTATGGGCCTGTAAAGGCCTACGCGGTGGCACATTTCATTTTTTACTTATATTTACATAACAACACGTACACAGTTCTTTAGTGCCAAAGAAAACAATTATGTTATTTCTGTACTGTATTATTTCAGGTAAGAGTAAAAAAACGGAACAAACATAAAGAAGTATTAGAAATTTTACAACAATCAACGAAAAACAATGAGGCTTCCTCGGACATGACAGACAGAAACAAAATAGGAGAGGACTCATTAAAAAAACCGAAGTGGGGGAGAACCCAACAATTGTGAATGAAATGGAGGTAGAGAACTTCCGAAAATGTAAATGTGATGTCGTTGGTTTGACGGAAAAGCTAATAAGTATTGAAGAATAAAACGAGAAACTTAAAAAGCAAATAACTGATTTACAAGAGCGCCTATCTGAAGCTCACGGAGAACTTTTGAAAATAAAGAGAATAAGTTAGAGAAAGTAGTAGAGGGCACATTTTCACAATGTCAGCAGCAAGCTGTAATAAAAGGAAGGTGTTCTAACTGGTCACCAAATGACATCGCTAAAGCCGCGACATTACGTTGCATTTCCCACAAAGCTTTGGGTTTCGTGAGGGATGTATTGAAATACCCCCTTCCCAGCGAAATGACAATTAAAAGACGTCTAAGGCAGTTTTCAGTTCCCCCCGGATTCATTGATTTAAGCATTACCATTTTAAAGACACAGGCAACACTTCTATCAAACTTGGAAACAGATGTCATTCTCAGCTTCGATGAAATGAAAGTCAACAGCGATTTATGTTTTGATCACATGGAAGAAATAATTAGAGGACCACACAACAATGTCCAGGTCATGGTGATTAGACCTTTACTTGGAAAGTGGATGCAAAAGTGGATGCAACCTATATACTACAATTTTGACACGGCCGTTTCTGTAGAATTGTTAACTGAAACTATTAAAGTTATAGAGGAGACAGATTTCAAAGTCAGAGGTTTTGTAAGTGACATGGGGTCTTCTAACAGAAAATTGTTGTCTGATTTACAAGTATCATGGACTAGGTCATTTATAGAAAATCCAGCAGAAGAAAACAGAAAAGTTTGGGTTTTTTGTGATGTGCCACATGCACTGAAGTTGATACGCAACCACTTGCTTGATGAAGGGTACGAGCTTGAATCAGGCAAGCTTTTCACGAAAAAACCATTTGTTAAACTTGTTGAACTTCAAAGTACCGGACAAGACCTGCAGTACGCCCATAAATTAACAATGAACCACCTTCTTGTGGCTGGGACCGAGAGACAGAATGTAAGGAAAGCAGCCGAGTTACTGTCTTTGACTGTCGGTAAGGCCCTCATTCACAATTTTCCCGAATTCAGTCATGTTGGAGAAGCTGTTATTATTGTCAACAATGGGTTTGATGTTTTGAATTCTCGTATACCAATTGACGCCATTTAAAACTTGAAAAGTGCGTATGGAACTTGTTTAAAAGAACAGAACGATGCCCTTGACAAGTTGTACAAACTGATACATTCCATGAAAGTAATAGCAAAAAGAGACAGAGGGAAGGAGGACAAAGAAATGGAAGACGGGGAATCTAATGACGAATATTTCCAAATGAAAAGAACTTCTGTATCTGGAAAGAAAAACAGAAGACCGTCCAGAAAGACAAGAGAGAAACAAGCAGAAAACATTCTTCTACCATTTCAGAAAGGATTGCTGATGTCCATAAATAGTCTTCGTGGATTGTTTACTGATTTGAAAGCAGAAGGTTATTCGTACGTTATGGCATCAAGATGCAACCAAGACATTATTGAGAGTTATTTCTCACAAATCAGGGGTTTCGGCCGATTTTATGATCATCCTCTACCAATTACTGTATCGCAAAGGATTAAACATTTGATTCTGAGCCGCAATGCAGGAAAGCTAATAACGAGTAGCAGTTGCTTAACTGAGAAGGAAATTGAAACTTTAAGTGGAGACATTCTGGCTGATTGTTCTGAAGACCAAGTTTCCGACCTCTCACTTTCAGAAGAAATGAAACCCGGAAAGAGCAATTCATGTGGACAAGTTAAAGGAGAGTACAGTGATGATGATGACGAAGAATTAACATCAGCAGTCGATGGACTCATCAGGCACTTCCAAGAAGAAAACGAAGAAAGGAATATCCAAGACAGTGGTGTCTCAGAAAAACCAGAGCTACTTGAAATGATTGCTGGTTATATAGCTTACAGGATGAGGAAAAAATACCCAGAAAGGGGAAATGTTTATGGAAGTTTCACAAAGGATATTTCCTTTGCCGGCAAGAACTGGCTACAGAACATTTCAAGAGGGTCGTTGATGAATCCAACAGATGAATTCATGCAAAATGTCTTTAAAATAGAAGAAGAGTTTTAAAAGTTCCACGAATGTTCAACTAACAAAGAGCCCAAAGTTTTCAGAAACCTACAAGTTATAATCAAAAGTAAATATCCAGAAATGGACGATTTCATGTTCAAATGTTTTGTACGGACGAGGACTTCCATAAGAATGAAATCACTGAACAAACGTTCATCAAAGAAGTGGAAAGGAGCAAAGCGTAATGAAAGCGAAGAAAGAAAGAAAACGAAAAAATGAAGAAAGTTGTGTCACAATAAAGAAATATTCTCATGTATATATGTACCAGATATAGTTCTTAGATTTCTTCTTTGCATCTGCAATTTAATTTTAAAACCACAAAACAGCTATTCAGGTTTTTCCGTACCACAGGTCTATGATGGCCTAAGCCTGTGGGAGCCTTTTTATCCTTAAAAAAAGTGCCCTCCGAGATGGTGGAAGAGGATGACGTCCTTCGGAGCCTTTTCGCCGGCATTCCACCGGCCATCAGCTTAATAATGTTATTTGCCAGGGGAAAAAGACCAATGGAAGTCGACCCCTCTAAACAAATAATAATAAAAATAATAATAATGTTATTTGAATTTTATTAATTCTTTTATAAATCACGTTAAAGGAATTAATGACAAGGAAAGCTCAATGTAATTTATAAACGGAAACAAAAGCTCCTTTTGTAATTTATATTCACCGTAAGACTATATAAAACTAAAGATTTTGAAAGCTAAGATAGTAGACAAAATTAATACGAGGACTGAACAGGAATATCTGTGCCTAATTAAAATAAAAATCGTATTGAACGATGCGAAGTACATGCGACCGCTTGGCTGTTAATGTAGAGCGGCAATGGGTGGGTCCCATGTGACGTCACCGCTTAGCCTCGTGCCGAGCCAGGCTGCGCGTGATCCCTACCGTATATTCTAGTATCCGTGGCTCGGACGCTCGGACTGTGTCAAGGCCGTAGCAATTTACGTAGTTCGCGAGAGATAAGACGCAGTTTGGAAGCTTCTGGTGTGTGAGCGTAACTATAAATACATCTTGTCGCGGCCTTAGTTTCAGTTCAATGCGAGATTTTTGACTGTGCGGTTCGAGAGTATTAGTGCGATATATTTACAGAGCGGTTCGAGTTATTACGGTGTACGTTCAAGTAGTTATTAGTGAATTGTTGCGTTTTATATTCGGACGGTATAATTGTAATACAGTTGAGTTTTAATATTAGTGGACATTTTATTGCGTATGAACAATTTCATTTGATTTGTTGTAGACACTGTGTTGTTAATTACGAACTGTTCTACTATAACAATTAAAGGTGTGATTAGTGACTTAATTGGTGTCTTGTACTTATTTTGTTTCCACTGTACCTACGACGATCGAGTAGACCGTCGTAACAGTGGTGTCAGAACTGGGATAGAACGGTTAACAGTGGAAACAGTGGATACTTTGTACAAGACGAGTGTAATTCGTAATTAATCGAAAAACAATGGATGCCAGTCAGATGATGGAAAATTTCCAGGCGCTGTTGTTGCAGACAGAAGAACGACGACGACAGGATTCAGAGAAAGCGGAAGAGAGACAGAAAACCCTCCTGCTGGAAGCAGAGGAAAGACGCAGACAGGAGGCGGAAGAAACAGAAAGACGACAAAAAGAAGAACGAATACAAGAAAGAGAAGAAGCAGAGAAACGACAGGATGAGAAACGCAGACAGGAGGCGGAAGAAGCAGAAAAACGACAGGATGAAAAACGCAAGCAGGAGGCAGATGACATCAAAGCATTAATTCATGAACAAAAGCAGATGCAAGAACATACTACCGCAGAATTGGGTCTCCTACGTGGTGACGTAGGTGAATTACGAGGTGAGCTCAACAATCAGATTACCAGAATATCTGACGTAGAAGAATCCATGTCAAATAAAATAGCTAAAGTAGAAAAATCTGTCTTGACTGTGGAAGAAGTTATGTCAACAAAAATATCTGCAGTAGAAAACTCAATGGCAAACATAAGAGAACAAATTAAAATTGAAGTTGAACAGTGCATGAAGATTCAACCAAAACAAATTTCTGAACAGACTGTACCAGTGATCGAGACAGAAAAATACACAGAAAATAAGTTAACAGAGAAAGTCACTTTGCCTGCAGTAGGGACAGTTCATGTCAAAGCTCCAACCTTTGACGGAAGCACTCACTGGGCAACGTACCTCCGCCAATTTGAAGCTGCTGCATGCGCAAATAATTGGACAGAAAAAGACAAGGCTGTTTCACTTGTTCTTGCATTAAAAGGACCCGCGGCAGAACTACTACAGAAAGTGCCACCTGACAGCCAGAACACCTATGCCGAGTTGATAAAAGCTCTGGAATTACGGTATGGTGATAAACATTTGCGAGAGGTGTACTACGCTCAGTTGAGAACAAGACGACAACGTTCCGGGGAAAGTCTTCAAGAATTTGAAGCAAGTATCGACAGATTGATTAGATTGGCCTATCCTGAAGCACCAGAAGACTTCCGAATAAGGTTTACGGTGCAGACATTTATTGATGGCATCGGAGATTGTGAACTTCAGCAAGTGTTACGAATGGCAAGACACCGAGATAGCTCAGAAGCTCTTGTTCACGCCCTAGAGTTTGAAGCTGCCAAGTCAGCGTCCCGCTACATTAATGGGTTTGTGCCATCACGTTGCAGTCAGAAGATCCCTGTATCACATTACCGTTACGATGGGTGCAGAAAAACAGTGTTGTCGGACAAACAATTCAAAAGTTCAAGAGAGTCGCAACGATTTGAAAAAGACAGAAGGCCGAAATGTTACAACTGTGGAAAACGTGGTCATCTACAGGTAGACTGTTGGGAGAAGAAGATACCGAGAGAAGAGACTGATCGCACCAATTGGAGAAGTAAAGGCCCAGAACAGCACACAGTTTCCACGCTACATAAGATCAGTGGAAACTTGATTGTTAGTGGATTTGCGGATGGTAAACCAACATCATTTACAGTTGACACGGGCGCAACAGTGTCCATTGTGCGCCCTGACTTAGTCTATAACCACCATCCTCTAATTAGCTCTTGTACAATACAGACTGTGACTGGAAGCCCCGTCAAGGTGCTAGGAAAGGTAGACGTACGTGTACGCCTGGGTCTTCTTGAGTTTAGCCACCAAATGCTCGTTGCAGACATTATCGATGAAGTGATTCTTGGCACGGACATTATGAATGCCTACGGATACGTTGTGGACTTAAGAGAGAATGTCCTGAAAGTTGGCCAAGAGAAGATAAAGCTTTGCATGGCTAAAATGACAGGGTCTACCAACCATTCGATTAAGCGAGTGGCATTAGTCGAAGAAAAATTCAACAAGTCTGGCCAAGAGGAAACCTCCCTGTTGCAAGCGGAAATGGAGGAAGAACTAGCAGAGGAAGTACAAATAAGTATAACGACAAAAGAAGTGATTGGAGAGCCAACTATGGGTGTCAAGACAAAACTCTTGCTTGTTCCTGAGCTGATAGAAGCGGCCGAGGGTAAAGTGGCTGAAGATGAGGTTGCGCAAGAGGTTGTTGACGAGAACCAAACAAACTTGGATCAGCCAGTGGTATTTAGGTCATTAGTATCTGACGCAACGCGAGTGATTCCAGCGAAGCTAGTGGTTACGCGAAAGATTCGCATTCCTGGGAACGTGATGTTCGGATCAGACGAGACTGAATTCGAAGAACGGGAAAATTATCCTTCTCAAGGACGGCCACCTAGATCGCCTGGTCGAGTATTACTTGGAAGACGCTTTGCCAGTTCGGGACGAACAGGCTTAAGGAGGGGGCAGTGCTACGACAGCACAGAACAATCTACGCGTTTATCGAATGCGCCAGAAAGATCTCGACGTAAGCGTGTGGTGTACGTGCTACTAAACGCATTTTGCGAGAATTTTCTCGACTGTGCCAGGCTCCGCTCGGGCGCTCGGACTGTGTCAAGGCCGTAGCAATTTACGTAGTTCGCGAGAGATAAGACGCAGTTTGGAAGCTTCTGGTGCGTGAGCGTAACTATAAATACATCGCGTCGCGGCCTTAGTAGTTCAGTTCAATGCGAGATTTTTGACTGTGCGGTTCGAGAGTATTAGTGCGATATATTTACAGAGCGGTTCGAGTTATTACGGTGTACGTTCAAGTAGTTATTAGTGAAGTGTTGCGTTTTATATTCGGACGGTATAATTGTAATACAGTTGAGTTTTAATATTAGTGGACATTTTATTGCGTATGAACAATTTCATTTGATTTGTTGTAGACACTGTGTTGTTAATTACGAACTGTTCTACTATAACAATTAAAGGTGTGATTAGTGACTTAATTGGCGTGTTGTACTTATTTTGTTTCCACTGTACCTACGACGATCGTGTAGACCGTCGTAACAATATACTCTTATTAACTAAACAGACATGTTAAATAAGTCATCTAAATTCTTTCATTTTTAATGTGTCTAACTTTGATTCAATCTTCAAATGCTAATAGCAACTCGTTTAAAAAAAAACAAAAAATAATATTAAAATTGAGAATAAAATTACTAGTTTCTATAAACAAAATAAACTAATTACATTTACTTTGAAACTATTATTTAACTCTACTGACACACCCAAATTTTTAACATATAACCAAAAGATTTAATAACTTTCAAATTTTCTTATAAAATTAAATTATTGACTTTAACTATTATGTACATTTAAAATTTTTTAAGTCTTACTGTTCATGTAAAATTGTCTTTCTGAAAGTTCTTTTCACAACAAAATTATAAATTTTTTCTTGGATTTCTTGGATTTATAAATATTTAGTCATCACCTGCATACTGCTGGTGTTACCGTTGTGTGTGTGTGTGTGTGTGTGCGCGTCCTGAATCCTGAGAATTTGATGATGATGATGATGATGATGCTGTGTTCTATGTCTCTATGGGTTGTTGTTGTTGTTGCTCCTAAATCCCTCAATACGTCTTTGTGTGTGGAAAAACTGTGTTCAGTCGATCGGCAGACCAGCAGCGTGACGTCCTTTGGAAATAGATTATCAAACGGACATAGTGTCCTCGTGTAGAGATTCCTTGAGTCTGAGAATGCTCCAAAATTGCCGGTCGTATTTATACTGGACTCAATCTGACATGTCCATGATTGCTCTTGACCTGTTAGAAATTGTAAGTTTTAGGCAAAGCGTCCTTTTAATTACAAATCACTTTTTGTTCATTTTAGCGAATTCGTAAACACACTTGTAGCATGCGCGATATCATTGGTTGCATAATTTTTTTCTGTTCACGCACATTTAACACACATGTTAATTACTCTTTAATTATACTAGTAATTAACATTAAACTCTTAGCATCATTAATATTGCAAATTTCTGCAATATTTTTACATCACTGCATTCGTTAAAAATTCCTCAATGCAATGGTGTTTTTATAATTGGAGTAAGTCTTTGTTTACAGGTTTAACACAAGTAATTAGTTTATTATAATCCTGTTAAGACATGATTTCAGACAAAACAATAAGTCGTTCGCATCACCCCATATTTTCATATCGTAGCGTGCTCACACACACTAACACACACATCCTGTAACTTACGCTACCACAGCAGGTGTCTCTCTCGACATGTTAGATATTGTCAATTCCTGCACAAAATTGTATAAAACTGTTCGTTATTCTATTTATACTAATTACAATATAAAACATACCGCCCTGGGCAAATATGCAAATATATGTATTGTTGCTATATATATATATATATATATATATATATATATATATCCACACACACATATATATATATATATATATTGCAACCGATCAAATTTTATTATACTAATAAGGATATAGTGAGTGTGTAATAATCACAAACAAGTCTATTATGGAGGAGATGAAAAATTATTTATTATACACAAATATTGTTTTTAAAGATGTATATTATATTATAAATTGTCATATATTGATAATAGAAATAATTGTTTGTATTGTTCGATAATATAAATCGATTTTACTTGGTTTCTGCAACGTCCTCCTCTCCTTTCGTCGCTACCGTCCTGGCGTCCTCTTCTTCAGCGTCACTCCTTCCTGGTGTCCTCTTCGTCCTGGCGTCCTCTTCGTCTCGTCGTCCTCTTCTACAACGTCACTCCTTCCTGGTGTCCTCTTCGTCCTGGCGTCCTCTTCGTCTTGTCGTCCTCTTCTACGGCAGGCAGCTCCAGCGGCGATATTTCAGTGAGTCTCATTGTTATGTTTACTGCTAACATTAATTAGTTTCTTCATAAATTGTTCACTCACAATGCTTATAAATTCCATTCGTACAGTTTATTATTAATTTATATCTTATATTTTCTTAATCTCAGGATTAATCTGAGTATTACTTAATGCGGTGCATTTAATGTACACCTTCCACGATATCTTGAAGTGTCTTTAAATTCCCTAAGCGGATATCTTAACTTACACGAAACAGCACTGTATTATATTTTAAATTTTATCTAAATATTTTACCCACTCGGTTCGTAATGCGAAACTTCGTTAAGAATTACCACGGTTTATTTTATATATGATATTTCGACGTTCGTAAGAGAACAACTCTCTTCACCGGGCACAACTTCCCCTTGCAACTTCTACAGACAGACTGTGTCCATCCTAACTCTACAACATATGAATCTCACTGAATTTAGTGTATTCTGATAAGCTAAGCCCAAGTCACATGGTTGATGGAACAAACAGATATACAAATTTCATGAAAAGCTTTGTATAATTTAGCAAAGTCCTGCATGGAAATTATCTACAAATTTTATTACCCTATCATTGATAAGAGTTACAATTGAGTTTTCTTTACTTAAAAAACCATATTTCTAAAATAGTTATGAACCTCAGAGTATACACAAATTGAAGCTACTTACCTAAATAATTCCTTGTCAAAGTTTCATGTCAATTGGTTAACTACCACTGAAGCTATAGCGATCGCACATTATCACACCCGCACACGCGCACAAATTCATTCAAAAAATACCTGACAATATAGAACACCTTTTTATGAAGAGTTTGGTATACACTACATGCTTATCCATTTCTAAATACAAAACTTACGACTAAAAGACCAAATATTACATAAAACAAATTTAAACAAGAAAATGCTCGTCATCCATATGCTCTGATATAAACAATATAGCTTATCATCCTGTGTTCTGTTGCAATATAATATATATATATATATATATATATATATATATATTCAAACACTTTTTGCTAAGTCCGTTTCTTGATGTATATAATATATTTAATATTTATAAAGAAATTACAAAATCACGAAGTCTGAGGATGAAATCACGAAGGCTGAGGATGAGGATGATACAATGGTTCTCGAAACATGTTCCTAATAAGGAAAAAAAAATATCTTGAGGTAATTTCTTTATAAATATTAAATATTATATATATATATATATATATAATTATATATATCTTATACATACCTTAAATATACCATAGATTAATGTAAAGTATTTAAAAATATAATGTTTATACACATATTATCAAGCATTAAGTGGTTAAAATTTAATCTTAACAAATTCAGTACGGTACCTGGAATTTATAATAAATATTGCTAGACAATACAAAAATTCTTATAAAACCTATATATTTGTCTAATGGCAGAAGATATTGTAAAATAACAAAAATATACATACTCTTAAGTGTGATATTTCTAAATCCAATATTTTAAAGTATAAAACTGATTAACCCAGTTTTGTATGATTCCAAGATTTAAATTATTATATTATAATTTCTAAATTAAATAGACAGGCATACAGTTTATACGTAGTTTTGAATAAAATATCAAAATTAAAATTATACTCATATGGAACGTAACAGTATACAAACAAAATAAAACTCATAATAGCCTATACTACCAGATTACTGGAATAATGCACAATATACACTAGTAGTTGTTTACAAAAATTAAGAATGAAATGTCAAATTTTTTACAATAGCACCATTCTCTTTCCATTAACTGCCATCAAATTTAAAACATCTTCAGCAGTAAAAGGTGCAGGGTAGTGAATGATCATCAGAGCCAGTCCTGTAAGTTGTTCATTTTTCATTTTATTTCGTAGAAAACTCTTAATCCTCTTAAGTGATGAGAACGATCTTTCTACTTCAGCTGTTGATACAGGCAGGGTCGCTAACACAGATAATAGCATTAGGATATTTGAATAAAATTTTTTATCACATTCATCTAGAATCGTCAGTAGTTTAACTGGTTTTTCCTCTTCGCTCTTCCATTTTTCACACCACAGCAAGTATTCTGCTTTGACTAGGTACTGATTCTGATGTTTTATGCTCATAATACATTTTTAATTTTAGTATAGCATCCACACTTTGGGGATTAGCATTTCTAGGTAACAACACTTGAAAAGCAGACAAAATGTCTCTGTTATTATCAAAACGCGCAACTAATGCACTTATAAGACCATCTATGCATGGAATAAAAATAGTCCTTCAAAATATTCCTCTGCGGATTATGTGAATGGTTTTCTCTATATTGTTGCATTTTTGCTTGTCGTGGCAGAATATCAATAGTAGTAAACAAAATCTTCTGTGCCATCAATTGTGCTTTTTCAAAAATATTCGAGAACTGTTGCACATCAAAATTACTAGTTCCTGACTCACGCAACTTGCAAAGTGCCTTGATGATATCATCAGCATACTTTAAGGAAGCTGACAGGTCATGCTCAGGTTTTTGCAGGTAGTTAGAAAGTGGTAGCATCAAGCTAAAGACATATTCGCAAACCATCAAAGCCACTAAGAAACTTCCTTTTTCAATGGATGCAAGAAGAGACGACGTACTTATTAAAATCGCTCTACTAACACAGGACAACTCCTGGAGACTATTTACTACGGCAGGAAATAATTCAATAAATGTATTAACAGTTACTTGACGTTCAACGAATCTTGTCTCACAGAGCCCTACTAACCGAGTTTTTTTGGTATCAGGTACTAGTTTGATAATGTTTGTTTTTAATAATTCACTTGCTTGAGAATTATTTCTAAACAAAGTAGAAATTTCATTAACAACACCAAGGCAATTCCTGATGGAAGGCACTGAAAGAGAATCACTAAGTACCAAATTCAACCTATGAGAAGCACAGTGTACGTATATAGCTTTTGGATAAAGCTCCTGTATTCTCTTATGAACACCAGTGATGTGACCACTAAAGGTTGAAACACCATCATACCCTTGGCCTACAGGGTTGTCCATATTAAGTCCCAAATTTTTGCATGTTTTTAGAATCACATTAAAAATATATTCAGCAGATAATTCTTTTATCTGGATAAAGGTAATAAAATCCTCTCTTAACTCAGGCCTTACATAATCAGAGACATATCTGATACACAGTGAAAACTGTTCCTTTCCAGAAACGTCTAGTGTTTCACCTCCCAAAATAGAAAAATATTTAGCACTGTTAACATTATTCAGAATTTTTTTTTTTGATTTATTGCCCACAAATATTAATTATTTCATTCTGAATATCAGGGCTTAAATAAGATGCATTCCGTGGACAGTTAATAATATTCTGCCTTAGATCGTTATTAATATCAGCTCGAAATCTAAGTAAAGCTCTAAAATTCCCATCTTTCTTCCTTGGCTTTTCCATGGTTAAAGGCCCAGAGTCTGTATCACCTCTTAAAGGCAACTCATTTTCACCACAAAATATTATTGTGTCTATAATTGGCTTTATAGCTGCCCTATTTCTTTGGCGTTCTTGCTCCCTACTGGTATCTAGTATAGTCACCACATCAACAGTTTTTCCGCTCAATACTTTGAGAAAATTTTCTGCAGCAGTAGTTGCAGACTTGTGATAACTTAATATTGCGTGACTTTCAAACTTACCGATACTGTCTTTCCATTTGCGAAACGGAGATGCTACCAAAGATCCAATTTTTTGATGGGTGCCTTTTACAACGGAATCTGATGAAAAAAGCACACAATATCTGCAAAAAGCTCTGTCTTTTTCCGGTGAATAGGCTAAACATGGCCATTTTTGTAACCAATGTCGATGGAATTTAAGTTTCTTTTTTCCGAACTCAGTTACTGGGAAATCAAATGTCTCACTTGGTACAAAAATGTCGTTTAACACTTTACACTTTAATTCTGTAGTATTTGGTAAATAGTGAAACAACGTTAAAAATACCTTCTGATATTAAGCCAATATCCATGCCAGTCACACTAATGTTTATACATTTGTCTTCCCCTGGCTCTGATTTTGAATTTGAAAAACAGGGATCTTCCTTTTCACTCACTAAATGTGGGGTTAGAAACTCAGGCTTTAAGACTGATGACGATGCAGTTCTTTTAGGTGCTGGTTCCGAATCATAGTCAGCACTATTTACTAATGCAGTATCTGCAATAGCTGCCATCGATTTGAAATACTTATCAATTGTATTGCACGATCGTCTCTTCATATTTTTCGTGTAACCAAAGAAGTATACTGGCAGTAACAAAAACTTCAAAGATGAATATAACTTATATGACAACACCATATACGAAAGCGAAACTCCTGACTGGCGGGGCGGGAGCGGGAGATGTGTGCAAATTATCAGACATGCGCAGAAGGCATGATTCGTAGCTCGACGCAACCAACGAGAAAGACGAGGTCATGACATTAGAAAATCAGCTGATGTGCTTAGTGGGCAGGCACTTGATGTTAATCACTCTCAATTCCTTAAATATTGCAAATGATAATTTTCTCACATTAGAATTACAATTTTTTGTTGGGATTTGGTGGACGAAGATCTCGTTAAATCACGACTTAGTTTCATGCGCGCGAGAATTAGCATAACTCACGCCACCAACAGTGTATTAAGAACTTGAGTGTAACTGGACCATTGATACTTAGTCTAGCTTGAGATTTTAGTATTTGTGGTTAGACATTTTCAATTTTTTGGGGGGTATCCGGACTCCCTGGACCCCCCTGGCTACGTCCCTGAACTCATACCAGTTAGTCGTGAACAAGACACCAGACAGTATAGTTGTTATGATTTGAGAGTGGATACATAAGCAAGAAATAGGAAATAGGAGATATTGGATTCCCTCCATAAGTTTTCCACCATATTTCGGTTATGGTGCTCCTCAGTTTTAGATTGTATAGTACGTATTTCCCAATCCTACACCAGCAAAACAAACTTTTCACAACTAGCCATAGTACAATGTTGTGCACTATTTTACTGTAGTTAATAAAAATATTAATAAAACTGCAGTAATAAAATAATAGCACATAAATAAAAAAAAGAAAATAAATAAATAAATATATATAAACACTGATGTCATCTGATGGTGACTGATAGGAATAGTGCATGCCCTATTCCATTAGACACGAAGTATAGACGTGTTTAGACACGTCTAATTGCAAAGACTAATCGGTGTGTGTTGTGCCATAAACATCAACATATAAACAACAGTGACTAAGCATGTCTAAACCTGTCTTGTCTTGTCTTGACTAACCGGTGTGTGGCTACTCTAAAACATTGCCTGTAAGATACTTATTGACTGAATTGATTTCTATATTTTATATTTCAAACGAATGCAAATGCTGTGTAATAAACATGTCTGTATATTTAAAAAAGAATTAGTACTATATTAGTGTACACTGCTGAACAATTAATAAAACATCCTAAACATTAAGAGATTAACAAAATTCCTAGTATAACTTTTTTCAACTATATTGGGGGGGGGGGTCTGGTTCCATTCGTCCTCCATCCCCATAAATACACCCATGATGATAAGGCCAAATGTGTGATGATAGAAGAGTAGTTGAAAAAACTGGCACCTAACTTCTTTAGTTAAAGAAAGGATAAAGAAGCGTGTTGTATGCTATGAAAAATGCCTTAGTAGTGGCAGTGACTATACTGAAAAGTAGGTTAAGATTAAATGCTATGTGCAAATATAATAATATTAATTAATACATGGCAATGTTCTTTAATAACAAATCAGACCTTGCTTTCCATGTAAATGAAATAGTAGGAGTGTAATTTCCCCATGATGGTAAGTCAATATAAATATACAAATTTAGACTATTTGTGTTGTTCTAGGCTTGACAGGGGCAAACCTAGGGGGGTGATATGAAGGATATATCTCCCCCCTCCAAATCCAATATTGTTGGAGCAAAAATTTTAAACTGCTTGTGTGTTTTTTTAATGTAATTAATTAAAAAAGACTGACAATCGTTATATTTTTTAACAAAATTAACATTATTTTACATGCTGTAAAATTTATATCCACAACCCTGTTGGATTCATTTATATCCACAGCAATTATACACATGCTGGTAACCCTCGCTTTCTTAATTTTAACATTCTCTTTAAAGTATTTATATTACTCAGAAAAGTATTATTAGGTTTGGAAGGCGAAGCGTAACTGATGTATGTTTTTAATTTATTTTAATGCAGTTAGTGAATTACAGCTATTATGTGCCTATTAGTTTTAATTTTTGGTACGATTTTCATTATAACATGAGAAAAACAATACCCTAAGAAAACGATATGGGGTTGAAAAAATTCCCCCCCCCCCAAAATGAAATCCTAATTTTGCCCCTGAGGCTTGGCAATGATTTGTTATTACTATTGTAATTATTGTTGTTGTTGTTATTATTTTAATATAGTAATTATAAAAATAATTCCCAGAGTAGTGTCGTGAATATTCAAATCTAATGTGTGTACAGTGACATGTTATAATCATTACCTAATAATTTTCTGATGATCCTTTATACATTCAACAAGCCGGTGATAAATTTCATCATCATCAAGTTCGAATTCACTGTTTTTGTAGCAGATTACTTCATGTTTCAATGAAGCCAGGGCTGAGCTTATCACGCAGAACTGAACACAAAGCACGTTAGCAACACATGCAAAAAGTAAGTCAAGAAACATAAACAGTTCTACTTCTATGAAGAAAAGCAACACTTCATATGTTAATATTATTTCTAAAACCGGTGATTGCAAAACGTCAAATGGATAGCGAAGAAACAAAACGGTGTAATCGTCTGGACTGGCGTCGGTGACATTGTAGTACTTGTTATATGCATACTTCATAATAGCCTTTCCCGTCCAAAGGGGTACAGATGCATAAGTGAAGACTGTGAAAAAATATGAGAACATGTTTGTGTCGCGCACGCCAGCCTTATAAATTTGTTCACCACAGGTTGTGTGGTTGACACATTTCAAACAGTCTTTTTTTAAAACTTCGAAACAGGCCATTATGTTCTTGTGTTTGTAATTCACCACAATCAGTCTGAACCAACACAGGACAAAAGGCAGACCAAAGTAGAAAGTGTTTAAGAAACCTTCAAACGTGTTTTCAAAGAAAAATCGGCTAATGAAAATCGAAGAGTGGAATCCGCACATAACATAAATGATGCCGTTAACGATATACCTTATGAAGAACAGTTTACTTTTGTCATTTGCACCACATGATATGCCTGGATATCCACCATACAATAAAAATCTGGTGTACAAACCTTCCGCACTATCAGTATTCATGTTTATCGATAAATAAATAACTCGGTGGCATTTAAATTGTTATAACAAATAATCTACAGTCTACTTGACAAGCCTACATACGAGCTACAAACCCAAGTGCAAGTTTGATGTTAAGAAAAATTTTAATTTTACTAAGAATAGCCCAACTGTCTGATTCACAAATTATCAAGGGGCATATATATTTTTATACAAAGGCGAGTTGCAAAACTTATTATAATTATTTTTGTAATTTTAATAAGTGATTTGGAAAAAAGTACATTTTAAGAAAACAAAAACAGATGTGGCTTCACTACTTGTTGTCCAAAGTTAAATGTAAGCAGTATTTATCACAGTTCTGAACAAATGTCATACAATGTTTATAACACTTTCTGCATAGAACACTGGATGGCAGAAATATTTAATAAAACTACTCATCTAGCAGTCAGAAATATTAACTGAACTTCTATTAGGAAAACTTTGTGCTTTATGTAGAAAAATAATTATTTATTCATAGCATAATTTGATAATCACAAAGCCAAAGAACGGTATTTTCCTGATCCTTATAATTTTTTCATTTAATATTTATTTTGTAATAATTTAAAAACTTTGTTAGACGGAAACCTTCAGTTTGTATAACATATTATTATGACATAATGCAGGTGTATAATTTACCACTTCTTCTAAGCTGATAATAATAAAATTGTTGACTTCAAGAAATTTGATAACATGGAATTATGTTTATTTTTATTGGGTGCATGTGAAATGAATTTCGATCAGAGTCAGAGATAAGTTTCTTGTTTGTACACATTTTACCTTCTGGAAAGAACAAGTTTTTTTATACAAAAGTCCAAACATATGATCAGTGATAACTATAACTTGCACACAACCTTTACAGACTGATAGTTATAACAGAGGCCTGTTTATTCTGTAAATTATTGATAAAATAAAGTAAAGATGAACAAAAAAAAAGTAGAATAAATCACACACATAAATGAAGCACAGAATCCTGAACAAATAATAAGTGTAAATACTGTATACAGTTGTTGCATGATCAACGCTCTCGAGTATTTCTTGAGTTGGTATTTCTCATGCGAAGTGCTGCTGGTTTAAGGAATCGGATATATGTTTTAAAAGAAGAAGTGGACTGTATAAATTTGAGTTAACTAGCCGTTTATTGAACAACTTATATAATAAAGCGCATGGCCCATGCAATTACGTATGGCGTACATTGCCAAGATAAATAACGATTGAAGAATGAAAATTATATAAAGAAGTTAAGCAAATAATTAAATTTCACATCGCCGCGGCTAGCAAATAGAAAGGAGTATTGAGCGAATAAAGGCTGAGGTTTAACTAACTTCTGTCGTAGCTCTCAGTTAGCGAACTGCACTTTAAGCGGATGATGTAATTGCGTGGGCTGATTGCGCACGGGTATAATGAACAAATACAAAGATTTAACATACTGCCCGCCCAAAATCGGGCGATTTTGAAATAGGTTACAGTATGAAAAGTTGCTTGAAAAATGCAAGTATACATTAACAAGTTACAAACCTGAAATGTGTGATAATACATAGTATAATGAATATTGACGCATCGATAGATGGCCCATTAGATAGCATAAATACAATATTGATCAATACTCATCAAATAATATATAATAATAAAATACAAATGCTAGAACGTCTGATGACACATAATAATAATAATGACAATATACCCAAATTCAATAACAATGATACATGGCAATGAATAACACATAGTAAGTAGCATTACACAATAACTAATCGAAATCCAAAAAATTCAGTAATAATAGCATGATAATAAGCAATATTATATAATAATACAATGGCAATATATACAAAAAATTCATAATAACAATAGCACAATAGAAATATAGCCAAAAAATTCATGATAATGATAACACTGCACCAAACAGTACACAATAACTGACATCACACTGACAAAAAAACACTTAAAATATTTACTAATGCACATATAAATAGCGTACATTAACTTGGTATAAATATGAATATAAATGTATAAATAAGTACATTTAACATTGTACTTACAGTAGTACATAGAGCATGTGCTCATCCGGAAATGTCCCGGGCATGAAGCACTGAAAAACAAATTAGTCTGTTGCCACGGGAAGTGGGCACAGTTTGTGGATAGGCCTACGCAGGATGCCGTATGTGGTGCGGACATCCGCTACGCGAACTAATGAATCCTGACCTACATAGATTTGGGTGACAATACCACGTTTCCACTGCAGAGGTGGGGTATTGTCTTCTAAAATGAGGACGAGTTGTCCTGGAGACAAATTTTTTGAATGTTTACGCCATTTATTTCGTTGTTGCAACTGATGCAAATAATCTCTTGACCATCTCTTCCATATAGAGTGGGTGAATCTCTGCAGAAGCTGCCACCTCCCTAAGTGATCCATTTTTATATCCGAATAGTCGGGTTCCGGGAGCAAAGTAAGTGGAGAACCAACTAAGAAATGTGCTGGAGTCAAAGGCTCGGGATCCCCAGAGTCATTTGAAATGGCGAACAAGGGACGTGAATTCAGACATGACTCTATTTGAGTCAAAACAGTGTAATGCTCTTCAAAGTTGAGAAGCGTCCTACCGATAACGTGCCGTAAATGAAATTTAACGCTTTTGACTCCGCTCTCCCATAGACAACCGAAATGAGGTGCTGACGGAGGTATGAAAGACCACTTGACTCCCTGTGAACTGGCGAAGTCCTGAGTGGTTTGTTGAAATTCATATTGTTGAAAAAGTTTGTACAAATCGTGTAATATAGTGCCAGCACGACGGAAATTTGTACCGTTGTCAGAAAATATTTGTGCAGGGATGCCCCTGTGAGCTATGAAGTGTTTTAAAGCACCTATAAAGGCGTCTGCAGTCAAATCTGATACCAATTCAAGGTGAATTGCCTTAGTGGCCATGCAAATAAAGAGTGAAATGTAAGCCTTTGTGAATGATTTGGACCGCTGCCCGCCCTGACGTAGAAATATGGGACCAGGATAGTCGACGGCACATTGTGAAAATGGTTTAGGAGTGACTCTGGAAGAGGGTAATTGTCCTAAAAGTTGGCTTGACCCAATTGCACGAAATCGAAAACAAGTGATGCATTTGTGTATCACGGAGCATATGTATGATTTGTCATTGATGATCCAATATCTTTGATGTAGAGAGCACAGTGTTGATTGTACTCCGGCATGGAGTAGTCGAATATGCTCGTTTTCTATAATTAGTCTAGTGAGAAGAGACTGCGGGTAAAGTATGATCTGGTGTTTACTATTATAGTTGAGCTGAGAATGTTGAAGCCGACCGCCCACGCGTAATATCCCCGTGTTGTCTATAAAGGGATTAAGCAAAAAAGTTTTACTAGTCTTAGGTACAGGGCGTTGTGCCTGAAGTTCTTTTATCTCGATTTTGAAATGCGATAGCTGGGATTGACGTATAAAAATCAAAAGCGTGCTGCGTAGCTCTTGTGAAGTTAAAAAGGAAGTGTTTCTGTTAGCGATGGGAGACTTAGCGTTCCGAATGAATCGCAGGCAGTAAGCAAACCCACGAATAAGTCTTGAAAGCGAGGAGTAATTTTCAATGTAATTAGGAGTGGATGAAGTAGTAACCAGAGCGAGTTGACCTTGTTTACGTTTTTCTTTATCCAGATCTGGATGAGTGCAGGAAGAGTTGGATTCGAAAGGACTGGTGGGCCATGATGATGGCTCCTTTGACAACCAGTATGGGCCATGCCACCATTGCAGGTGGTGGTGCAAAGAACGGGGTAAACAGCCGCGGGATAGAATGTCAGTGGGATTGTCATGCGAAGCAACATGATACCAGGTGCCCTTTGCAGTGAGCTGCTGTATCTCCGCGACGCGGTTGACAACAAATACCTTCCACCTGGACGACTGTTGGTGAATCCAGTGTAAGGCAATCGTAGAGTCAGAATAAAAATACAACTTGCTGAAATTGTAGGTCACAGCGTTGACAACCTTATAAACCAACTGAGCCAATAATAGACAGGCGCAAAGTTCAAGTCGAGGTAAAGATATCTGCTTTAAAGGGGCGACTCTAGATTTGGAACACAATAAATGAGATGATATACTGCGGTCAGAATATACTGTACGCACATAAATACAGCATGCGTAACCCTTTACTGACGCATCGGCAAACCCGTGTAATTGAAATGAAATGATTGGAAAATTACATGAATCCTTTATAGCTCTTGGGATCTTAAAATGAGTGTCTGAAATTAATTGAGCGTATAGCTCTGCCCATTGAATTGATAATGAGTCAGACAGCGGGTCGTCCCAATTGGTACCCAATGACCATAGCGTTTGCATAAAGTGCTTACACCAAAATGTAATAGGGCCAATGAGCCCTAATGGGTCGTAAATTCCAGCGATGACGAATAATACACTTCTTTTATTAAACACATCGTTTTTAAGATCTCTTTGGAAATTGTATGTAAAGTTGTCAGCCTGAACGTCCCACTGAATACCTAAAGTGCGGACGGTTTGGTCTTTGTTGAAGTCCAGGGATGAGTTGGTATGTGAAGATATGATATTCCGGTCATTAGAAGACCATTTATGCAGAGTGAAGCCGTACCGGCTTAATAAACCAGAAATGTCAGAGTTTAATCGGGCTAAGACGTGTGAACTATCAGATCCGGTGATGAGATCGTCGACGTAAAAATCGTTTGCAATGACAAAGCAGGCTATGGAGTGTTGAATACTATTTTCCTGTGAGATTTGTTTTAAACATCTAGTGGCCAAAAATGAAGCGCTTGCAGTCCCATATGTGACTGTTCTCAAAGCATAGTGTTTAAGTTCCTTGTAGGGACCGTCACGCTAGACAATTCTTTGCAAGTTAGAATCCCTTGGGGACACCAAGATTTGGCGATACATTTTCTCGATGTCGCCAATGAGTGCGTATCGGTGCGTTCTAAATCTGGCCATGATGGAGAAACGTAGGACCGTAGGACCAACCATGAGTGTGTCGTTTAAAGATAAATCATTTGATGTTTTGGCTGAGCCATCGAAAACAACGCGAAGTTTGGTGGTTGTGCTAGTGGACTTGACAACAGCATGGTGTGGTTAAGTAAAAAATATTCGACTTATTGGTTGATAAATCATATGAATTCAGTGTAGACATATGACCCAGGTTTAAATATTCCTGCATAAAATTACTATAGTCTCTGTACAAAGAATGGTTTTGCCTGAATTTGAGTTCGAGTGTCTGAAGTCTGCGAACTGCTCCGGGGAGTGAATCGCCGAGATGCCCTGTCTTACGGGGTAGTGACACAACAAACCTACCACTAGTGTTTCGAAAGGTGTTAGTGAGGAAATGATTTTCACACTCCGAGTCCTCAGCTGAGGGAGTACGGAAAGAAATGTCCTCCAACTGCCAGAAGTTCCTCAACTGTGACGAGATGGCATTATTGTCGTCACGAGCCATAAACGACGAAACCGGCTCTGTCATGTCTACGTTAAAGGGTAAATTTCCGGCGAGGATAAAACCTAGTTTTGTTTCATGTATTATCGGAAAGTGCGGACTGCAAATGAATTTAGTCGGCTCAATCAATTGCAAAAAATACTGTGCCCCGAGTAATATGTCGTTCTGTGACGAAAAATTAAGTTGCGGGTCAGCTAAAAATGTTTTTTGGAATGTTTAATGATGACATTTTAAAAGATTCTGTAGGGAGGTTATTTGTAATTCTGGGCAGAACAGTGCAGTGTACATTCAAACTGAAATCCCTGTAGCATGAGTTTAGGCGCACCCTTGTACTGAAATTGGCTTGGCATAGAGAATTATTTATGCCCGTGATAGGCAGTTCGGACTTGTTTAATTTTAAGCCCATGCGGCGTGCGAAGCGCATGGTACAAAAGTTTGCTTGTGAACCTGAATCCAACAGGATTCTTACCAGGTGTTTGTTACCGGCACGATCGGTTGTGGTACATACGGCGGTAGACAATAAAATTGATTTGTTGGTTTGGAGTTTTAGGGAACATTGATTATTGTTCCTGCTCGAAGAATTTTTTGTTGAAGAGCAAAAATTTGGAAGGGCAACGTGAGGTTTCATGGCCCGAGCGTGTGCAATTTAGGCAGAGCTTGTGATTTATTAAAACGTCTTTCCGTTGACTCGGATGTAAAGCCACGAATTGTGGGCATTCGGACAGTTCATGATTGCTGCGACACAGCTGGCAAAATCTATTGCTTGTCTGAGTATGTACTAGCGACCCAGTGAACTCCGCGCGTCTAGCCAGTTTGCGATAAGAAGATTTATCGATAACTTGCCTTCCGTATGATGAACTAATCAGCGCGCTAACATTTTGCAACAACTGGCGCCTAGTATTTAAGAATTTAATGAAGTTATTGTAATTCGGAAGCTGTTCGTCATAATCTAGATGTGCGATCGTCAAGTTTTTGAGCGAGAAAATGTACAAAAATAATTTCGAATGTGTTCACTGGTAAATTTAATGAATTCAGAGTGTTTATGTTAGCGGTAAGATCATCTATAAATTTGGAAATGGTAACCATAGAGTCCTGCTGCATGTGCTTCATGCCCAAGACATTAGCCACATAATACGCCGTAACAATCAATCTACTATCATACCTGGCTCTCAACAACTCAATGGCCACCGTGTAGTTTTCGTGCGTGATTGGGAGTGATTTTATAACATTCAGCGCCTCATCCCTTAGTGATGAGTGCAAGTAGTGAAATTTTTGGATGCTGGTCAGATCTGTTCAGACATGAACCAACTCCACAAACATATGGTAAAAATGTTACCAGTTAATTATGTTACCTGCGAAGCAGGGTAGTTTAATTGGTTGTAATTTAATAGGAGGCGTACTAAATGTGACGACTTCGGACTGATTTAGTATTTTCTTGCTCATCTCTTCGGCATGATCTAATAAATTTTGCAACTTGCATTCTATGTTACACAAATCATCTTCCGTCTGAACTCTATCACTAACGGATGCAAAATCAGAGTCATCAGACTCAATTTGCGTTTGAATCTCGTTATATTTTGCGGATAGCTCTATCAGATGACGAAGCTTTATTTTTAGCGCATGGTGGTCATGCGTATCGTGATCAAAATTATCCGGTAGGTGTTTATGCGCGATATAGAGGCCTTGATCGTGCCACACTTTTTGATCAGCGCCTTCATATCAGTCATGATTGTGTATCACTTGAAGATTCGAAATGATAATAAGAAAAAATGAGTGAATGCAGAGATGAACAAGACCAATGCAGGTTATCTAATTTATGAAGTCACGCTACAACGCGGTAACCATTGATTAACACATCTCAGACTAATTCTATGTTGTACTAAATACCGATATAGACAGCATATACAACATAACAGTATAATCCCTATTGCTATGAACACTATTTAAAAATATGATTTACAATTGAATCAAAAAATATGAATATAAGCTCGTTAAGTTATTTAAGTTTGTGATTGATTCACAGAAAAATTTATAAGCTTGCTGAGTTCACAAAAATCTAAGTTCATAGTCAAGTTGAAACTGATATAAAGAAAAAGGTTATATTATTTTTTTAAATCTACTTATTTTAGTTGAATGCCCTTGAAAGGTATACAAAATTATGTAAAATTGAAAGGATCATATGAAAAATAAATTTATATTCATTTGGTATGTGGTACTTATCGACATGTTCAAGAAGGTCTCAGAGCATGTCGAATCCTTGGCGGTCTCATCCGGCACCCATGAATTGACGATGTAGACATTGTTGATGCCTGTCAGGTGATGTCTGAAGTGGTCGAATTCTGCATAGGCTGGATGCTTTGGATTTTTCCCAAGTGATGAATGCCACGTGGTGATGGTGTTCAAATGTTGAAATAATGTTTCGAACGATCCGGTCGGTGAAGTATGACGTCCCCAAAAGTCGTGCAATGCGTGCTCCAATTATAGTTGATAATTAAAGAAATGTTGATTTAATCATGTTGTCAAATGCTGATAGGGCCTGCTAATTGAACTGTAAATCCATGAAATGAATGCTCCGTGAAATAAATTATTTGTGAAATGAATCATCCATGAAATGAATAATCCGGCCCGGAGGACCATATGTTGCATGATCAACGCTCTCGAGTATTTCTTGAGTTAGTATTTCTCATGCGAAGTGCTGCTGGTTTAAGGAATCGGATATATGTTTTAAAAGAAGAAGTGGACTGTATAAATTTGAATTAACTAGCCGTTTATTGAATAAATTATATAATAAAGCGCATGGCCCATGCAATTACGTATGGCGTACATTGCCAAGATAAATAACGATTGAAGAATGAAAATTATATAAAGAAGTTAAGCAAATAATTAAATTTAACATCGCCGCGGCTAGCAAATAGAAAGGAGTATTGAGCGAATGAAGGCTGAGGTTTAACTAACTTCTGTCGTAGCTCGCAGTTAGTGAACTGCACTTTAAGCGGATGACGTAATTGCGTGGGCTGATTGCGCACGGGTATAATGAACAAATACAAAGATTTAACAACAGTAGAACTCCATTTATCCAAACTCCAGTTATCCGAATCGCCAATTATCCGAATCGATATCAGGAATTAAAAAAAAATATAATTTCTAAAAAAAAAAGTTTATTCAAACTGCAGTTGCCGTACTAACAAAAAACATCGTAAGTAAATGAAATTCATATAAGACTGTGTTAGCTATACATCATAGTTTACGTACTGATCAGTACAATGTTTTTCATCGCCTATTGCTCACATTTTTAATATAGAACGTCAAAGATGCACCCATCCCCTGCCAGGTTACTCACCTCTCTCACATTTACAGTTGATCAGTGTCTTGCAGTCTATTGTGTGGTATACGTCGTGCGTTCTGTTTATACAGGACAGTATTTTGCCAAGGTTTTCATTTGGTGTTCACGTAGTGTATATATAAAATGTCTTCTAAAAGGAAGCGTGTTGTATCGTCGATGACGGACAAAGTGAAAATAATTGAACAATTAAAAAAAGAAGTGTCTGGCTGCTGAAACTATATAAAGTGTAAAGGATGAATCTCAGCAGGTGGACGAAGACAATGACAATGTTGCTTCAGTTGAACCGGAAAAGGAACCTATGGCGAGCGAGGCATTCGCTTGTTTTGACACTGCCTTAAAGTGGATGGAACGGCGGCCTGAATGTGACCACGTGCAGCTTCTTGCCGTCAAGTGTTTACGGGACCTGGCCGCATGCAAACGAGTTTCTTTCGTCAAAACAATGAACATTGTTTGACATGTTCAACTGAAAAATTATAATTATGTGTGTATAATTTGTTTGTAGTAAAAGTGAACTTTTTAGAAAACGTGTTTATTAAGATACTGTACTCATGTAATAAAAATAAACAAAATCGATTTTTGAGCAATTTTCGCGTTTTGTTTCATAACATAACCCTTTTCTTAGGTTTGTCCCAATTATCCGAATTTCTGCATATCCGAATTATGTCTTGGACTCATTAGTTTGAATAAATGGAGTTCTATTGTAATCGAAAAATATAAGATGATTTCAAGGAAGGTAGCTCCTGTTACTTGAATTGTTGATCAAATGTTGTTGTGGTCCTTAAAAAGACAGATGATGTGATAATTGAGTAGTGTCCCAGATATAATTCAGTCTATACTGTAAGCATATAATATTGTAACTGTTCAAAAAAATAAAAGTAAAGAAGAAACGAAGCCCCGATTATTACTCTTTTCGACTTACCTTTAAAAAGTCAGAAGATTCCAAAGTCCCAGGGTCACCACCACATTTTTTAGAGGAAATGTGGAAATCTTATCACTCTCTCCATTGAAACAATTTTGATAAATAAACTAAATTCTCCCTCACAGAAAAAATTCCAGGACCGTTTAGATGAACGTACGGACAAAGAGAATAGGTTTCGGGTACAGTGCGTAATTAACTAAACTAACACATTATAATGAGAAATCTGATTTTATTTTACTAAAACACATTGTACCTTTTTTTATGTTAAAAAGATATAATTCCAAACAAAAATAAGTCAAAAGAAAATCTTCAAATGCAAATCAGTACTTTTTTAGCGCTTACCACACCCTTTGTTCTTTCACTAGCTCTCACACACTATTGATATCTCATATTCTATTTGATATTTTTCTTTATTTAAAAGTAATTTTATTAAAAAAAAAAAATAATTTTATACAATTGTGCGAAACTGGTTATGTCCTTATTTTTTTTCTACTTATCTCTTCCGATGGGGAGTCTCCTGCTGGTTACGCCATCAGTTGTAATTTGCTTCCCGACGAAAAATCACAAAAAAAGTCCCAAAAGTCCAAATTTATGTTAACATTTTTGTTTCGATTGAATTCATATGTTTATTACCATTTTCCAAAACTTTTTACAAGAAACTAGGTAGGCCTACCGTAACTGCTCGGCCTACCTTGATTGTCCACACGCACTGTAAACTACATCTGTACTGTTTGGTGGCTGGCTGGAGACTGCGCTTCGCTTTCGTTTCTGCGCCATGATTCAGTTCAAATACGCATTTCAAACCAGTTTTTTTCCGGTCACCTCCACCCGTCCCTTCCGTGGATTGACATCACTTGTTTTTCAGTTGACCATCACGGTGCCTTATTGCCGGCCGCTACCAAACTCTGACTTACTTCGTCTTTGTCAACAAAATGCTTTTTGTGTGATTCACTGGCTAAAAATAGAATTCATTACAAAACGTACCATTACAAGACCCCCCCCCCCAATGAGAGGTTTTATGTCCAAAAACATAAAAACTCTCATTGCCTAAATCTAGGCGGATCACTGAGGATATGGCGCCACAACACTCCTTACTTCCTGATTAAAAGTTGGGTACTTACCCCCCTAATCCAGTGGCTGTGGTCGCACCCACATGACTTTACTGGACTTCCTTCATCAGGATCCCAACACTGTACAGCCAGATAGGCACTTGGCGACCCTGCCTTGACGAGCCGGCCAGCACAGGTTCATGTCCACAGTTCCACACAGATTCTGTGACAACAAAAGCAAAAACATTATCAAATGGTCTTTCATTAATCCATATCCTTTCTCTGATTTTGGTTCCTCCTAGAAGTACTGATTTGCATTGACCAAAGTACTGATTTGTGGTATCTGTAGTATCTTAACACCCAAACAACATATTACAATTCAAAAGTAGATACCCTTATGCTAAAATAACTCACATTATTTACCCCAAGTAACATATCAACGTACATAAGTATATTACCATATATCAAAATACAATTGTAAATCATATAAAAAAAATAGAAAAAAAATACTCAAATCCAATGTCTCAATTTTTTAACGATTACATTTTACGTTTACTTTCACCTTAACTGGCGCAATCCATTGTCCACAATTCATTTACATTCAAGTTCAAATTCCACTAACATATTCTGTCACAATATTTTATAACTTCTCAAAGGTTCAGATTTGCTGCATTGTTCTTTAAAATTACGATGTTACAATTTTACAATATAACCAATAGATTGTTATGGGACAGATCCGGGGGATAAATAATTTTAATTCATACAGTGTTCAACCTTTAGGGAACCTCTTTTTTAACAAAAAAATGCACACAATTCTATTGTGAAACACCTGTCTGTGTTTGTGTCTGGCGTCAGTCTGACAAGCCGAGTTACCCAATCACCTACAACACAGTACGTCTGTGAATTACAGAAAATGCGGAATTGTAACATGCCAATTTCATCAGGCGGCAACAGCTGCAGAAGTTGTTGGCCCAGTTTCTAGAACATTTGAAACCAGCCAATCAGTGAAGGCGTTATAAATTCCGAATGTTTCACGGCCAGCGCCCGACGCCTTGTGCGTATGCAACCCGCGGGAAATAACCCGCAGTCGCCATTCAGATTCCTGACCACATGGTTCAGTAACCAGTGCTCGAGCAAAGTAAAGTCGGCCGACTGTAAATCATGATGTATACATGTTAAACTAACGCAAAAAAGTGTGATAAAAAACAAGTAACAATTAAACTAAATTTAAACCATGGAAAACTAGTGTCGGAGTGTGCCAAAAGGAAGAAAGTGGTTAACGCGAGGTGGTGCAACAACCCAGAGGAACACGTGGCGGATGGGTAACTAACCACACAGAATACTAATAATTGACCCAGTTTTAAGCAATTGTTAATTTCCAGTTATAAAATGAAATTTTAAAATATAAATCCATAAATAGAGATCTCTAAGGCAAAGAGGGATTATAAAAGAAAGAGAGTGTGTGTGAAAGATATAAAGAGTACTGATTTGTCTAATAGAAATAATGAAAATGTAGTTAAGGAAAGTTGTTTTGATATATCACTGTTTTCTTTTTGTAATTATTCTTAGAGAATGTATTGTGGAATGAAACCATATGACTTTTTTCTATGTGATGCAAGAGTTGTCTTTGGAACAGCAACAGAAAGTAGAGACAGTAAAAATATATTAATACTTTATGTTATTAATCAACAAAGTAAAGTAAAGAAGATTTTGTTTAATAAAAGACAAATAATTTGTTAAAAACAGAAGCCTGTGTTAGCATAATTATTTTGCCACTCAAACCTAAATAATCATCTCTGTGACTGTTCGTCTACAGAATCCTGGAAGGTAAGAAAAAAAACGTAATTTTTAGTATTTGTGTAATAATAATTCTAAAGAAATTAATTGTTACAAGTTATAATTAACTTTACTCACATCAAATTATAACAAACAATATTGTTATTACAAGGATAAACGTTTTATACTTAGCTAGAATTGTAGCTACCCCCTAAATACAATATCTCAATTCCCCATTACAAACCATATAACACATGTTTTATAACTACTCACAAATGCATCACGTTAAAATAACCATTTCAAATTTGAATTTCACATTTCAGTTATCAAATTTTGATCATTTATAATTTATTATAAAATTCAAATCTAAATTTTTCGAATGTATAATAAAATTCACATCCTAAACCATTTCAAATCAATTTAATTACATAATAAAAATTTAGTAATACCAATTATTATTCAATCAAAATTATAAACATTACTACACAAAATACAATATACACACACAACAAAATATATCCTCTGATACCCTACAATAACAATGACAACCTAATGCATAATACATTTAACCCCAATACAAATTTATATACAATATACTTCAACATAATCCATCATTGTTCCCCAAAATCATTATCCTAGTAAGCCAAGTAACAAAACCATTAAAACCAAATAAATGTCCATCATCAACATATCTCTAACCCCCATCATCATAGATCAATCTAATACTCTACATGCACATTTCATTTTTGTCTAAATCCATTATATTATCTCTCTCACTGCAACAATCATTTAAATTTGTATCATTATCCACAAGATTATAATATTCATAATTCAGGTTACCCTTCTCAAACCAATAAAAGTTAGCATCATGTGTTTTGTACCAATCAGTAACAGTCCTGTCATCATCGGGATTACTTATCAGCAGGTAGGTATCACTACTTCCAATCATGCTACCTATTATATCATTGTTGTCACCACGTACTAAATCACTATCAAATGCTTCATTGACCAGCTCATCTACAGTCATAATATGCACTGCCCGCTCCACACCTAGAACACTCATTAAATTTTCATAATCTTTACTTCTATTAAATATTTTAACCTCCACACCCAACCGCAACTCACCACAGAAACTACTCCAACCCCCTTAAACTACATCACTCCTCGCAAAGGGCACCACAAAATCACTGAAACACCTCCTGGCTTTACCAGGTGTACCACAAAAAACTAGGGGACCATTATAAGACACTATGTCTCCCACATAACCTCTGGAGGAATCTTTGTCCTCAAAAACCATATGTGGAGTCTTTACTCCACTTAAACCACAGAGAAAATTTGCCTCTGCACCTCATGCTCACCTAACCTCCCTTCATACTCTCTCTCAAACTCATCACCTACTACCTCACCACTAACTTCTACTCCCACTACAATCATCATCACTAACATTATTCAATATTTTACTCCCTAACACTACCTTTTTAATTATGTCACCATTATTATTCGTCATATCATTATTATAGTTATCACTTACACTAACATCACCTACCTTAGTGTTCACAACCTGGTCGGCTTTGTTCTCATTAGATTTACCTGCCTTTCTTTTCCATTTCTAAGTTCGTTTTCTTATCTCATTACGGAAGTTCTTAACTTGTTCCTCAATGTGCTCACACAATAACTTATTTGAATTATTTAATTCATTAAAACGTTTATCCAACTGTTATTTTATTTCACCCCTTAAATTAATATTTTGTTGTTTCATTTCCCCCATTAACTCACGTAAAAAGTCCATCACTTCATCATTAGACCTATTGATACTGGTAGACACCGGGGTCGACAAGTGTACCCCGGAGTCACTAATTATGACAGAGTCAGTTAGACTAAGTTCATTTTCGTTGTCTGCCATTTTTCAAATTACATAAATTGCCAAAACAAAATGTTATATCCAATATTTCATAATGTATTACACAAAAAACTTACAATTAGTACATCAAATTACCCAATGAAATTGCTATACAAACATTCCGCTGTCTAGGTTTACCTACCTCTGCGTTTAAGTAGGCCTAACTTATTAAATATTACATAAATTTAACAAGTACCCTGGCAGGGTCGCCGCTTGTAACTGTTCAATAAAATAAAAAGAAGAAGCCCTGATTATTACTCTTTTCGACTTACCTTTAAAAAGTCAGAAGATTCCTAAAGTCCCAGGTTCACCACCACATTGTTTGGAGGAAATGTGGAAACCTTATCACTCTCCCCATTGAAACAATTTTTATAAATAAACTAAACTCTCCCTCACTGAAAAAATTCCAGGGCCATTTAGACAAACTTACGGACACAGAGAATAGGTTTCGGGTAGAGTGCATAATTAACTAAACTAACACATTATAATGAGAAATCTGATTTTATTTTACTAAAACACATTGTACCTTTTTTTATGTTAAAAAAATATAATTCCAAACAAAAATAAGTCAAAAGAAAATCTTCAAATGCAAATCAGTACTTTTTTAGCGCTTACCACAACCTTTGTTCTTTCACTAGCTCTCACACACTATTGAGATCTCATATTCTATTTGATATTTTTTCTTTATTTAAAAGTAATTTTATTTTAAAAAAAGGATTTTATACAATTGTGCGAAACTGGTTATGTCCTTATTTTTTTTCTACTTATCTCTTCCGATGGGGAGTCTCCTGCTGGTTACGCCATCAGTTGTAATTTGCTTTCCTGACGAAAAATCACAAAAAAAGTCCCAGAAGTCCAAATTTATGTTAACATTTTCGTTTCGATTGAATTCACACGTTTATTACCATTTTCCAAAACTTTTTACAAGAAACTAGGTAGGCCTACCGTAACTGCTCGGCCTACCTTGATTGCCCACACGCACTGTAAACTACATCTGTACTGTTTGGTGGCTGGCTGGAAACTGCGCTTCGCTTTCGTTTCTGCGCCACGATTCAGTTCAAATACGCATTTGAAACCAGTTTTTTTACATACTTGTTTAAACCCATCCCTTCTGTGGATTGACGTAACTTGTTTTTCAGTTGACCATCATGGCGCCTTATCGCCGGCCACTCCCAAACTCTGACTTACTTCGTCTTTGTCAACAAAATGCTTTTTGTGTGATTCACTGGTTAAAAATAGAATTCATTATATAACGTACCGTTACAATATGTTTCAACAGTAAAACAGTCTACTTATAAATAGGTTATAATATGTTCTGTTGAATCTGAATAGCAGAGGATATATTACGATGTATACTGCACATTTAAGCATTATCGGTCAAATTTTATAATGCCAGTTCCTTTGATCAGGAAGTGATAGAACATGGACCTATGGAATATTATACAAAAACATTAACATAAACAGTTGTCGTTGGAAAATTTAAGATAAAGAGCAGATATAGTTAACAGAAATAGATTTGTATAACCATATGTGACTGGCTTACACAGTTTCGAAAGTTAACAATTGTTTTATTAAACTCTCAAATTACAACAAATATTTAGCTAAATAGTGTTTACAATGAGCATAGTAGTACTTAAGCTTAGAAAATACTAGTCGATCCATTTTTTTCTTGATTTTGCCTTGTATCATTTTTCTAAATCGAGCGATTTAACTATCTCGCTGTCAATATTCAACCGTGCTAACAAAGATAATCTCTCATCTCCCACAGACTCAGCATATCTTTAATGAGTTTGAATGTAGAAAATGCTCTTTCAGATTCGCAGTTAGCTATTGGAATCTTCAAAAGCAGACAATAAGCAATATATATATATATATATATATATATATATATATTCGGAAATACGTCAATCATTTTACAATCAATAATCCAGTTTAGTACTTTGAGCGGACAAACTGTAGTATCATGGAATCTATCATCTTCATTCGAACGATTTGTGGTGAAGGTAGTAGTTATGATATGGGAAGAAGAAACAAGATTAATCTAAGTTAAACCAAAGAAGAAGAATATTATTGCATCATACCTTAAAATATTATATCACTTGTTTTGTGATTTGAATCGTTACCACCAATTAATGTAGAAGTCCTCACCAGTCAGCAGGTTGCTGTATGGTTGCCTACCCAAGTTATGTATTCATGTAACAATGGTTCCATGTAAGGCCGTCTGTGGTTATTTGTCTGTGCCTTCGCGGCTCTGGTTGTTGTTCAGGAAGTGTCAGCCCAGGGTAGTACTAAACGTTTTGCCTCTGTGCAGGGCTGGTGATCCCCCCCCCCCATTGTCAGAGAATACCAGCCGAATAAAATACACTTGGGAAAACCAAAATCAGCATTCTTTTGTCCAGGGTTACAATATCTGTTTTTATATTACATTGTACAAAAGAAAAAAATACCCAACCATTTTTAAAGGACATTTTAACATACATTATCAACCTAAAATTTTGAAACAATCTATAAAAGCTGGTAGGAAGTACAACTAAACTAAATTTTTTAGGGTCGTGTCTTCTCAGGGCAAGTGATGATGATATAGTGTTTTACAGTGCCCCAGCAAACATGACCACAGTTTGTTGACAGTTGTAGTATGAGTTCAGATTTCTCGCCTACTTTGGAAAAATAGTTTTCTTTATAGGAAGAAGAGTTATTATGATTCATGGAAGATTGAAGTTTGGAAAACTGTCTTGTAGAAATGACAAATTATGTCAAATTAAACCAAGAGGTTTAATTCATACATGAAAGGTTAATTCCAGAGGAGATTAGACCAACCGAGGGAGATCCCTTAGGATCGAACACAGTGGTCGGGCTCACGACCATTCTGAGCATCGGGAGTTGCCGTGTGATCAGCAACATATTTGAAAATGGTACCATGGGATTGTGAACCGGCCCGACTGGGGGTCCTGTCTCCCCGGTGTTCACGTGTTGAGGAAAGGTTTTGTAGGGGTTGTGGTTTCACATGCTGATGGTAGATTTAGACACAACCCCCCCTCATCTTTCTCAGAGTGTAGAGTACGACAAGCTGTGCCACAATCTGACATCGTGCTCTGCTTTTTTCAATCTCCGGAATCTCCGGGCCTCTTGCCGTTTGACTGATGACCTATCAAGATAATTAATTGATGAACATGGATATTGGTTGTTAGATCTATATGTAGATTGGAAGAAATATGTAACCAATGGTAGTTACATTTTAGATTAAAGTACAGAATATAAAATACTTCACTGATAATATACATTTTAAATTGAACTGATAACAGAAAGCGGAAAGACATTGAGAATATGTGAAACAAAATTGCAAGAGATTGTGAACATTTGACCTATAAGGTAATGGCATTAGGTACTGAATGTGGACAATAGTGGCTACACCATAGCGCTGTCCGTCTTGTTGTGGGTGATGGAATCGAATTTCGAAAGATCGATGCTGTGCGCTACCAGCGGCAGCCTTCTGAAGAAGCCTTTTAAAGGAGAAAACCGGTTCAGGCTGTAAGGTAAAACTTTATGCTTCTACTTATAATAAACCTAGTGTTCCGAGTCGTTAATGTAATAGTGATATTTAGTTAACTGTTCCGTTGGGCAGATTCAGTGTAAAATTTTCTTCTAATTACTATGGGCAGAGTTATTCATGAAATTCAGTGTTTGCGCATTTTAGTTTTTACTCCTTTCTTTGTAGCGTTTTCTGATGTTGATGTTAATTATATTCCTTTTGATGTAACTGTTTTATATCTACATTTAAACAGTATTGGTTGCAACTGGTCTATATAAAAATTCTGTCACAAGACAAAAATAATACAACCAGTGGGAGCTGGTGTTATGGTTGCAGCGTTGCACAACCACCAGTATAGAAGAACTAACCTACAAAATAATATACAAAAAGTATCATAAATTTCAACGGAGAGCGTATTACATCCTATGCTAATGTTTGCGTACAGTTCAAATGTGGTGCACAGGCTGGTGGTTGTAGGCCATTTGCAACTTCAACAATATGGCAGAGCTTACTATACAAACATATGACAGGATGTGCGCTACTCTTTACAACTGCTCTATGTTCCCAATGTTAGCTAGGCGGTTGCAAAGTTTCTGCAATGCTCCACTAGTAGCGCTGTAGCCCAACTTTGTGTCATGAAATCAGCACAGCCTTCTTGATTTATGTCAGGTTTAGTGTGTACGTTGGTTCAAGGTAAACGTTAGCCGTTGTTTGAGGTTATAAAATTATAGTAATAATTTTGTATAACTGTGATTATGATAGTTTAATGTCTTTTAACTGAGCTCCCATCCACTCAACCAACTACTGCAACCACCAAAATTTAGAACCACCAGCCGCCACTGAATACAACTGTGTAGAGGAGAACAGTGTGTGTGCACACACACCAAAAGGTAAACAACAACAACAACAAGTTTTTCTTTCTCAGTTACTTTATTATTATTTACCTTATATACAATGTTAATTACATAATTACTTTTTACTATCATCAACTAATAATAAAGATTAACAAATATATATATATATATATATATATATATATATAATTATTATTATTTCATTTTCAAGACCAAAAAAATAATTTATCATACATTAATAATAATAATAATAATAGTATTAAAGTTTTTAATATAATAATAATCATAATAATAGCAATTTCGTTCTTTTCTGTTTCATATAATTCGATAGCAATTTCTCTGTCACTATGACTAAATATGTTATCCATTTAGTATTATTTAATAACTTGTATGCAGTACATGTGTAAACATGTAATGGTAAGTATAATAACTTATAATTAATTAAATGAAGTTTATAGAAACTAAAGTTGTACAGTTTGTTTAAAGTATCACGTCCAGGCAACATGGCACAACTACATGCACAAAGTCACAACAGTGATTTCGATTCATTCGCATTTTAACAGATTTGACTCTTGTCGTACGTGTCGAACACAGAGGCAGAACTTTCTATATCGATTAACGAGATTATGCATTTCAAAAAGTTTTTGTCACATTAACCGTTAGATGTTTTAAGATAAATATCTAAGAATAACAAAAAATGCTATTCTGTGAAAACATCATTTTACCGTTTTTGATATGCTTTCTTTGTTACTAAACAATTAGAAAATTCATAATTATAAAGCTCTTAACAAAAACGTTAACTTTTTTCAAACTAGTTTTTTGTGTTACAATTAAAACAATAGAGCATAGTGTAACTTACTATCAGAACATACAAACAAATGTGATGATGCTACAATAAATACACTGCTTATTATAACTCTTTAAAAAAATAAATTGTCGTTCTTTACGTTCATTCTTGTTATAATCACAGCACTATTATGTTATGTTCCTATTTTTTTTTTTTTTTTTTTTTTTTTACATCATCAAAATACCACCAGCTAAACTATTATTAAATAACAAGGCAGATACTAAAGTTATTGTGTAGGTTATATCAAGAGCGTACAGCTTCTGTGACAGCAACCAAATTCACGTTAGACTTATGTACATGCACAGAACTGGTCTACAAGTGTTAAAAAAATAAAATATGAAAGTCAGTAATGTAGATCAATGATGAGGTGCATAGCTGGAATTGTGAATAGGATCAGTGGTTGTATTTGCACAGCAGACACTTGTACAGAAAAATAAACAGACCGGCAGGAATCAAACAAAATTCATGACAATACTGGAATTTTGGAAAGCAGTAGACAGTTTCACATTCAGTTGGAGTTTTATAAAATAGTGATCACAGGAAACTGAAGAGAAAAAATACAGTCAGAGAGCGGCCAAGGTCAATAAAGTTGAAAATGTTAAAAAAAAATAGTGGAAAGAGACAAAATGGTTGGTAGTTGAAAAACAACTTGCGAGATGGAATTTTTCAAACATGGATAAAATATATAAAACTAAAAATAGTGAAAATCTTTATAAACGTCAAACAGATCCACAATTTTTCTCAATCAAAATTTCGAATTTGTTTCCAAAATTAATTAAAAAAAAAATTAACCATAAATTTTGTCTGCATCAATTGTTAATTCTAAATGTACAGTACAATAAATTTAATCCACCGAGAAATTCAACAGTTAAAGATTAAAATGTTATTCTTACTTATTTCATTTTAAATGTGGATGAGTGAAAGAATGACAAAGTAACTACTAGGTAAGTCACTTGAATTGTATTGCTGAAACAAACCCATGGTACTGATTAGTTAACCTTGGAAGTAATTAATTAAGAAGAATAACAACAAATTTTCTTTTTATTTAATAATAAAAAAATGATTCTTGCACAAATCTCTGTGTAATTGACAACACTAAAAGACTTTGTACATACTAAGAAAAAATTCAGGACTAAATTCTACTATATACAATAAAAAAAAAATAATATAAAGTTCTAAATGTTTCTTTACACAATAACAAACAAAGAATATTACATACAGATTATTACTTGTTATATTATTGTTATTAATTATAATTATTACCTGGGTAATGTTATTTGTGATGAACGAATGTTTGGTTGTACTTATAGTGATCGTACTTAACAGTTAATAAAACTTAATAATAATCGCACTACAAACAAAAAAAAAACCTCTACACACTACATACAACTAAGTACACTTGTTAATAATTTACATATATATTCCAGTTGTGTGAATGAAAACTAGGTTTCATTTTGGGTGTGTGAGAGACTGACTAATTAGGGGCAAAAATTTGAACATTTCAGCGTTTGAGGGAGAGGTGTGTGAAATTATTATTTGTCATTCACAGCAGAAAAAACAATCCTCGTTTTGTGACTAAATTATCTTGTATGACTGAAAGAATTAAAAAAAAAATGTTATCATGTTGCTCGTTATTGACCTGAGAAAACCCACAGGATGAAGTGTTCCCTTATTGTTAACGCTAAAAGAAAAGCTTTTGCACTGACTCGTTTGACTGCACAGAGCAAGTCTGTTTATGATTATGTACCATTTTCTAATGTGTTACACTTATTAACTATGTGTAGTTTCTTTTTAAATATTTAATTAGCAAATTTTATATTGTAGGCAAGCTTTGCCATCTCAGTCACTTGCCTGCTCGTTTCAGACAATGTTTCTAAGATCAATCACAACAACAGGTTTCCAGTTTGTGAAATTTTGCACTCTTTTTTTATTTGCCACATATACACAGTCCAACCTACCTATGTATATACACGTACGATACACATAAAGTAACTTCATAATTACGCTGAACATAAAATATTAATTAATTTCTTCAGCTATCCTACAAAATATTTAAAAATTTGCAGATAAAAATAACACATAAAATACATAAATACATACATACATACATACAAACAACATACTTCCTAAAACATACATTTTTTATACAGAAAATAATCTCATATTTTTCTAATAAAATTTTTATCAATATTATGTATAATAATAATCATAATGATAACAATTCTTTATTCATCTAAAATGTTTAAAATATAATAATAATAACAACACAACAATTTGTGTTAAATAATAATAAATTAAGCTGATACAATTACAGAGATATAGTAAAAATGCCAGGTGGATATTCTGTTAACATAAAAATATTATCTTTTCTTTAAATATATATATATTTATATTTATATGTACTGAATAACAACAACAAAATAAAATTATTTCTATGTTATACACTAAACAATAGTAATTTTGGTTATGTTACAAATAATAAAAGCGAAGATTCTGTTGGTAAAGCTTTGCTTTGTATCGTTAACAGTCATCGTCACAATCATCACTGATCAAACTATATTCGACTTCCCTTGGCCGCTGCTCATCATAACTTTGGACACAAAATTCACAATCGCCGTCGCAGGCTGCTCGGGTTCCAGTTCGGCGAATACGTGGCATTGGTTGTCTGTCTTGCTCGCTGGTTTTCGCGCCACAAAACCAAATAATCGGCTAAACAAACAAAAATCAATTTGATTTGAACAAGTCGACAATACATTATTGTCCAATAACGTTAACATAAAAAATAACATTAACATAAAAACAAGCAAATACTTCACTTATTGTGGGGCACAGCCACAATACTTGTGAAGCGGAACAGGGTAGAGATAACAGGTAAAATTTAAATGTTTAAAGCCATAAACAAATCTTTATATTATGTATAGGATGCTAAGTATTCAGACAAGGGAGCATATTAGGATCGGTTCTATACATGCTGTATACAAATGATACACCAACCTGTGAAGAGGCTGTAATTGCTACCTTTGCTGATGACACTGGCATTATAGCAGCAGGTAACAGCATTGAAGAAGCAACTGAGAAACTACAATCTGCCACTGACAAAATCAATTCTTGGACAAAAAGATGGTGGATAAAAATAAATGAAGGCAAGTCAGTGCGCATTAATTTTACCAATAGAAAAATTAATTACCTGCCTGTGGTTATCAACCAACAACTGATACCACATCAAAACAGTGCAACGTACTTAAGCATGATATTAGATGCCAAGTTACATTGGAAGGAACACATAAAAAAAAAGAACCGAACTTTACCAAAAATTCAGAAAAATGTACTGGCTCCTGGAGTGACATTTTGAGTTATTCTGTACGTAATAAACTATTGGTATATAAACAAGTCCTTAAATCTGTCTGGACATATGGTGTACAACTCTGGGGATGCACAAGGAAAAGTAACAGAAAACTTATCTAGATATTTCAAAATAAGATTGCTTCAGTCGAAGATGAAGTTCAGCGATTCGCCAAGAAGAATGAGAAACATCTGTATAAACACCACCAACTTCTCGACAATACTGAACTTGTGCAAAGGCTAAATAGAATGAAGCCATGTGATTTAGTGTAGTGTGTCAAGTGACAGGCATCACAAGAAGAAAGTGATTTGTTTTAAAGGAGTGCGCCACAGGACGCCCATCCTACACCTTTTAAATTGTAATGAGATGTAAACTGATAGATGGGCTTAGCCCAGTCTCAATAAAAGAAAAAAAAAGTATTCAGGCTGGGGATATTCCCTATTAATTTTCAAGTGTTACTCATTATAAACCACTAAGCTCCCTAAGCTGCAGAACTTGCTCTTTATTATGAACAAAATACTTTATTAGTAAATAAATTATAAAATTAGATAATTTTTCAAATTACAAAACTCTTGATTACTCACTTTTTTTTTAAAATAAAATAACGATTATATAGCAGTCTATCATACAATATACACTAAACCACTTCACAGTTTTTTTTTTTTTAGTAAAATTTATAACCATAATACTTAAATGACGTATAATTTAGTCCTACCTATTAGATTTAAGTATGTTTCATAGACATGTATGATGGGGCTTTATGAAATTAATACTTTTCTCAAGTATATGTGACTGAAATACACAGTAATACCCCATTATAACAGAGACTAACAGGGCCTCTGGGTATCCGTTAAATTGAAAGTCCGTTGTAACTGTACGAGTTGTGTTAAAAAAAAGACCGAATTATTTGTATAGTACGTCCACCTGTGCATAGAACGAGCTGCACAATTAAGTGCTGCTAGCAACAGGTTTTGACACTGGAATGCCATTTTGTCCATCTTGTCATGATCACCAGTCTTCGAGCAACATGCGCTGTCATGGGCATGGGTACACACCATCCGGGGGATTTATAACGAAGTGAGAATGAAGCTCTTAACACAATGTGTGTGTACAAAATTTTGCTGCTAACTTCGTAAAATCTTTACAGAGCAATTTCCATTGCATTCCCAAGTTGTCATTCCAAATTTGAATTGGTACACAGTTGCTGACTGATTTCTTTCTGATCATCATCAACAAATCCAGTAAGAATTTTTCAGTGATACGATACATTTTATATCAAAATTTAATTTAACAATCTTATATGGATGTGTATTCTCTAGAAAGTCTCGCAGTTAAACGATGATTTACAATTACCAAATCACAAGCTCTCTTTCTATGATATTCGACATCGCTCTGATCTGCACCGACCATTGTTTTTACCCTCATTAACATTTCTTAAAATAATCCTTATCCTCATGCAGACCTCCACATATGCTTATATTCAAAAACCAGAATGCCTCTGCAAAATTTTAACCTAGTTCTATCGCAAAATTTCATATGCATACGTTGTTCTTCCGAGGTCTTTTAATCACACTGTCACTAATCCGGCGGCCAGCGTGGGCATGTCCCCAGTCAATCTGATATAGCTAAAAGACTAATGTTGATAGTAGAACAGAATAAATGGCAGTTTGTTGTCAAAAACTATCGTTAGGTACGCTTAAAGTCACAGCACATTGTTTGTGCAGGTTGATATGGTATTCAAAACGTTCGGTCTGTTTTTGAACACACCTCGTATATAGCAAGTACGCCTTACATAATATGGATATGACTCATTTAAACTATGTGGGTGAAAATAGAAACTATTTATTTTACTGTATTTACATATAAAAAAAAAATAGATAAGATTAGAGCAATATAGCAAAAAAAAATTTACTTCTTATATAAAACACTGTATACATGATTGTATTGTATACAACTTACTCCATTGTATCCATTGTAAATAACAGTATACATTTTACACAAATACAGTAGTTATTTGTACAGTATATACTATAATACACTAAATTATAGTAAAAACTTTGTCCAGCATCTATAGTTTTCAAATACAAGATAGTCATGTGTCAGAATCACTTTCCATATTTACTGGCTTAAAAGGAATACTAATTTTTGATTCTGATTAATTAGAGTTAATTTCTTCATTCAGTAACTTACGAAAGTGTCACAGTGAATTGAATGCTACCATTTTATGTTGGGGAGGATGATTAGATTTATTTGGAATTATTAAAATAGTAATCCCACATTATAAATTGATGGACATCTTACTTTGAACTAATCGGCACGCCGTTTTCGTTCCTTTGACTCCATCGATGGTCGTCTGGGTCCAATCCACAATATGATATCGTGGTGACAGGGTAATGACGGCGGAAGAATAGCTGCCGTTTGTTGTCTGTTAACGTGATGCCTTGTCCGGAAACTTTGAAGTGGACAACTGCTGCTGTAGGAAGCAGTTTGGAGAACATTTCGTTTATTGCACGCACGATTGCTTGAGGTCCCGTAAGAGATTCCGTGTCCACCGTTAGTAGGTACAGCACATTGCACGCTGAAACATACAAATGAACATTCAACACTTTAACATCAAAACAAACAACAACGTGTATATTTTATATACTGTATATATATTAATTTAGTGAAAGTAATTACAGCTGAGTCTCGGAAACTTTAGCATTGCATCACTGTTAACACATCTACATTTGTTAAATCGAATCTGCAAAGACTCTGGATGGCAAATATCCACACTTAAAACCAAGGCGATTGCTTTTCGTTGAACTGATCCCGTATGGGCAAAAATTGTTATATATGGTACTGTCCTAGAACAAGTTAGCAATTTTGAATACCTGGGCTACAGTGTGTCTTATAATGCCAGCAATGACGTGAATAAGTTGTATAAGTTCAATCTTATGTGCAGGACCATTAGGTGAACTCTTAAGTCAGCAAATAAAGGAACACGCCTAAAATTCTACAAAGTGATGGCTCTTCCCACACTTCTCTATGGGTCTAGGAATTAGACTTTGATGAAAGGCCAGGCCAGTCACATCCAAGTAGCTGAAATGAGATTTCTCAGTTACGTGACAGAGTATACTCTCCACGATCATAGAAGAAACACAGATATACGGCAGGAACTGAATATTATGAGTATACTCGACAGGACTGCACAGTATCGCCTGAATTGGTGGGAACATCTTTGCTGAATGGATGACTACCATATCCCCAAACAACTATGGAACTATAAGCCAAGGGGACGTCCGAGGAAGCACTGGAGTAACCAGCTCTAACCTTTGCCTATTTCAGACCAGAACAAACCATTCTTAGTTTAATCCTTGAAGATGATGATGATGGTGATCATCATCATTGTTAACATTTAAAGATATAGGTCACCAAGATGTTTCTACCTATTTTCTAGGAACTCAAATGTAGATTGGCATTCATATGATTCCTGGTATCATCATTGTTTCTTACATATTTAAATTTATCATTTTTTTTTAAGATATTTTTTGCTAGTATCCCCTCTGAAAATTCTATCACTATTAATCCACTGCTTCATAATGTGGCCGTAAATCTATGACATCATGCTCATACTTCCAGTGCCATACGAATGCTCCGTGTATAACAAACAACATGAGAATATTGTGTGTGAAAGTACAGTAATAAAACAGAAGCAATGAAATATTAATTACTTTTTTAAAGGGGTATGAATTACGTTTACCTGCGCTAGGCATTGTAAATGAATTTGATAATGTCCCCCCCCCTCCCATGGAAAACAACACTGGTACTAAAAACAAAACTCAAGAGGAAGGCCAAGGAAGAGATGGCTCAAGAATATTGACGATGATTTGATGATTATAGGGATAAGAACATGGAGAAGATTGTGCAATGAGAAAAATTGTTGAAGAGGCAAACATCCATACTGGGTTGTAATGCCAGTAGAAGAGAGACTGAATAAAAATATATACAGTACAAGAAACATGATTCATATACTGTACTATGGTTAATGCTCTGTACAGTCCTTGTATTTCGTTGTCCATGACGTGTCCGTTACTTAACTAAATATAATTATACCACTACCGACTTGGAACACACAGTTTTTATTAAAAACTGTGATGTGGTTAAATTGCTTCAATTTGAAAGATACATTGAATACACAAAGGCACTACACTCCACTACAGAATCCACCTTTGCAAACCACCTTATTGAAGCACACTACACATACAAAAACATCGACAATAACATGGACATTCTACATGTACACACAAAAGGCCGAAAACTAGACACTCTAGAACAATTTGAAACATACAAACACACAAAAACACATAAAAACGACATCCTAAACGAACAGCCACAATTCGAATCACACGCACTATTCGAACATATCACACCCCACACACACAACATCGATCTTTCAAAAGTCGATACAGTCGCCAACAACAAGACAGACAGTGCGCCCAACGGCAGCCTCTGAAGAAGCTTTTTAAAAGCGAAAAACGGTTAAGGCTATAAGGTAAAACTTTTGCGTTTTTACCTATAAAAAACATTGTGTTCCGAGTTGGTAGTGAAGTAGTTATATTTACCTCTGTACAGAAATCCAATTACTGGATCAGATTACAAATTGAAACTGTTCCCAAATGGAATATGTAACGACTATTCTATAAAACCAACTAAACAGATAATGATAGAGGCAGTGGTTTTTACAGTGCATTTTCTTTCAAATTAACTTACATGATTAAGATTGTATTGATGTGAAGATAGATTTTGAACAGGAGCTTAGAGATGTGCAGTGGACAAACACTTCATTGTGAGGCTACCAAATTTTCATTTATTACGCACATACGAGGGTTGTTCAAAAAGTATCAGACCTTTGCTCAGGAAAAAATACGTTTAGTTATCTACAGGTTTCAAACATTTATCCATTTCAAAGTACTTCCCTTTAGATTGCACAATCTACTTCCAGCGGTCCTGCCACTTTTGGAAACATGTCTGCAAGTCATCTTTTGGTATGGAGTACAGCTGTCTCATCGTATTTTGTATGATGTCTTCTCTTGACTCAAATCGGGTCCCTTTCGGCGACATTTTCAACTTAGGAAATAACCAAAAATCACAGGGAGCCATATCAGGAAAGTAGGGAGGCTGGCGTGGTTGAGGAGTGTTGTGTTTCACCAAGAAAGTCCGAATTATATGAGAAGAATGGGCAGGTGTGTTGTCATGATGGAGTTGCCAAGTTTGTGCTCTCCACAGGTCTGTCCCTTTGTGCTGTACAGCATCATGGAGGTGACGCATAATGTCTAAATAGTATTCTTTCATAATTGTTTGACCTTGTGGTGTGTAATTCGACAATCCTCCATGACCAAAGTTTGCACTTGGTCAATGATTTTACTATCATTATGGCTTGTTGAGGGCCTGCCAGAACGTGGTTCGCTGTCGACTGATGTGCAGCCATCTTTGAAGCGATTATACCACTCCTTAATACGTGTGGCACTCATAGCATTGTCCCCAAAAGGCTACTGAATTTTTCTAATAGTATCCGCTTGGGTATCACCAAGTCATTTGCAAAATTTAATGCAGTTCTGCTGCTCAAGTTTTTCTGTCATTTTACAATAAATGAAATCCGACAGGCACTTGATACACGTACGTACTGATACGCAGTCAGACAGCGACTAATTCGTTGTAGCGGGACAGCGGCAGTCAGCGCTTGCGCACTAGAGTTCACAGCATGCCTGTACTCAAGGCCCCTGCTTTATTTGATCGTGCATGAAAAAAGAAAGGTTGATTCTGTTTAAACACACCTCGTATGCACAAGTTTTATACAGTGTTTCATAGTGTCAACCAGTGGCGGCTGGTGCTATGGCTGCAGCGTTGCACAACCACCAATATAGAATAACTAAACTACAAAATAATATACGAAAACATTAAGCAGCTAAAAGTATCATAAATTTCAACGGAGAGCGTATTAGATCCTATGTGGTAATATTCAGGTGCAATTCAAATATGGCGTGCAGGCTGGTGGTTGTAGTCCGTTTGCAACTTGAACAGTATATGGCAGAGCTTACTACACAAACATATGGGAGGTCGTGCGCTACTCTTCACAACTGTCCTATGATTCCAATGTTAGCTAGGCGGTTACAAAACGTTCTGCAACACTCCGCTAATAGCGCTGTAGAGCAACTTTGTGTCATGAAATCAGCACAGCCTTCTTGATTTATAAGTTATGCCAGGTTTAGTGTTTACGTTGGTTCAAGGTAAACGTTATTCGCTGTTTCAGGTTATAAAATTATAGTAATAATTTTGTATAACTGTGATTATGATAGTTTAGTGTCTTTTAATCCCTCTCCCATCCACTCAACCAACTACTGCAACCACCAATATTTGGAACCACCAGCCGCCACTGGTGTCAACATTGGCTGCAACAAGGATGGTGAGAACATCAAAAGCATGTTAGTGTCGTTGTGAAGTTACAACAGTATGCGAGAGAGAGAGAGAGAGAGAGAGAGAGAGAGAGAGAGAGAGAGAGAGAGAGAGAGAGAGAGAGAGAGAGAGAGAGAGAGAGAGTGTGTGTGTGTGTGAACAAGACAACTAATATGCGTTTGTTCCTCTCTCTTCTCGAGTCACCTTGTGCTATACTTTGATGGGGACCATTGTACAGCTCACAAACGTGTGTCAGTCTGTACCTGCAGTGTATATGAATTCATGTTACAAAACGGTATATTACAATTGGACAGCATTGCTGTTGTCGGTATACTGTTTAGTGGCATGGCCACGATACTGATGCCATACACGACATATTGAAGGAAACACTGGCTCCTCTACAGACAGAGAGATATTACGGCTCACATGACATTTCCAATATAACATCATAAGAATTGAAACAGATGATAAAACTGAATTTGACATAAAATAAATAATATATCTAGAAATGTTGTTTTGGCAATCAAATAATTTAAACAAAAATATAAGTATAATATTACTGACTCGGAACACTATGTTTTTTACTGGTAAAAATGTAAAATTTTTACCTTGTAGCCCGAACCAGTTTTCGCTTATTATAAGCTTCATCAGAGGTCGCCACTAGGAGCGCTGTCCGTCTTGTTCTTGGTGATGGCACCATTGTTCACAAATTCGATGTTGTGTGTGTGCAGTGTGATATGTTAAAATAATATGTGTGATCTGAATTGTGTCTGTTCGTTAAAGATGTCGTTTTTTTGTGTTTGTATATTTCTAGTTGTTCAAGAGTGTCTAGTTTTTGGCTTTTGTGTGTACGTGTAGAATATCCATGTTGATCCTTATGTTTGTGTATGTGTGGTTTGGTTCAATGAGGTGGTTTGCAAAGGTGGATTTGGTGGTGGCCATCACCAAGAACAAGACGGACAGCGCTCCTAGTGGCAGCCTCTGATGAAGCTTATATAATAAGCGAAAACTGGTTCAAGCTACAATTTTACACTGTAGTAAAATTTTACATTTTTACAATAAAAAACAGTGTTCCAAGTCAGTAACATTATACTCATATCTAGTTAATCAACGGACACGTCATGGACAACAAAATCAAAGAATTTTTTTCGAAACACTGATAAGGTTTGAAAGAAAGATTGTATGATGTGTTTATGGCCCAGTTAAGGAAGATGATGGATGGAGAACAAGAAATAACCAAGAGATTGATGAGCTACTGAAGCATTGTAAGATTCGTAAAGGAGGACGAATACAATGGCTAGGTCACTTACAACGGATGGGTGATCAGCGTATGTAAAAGAAAATCCTTAAGGGCACAGGTATATAAAATTAGAATGATGGGTCGACCTAGGATAAGATGGTTGGATGATCTCAGAAGAATGAATGTGAGGGGTTCTGCTGAGACGGCAACGGATAGGAGACATTGGAAAAGATTGGTGGTGGAAGCTAGGGCTCACGTTGAGCAGTGACTAAAGAAAATTCAAATATTTTTTCGTCTTTGTGTTGCTCATGTCTTCTTTGATGGCCCGTACTGTCCCATGGGACCAGCACTGCCATTCTTGGATCTATGCAGTAGTCACTGCAGGGGGGGATGTAATAATGCCCACTTTGTGAAATTATCCAGTTGACAAAATGGACAGATAATATTTTTCTTGTTGATCATAAACTATTGTATCATAAAACACATTATTTTAATTTTAGAAATTAATCCATAGTGACTCACTCACCTGCTCCTTGAGCCAACAGCAGCTGTGCAGTGCTGACTGTGTTTGTGTCGCCTGGATTTCGACTAGGATCTGTTTCAGGAAGGGTTAAGCGGCAAGGCAAAGCCAGTGGCATCAGTGAATGTTGATAGACTAGTGCGGACAATGAACCTGAAACAAAGAAGCATAATGCCATCTTCAGTAACATCACAAACTTATGTTGCTAAATGTTTACTATCATTTCACAAACCCATCCACCAGAACTCCACCATAACTCACATAACTCATCAGATCATTTAATTTAATTTTTTTTAATAAGTAGAGCACAACAGACTTTGATAATCCAACTAATTGGGATTGGAGTGGCGTTACTGTCAAAAAGCTTAGATCATCAAATGTGTGTGAGGTCCCCACAGTTCAGTAATAGAAAATTATAGATAAAAAAATATATGGAACCCAAAGTAAAAAAATTGAAACCTTATTTAATTTCTGTCAACATTTTATTTCAAAATTAAAATAAAATTTTCTCATTTTTATTTTTATTTATTTATTATCAAAATACCTTTATACCATATTGGTGTCGGGTTACATCAACTACACTCTATATACAAATTTTTTCCATCTTACTCTATCCATTGACAATGTCTTCGCTTCACTCCAGCCCAAGCTTCTTTATCTCAACATGTTTCCCATCATTCCATCCCAAGTCAGTCGCGGTCTTCCTCTCTTCTTTCTCCCCCTGATTTTGCCTCCCAAACCTTTTTTACCATTCTATCACTATCCATTCTCTGCATGTGTCCCCACCAGCATAGTTGCTTCTGTTCAATAAAATCCAGAATCGATATCATTTCTATATCCTCTCTTATTTGTGTATTCCTAACTCTATTCTTCCTTGTTACTCCCTACTACTCTCCTAAGATATTTCATTTCTGCCGTCTGGATTTTACTTTTTTGGCTTTTGGATAGCACCCACGTCTCACATCCGTATGTTAAAACTGGTCTATATACTGCTTTATACACACTCATTTTCGTTTTTCTTGATATCTCCTTCTTATTTATAAATCTATTGTTTAATGTATAGTATACTTTTATTGCTTTTTAAATTCTTTCATTTAATGCGGCTTCTTGATTACCATTACTATCTACTATAACCCCTAGATACTTAAATTATTTGACTTGTTCTATCTTCACTCCTCCAATCTCTATGTTTATTATTTTCTCCCCCATTACCATTACCTTTGTTTTGGTCTTATTTATTTTCATCCCTTTTTACTGGAGAACTTCATTCCATATATTCAAATTACCCTGTAACGCCCTTTAACTTGTAGCCATTAGCACTACATCATCCGCAAAAGCCCCTTCTGCTACTTCTATACTTCGCAAGTTCCTGTATCCAACATGCATTTTCTTAACCTTCAGTGAGCACTTCTTAACAATTTCGTCCATGTAGAAGTTGAATAATGTCGGACTCAGTCCACCTCCTTGTCTTAATCCATAATTTGTTGTACATTCTAACGACCTCATATTTTTACCAATTACATAATTTACATTATTTTTGTATAATCTCTTTACTACCTTAATTATTTTACTCCTTATTCCTCTATTTTTTAAACTTTCCCATATTTTTGTTCTAGGCACACTATCAAAAGCCTTCTCAAGATCAATAAAAGCCAAACATACCAATTTATCTTGCTGTATCGACTTCTCAGCTATCTGTTGCAGAGTAAATATGTGATCCTGCACACTTCTCCCTGATCTACAGCCACTCTGCGATTCCTCCAAACTATTTTCTAAAATTGGGACCAATTTATTATTAATTATCTGCTCATAGATCTTTACAATTGTATTTAACAGATTGATACCCCTATAATTATTACAATTTCTTGCGTTACCTTTCTTAAAAATAGGAACTATCAATGCTTCCTCCCATTCTCTTGGTATGTCTACACGTGTCCACGCTTTATTGATAATTTCTAAAAGTATTTCTTTCCTCTTTTTCTCCATATTCTTTATCATTCCTGCTGTAATTTTATCTGTTCCAGGGTGATCTCCCATTTTTAAGTCCTTTAATCACTACTTCTAATTCATGCATAGTTATTTTTTCTTCTTCTGCAACTTCACCATCCTCTCTATCTTCTTCTTCATTAATATTGACTTTATGATCATCTTTGTTGATTTCCTTACCACCTAGTAATCCTTGAAAGTATTCTTTCCATCGTTTCCATCGTTTATATCGTTTCTTTCTGTCAGTATTTTCCCATTAGCATTATATATACATATATCATTCTCAGTTTTTTCTTTTCTAAAAGATTTCAATACTCTGAAGAAAAGCTTTTGATTTTCCCACCTACCTCTTTCCAATTTTTCTCCAAAATCCTTCCATGCACTCTCTTTTGCTTTTCTAACTAATTCTTTAACAATTTTTCTTTGCTGCTTATATGCTTCATAGTTGTCCACCATTCTATTAGCTGTATACTTTTTCCATTCCCTTTTTTTTCCTTTTAATCTGCTCCTTTATTTCATCAGTCCACATACCGTCTGTTTGTTTTCTTTTATTATTCATTCTAGTAACACCACAAACCTCCACAGCTGTATCTATAATTATATCTTTCATTTTTCTCCAGCCATGGTGTACATTAGCATGCCTTATATTTTCACTTACCTTTTGTAATTTTTCCTCGATCACATCTTTAAACCTATTACTTACATCTCTACTTTTCAGTTTATACGATCTGATAGATTTATATTCTATTCTTCCTTCTCCATTGTTTATCTGTTTTTTATCTAACTGTTCTTTATATTTGGTCATTACTAATAATTGTCACTATATATTTCAGCACCTCTCCATACTCTAGTGTCCATTATCATTTTCCTGTTGTTCCTTTCAACTAGTATATAGTCAATTATTGACTTCTCTCCCCTATTTGGTTGTTCCCTTGTGAATTTATGTATATCTCTGTGCTGATAAAAAGTGTTCGTCACAATAAGATCATGTAATAAGCAGAAATCCAACATTCTTCTACCGTTATTGTTTCTCATTTCTTCTCCATATATTCCTATTACTCTTTTATATATCTCATCTCTTTTACCCACTCTACTGTTAAAGTCACCGACAATATATTTATTTCCTTTGGCTTCCTCTGTTACTTCCGATAATTCTTTCCAGAATGTATCTTTTACTTCCACCTTCTCATCCTCGCTTGGTCCATATACCACTATAATTATAAAATATTTTCCCTTTTGACTCTCCAGCTCCACCAGTAGTAATCTTTCTGATACTGCTTCCCATTTCCGTGGCTTACTAAATCCCTGTGTATTATGCATCCCACCCCCGCTGCAGCTCTCTTATCCTCATCTACTCCACTATATATAAGTATGTGATCACCATTCATAATAATCTTACCCCTTCTTTTTTTTTAGTTTCGCTTAATGCTAAAATTTCTAATCTATATCCTATAAAGTCTTTCATTATTTCCTCCTCCTTATTATATAAACTTCTGATTTTCCATGTTCCTAAATTCCATTTATGTCCATTTACTTCATGAGCTTTCCCTTTTATCCTACCCAATTTCTCTGCTCTGTCCGTTCCCTTTATTTCCGTCCTCTCATTACTACTCTGTTTTTTAGTTTAGCTATGTCCAACTTCCCTTTACTCTTATTCAATCTCCATTCTATTCCATCTATAATTACTTTGTTGTACCCTTTTTTAACTTCCCTTCCTTTTCCCTCTCCTCCTTTACCATCTTTCTTAACTGTCTTTGTATTTCTCTTTCCTGCTTCGTTAAGTTGTTATTAATGTATATTCCTTCAGTACCTGTATCCTTTTTTAATTTATATTTATTTTCTAGAATTTTCATCTTATCTTCTTCCTTTTCTAATCTAACTACCCACATTTTTTCCCTATTTTATACACTTCGCTGGTCTGCACATGTACCTCCAGGTACTGTCCTATAAATTTCTCTACATTATTTTTAATCTCCGTTTTGTTATCTGCATCAATTTTTAATCCACTTATGATCACATTATTCTTCCTTCTATCTTTCTCCAAATATTCCACTGTATTTCTAACCTCAGCCAACTCCTTCTTAATGTCCATATTTTCTTTCCTGAGCGCTTCGTTTTCATCTTTTAGGTTTTCCATTTCTTCCACATATTTCCTTTGGTCCTCTCGTACTTGTTTAATTTCTTCAGTTAACTCATTTTTCATTTCTTGTATAGCTTTCAATATTATATCTAACTTGTCTTCACTTGCACTAGACGTCTTAACTGGTGATCTCATCGTTTTTTTACTTCTTACGAATGCTTCCTCATTACCTGATCCACTTGCTCTTCTTTTCTTTGTCCGATCATCTGTACTATACTCATCACTAACCATTTTTAATAACCTTCTTACGGCTGTTGGCCGCGCAAAAAGCAGGCCCCCAGTCAACCCGTCGGAAGTCCACACTTCTATCAGCCAACCCGCCTTCCCAATTAATTAATACAATATATTAATTTTTAAATACAATACAATAAAATTATAGTGACATAATATACAATAATATAACATAACAATAAAATACAATAATACTATATAACAACTCGTCTACACCATTAATTAATACCATAAGTTAATTTCAAATACAATATAATATTATAAAAAACAAATAAATATCACAAACAAGTTCCACTATAATTTGAAAGACAATAAACAACAAAAATCCCAGATAAAAAATTTTAAATTCCTCATTCAGAATCAAACCCCCAAACTCCGAACAGAAATCTGCCACGCTACTGACATCTCTATTTATCTTTATTGTACTGCATGCCGCCCTTTGTACATATTACTCTCTATCAACACTTATCATAACAAAACAACCTTATCTGTTATACTTAATTTCTGTCCTACTTCTTAAATTTATTTCAATTAAATCCTACTTCTTCCTTATTGACTTAAAATATACCACACCTATTAATCTCTATATACAAAAGCCAAATACCACTCACTCACTCACTGACTCACTGATCACTGTATCTCAAGAACAACAGGGCCTAGGAAGCTGAAACTTTACATGGTGGTTCTCTGGATACTGTACATGTGCAATATGGCGGGTTACAAAAAAATATTACAAAATTCAACCACAGAGGTGACTAACGACTTTCGATAAAAAATTTATGATTTCTGAACTTTTTTTCCTCCTAACTCCTCAAAGAAAAGAGCTACAGTTTTCGTTTGCATACCATTTTAAATAGCATGAAACCCGCAACATTTTGTTCACTTACACTGTTATTCTAACACTTATACTTTTCAAGATATTTGAATCCGAAGTTTCACAGTGGTGACTTCTGAATTAGGATTAAAATATCTCAAAAAGTATAAGTGTTAGAACAATAGTGTAAGCGAACGAATTGTTGTAGGTTTCATGCTCTTTAAAATGGTATATGAAGGAAAACTGTAGCTGTTTTTGTTTGGGTTGTTAGGAGGAAAAGAACAAAAAAAAAGTTCAAAAATCGTGAAGTTTCTACCAGTACATTGTTTGTTTGAATGAATTTTATTATTTAGAAATAATTATTTTGTTCTCTATTTTAAATGTTACTCCGTTATAAGCATTGTATATACATATTAAACGTTATACTGTTTCTAAACATAGATTTCCTTTCTTTAAATAAAATAAAATATTTAAACATTATTTTACGTAACCTCACAACGTATTATCACTTTACATTAAGCAATGAAATAAATTACAGTTGGTACACTTTTTCTTCTTCTTATCGTGGTATATCGATATTATCGCATAATCAAAACATCGAAATGTAGTGTAGGTATCTTCTTCTTCGTACGATTTACAATAAAATGCTTTCTTCAGTTTAAAGTGTTTTAATTAACAGTTTTGTGTTTTCTCATGATATAGGTTATTTCTGTTAAGAAGCTTTTCAAAAAGTATGTCTGTTGATGGTTTTTTAGCAATTAACCAATGTTACAGAAAAAATTGGAACGTTAACATGGAATATTAACCTATGGAAATAGTGTTTGGTGTTGATAAGGGGTGTTTTAAACTGTTGAACTATATCTCCTTTCCCTTACAAGAGTGCAGTACTACATATGATGGAACAAATTGAAGTTGATGGGGACATGGTACCTCACCATGTTGTGCCTGTGGGCACAGATGGGTCGTGCTTCTACTCCCTGTCTTACCTCATGTACAGAACTGTCTCGCTTGTGTCTCAAGTGCGAACAAGCGTCGTACAGCACATTTGCAACAACTGGCAACGGTTTAAGGAGCATACAATGATGCCGTGTGGTAACATTTATAGAACTATGGCCGAATACCGTGCTCACATGTCCCTCTACACCACATACACCACCCACAATGAAAATCAGGGTGCTGCTGAAGTATACCCTTACCATCTGGTGGTGTATCGTAATGGTGAGGTGATTATACAGCCTGATGAGTATGAGGAGGGAAAGTCCGTATTTCGATTAAAGTGTTCTGGACCCATGGTGTGTGCTCACTTTGAACCTCTCATTCCTCAATACATTCCTCCTCCTAAATCAACTGTTGATGACCTCCCCATCTGCACCTCGCTTGATACAGAGAGCCCTGAAAATACTGTTGTCAAGCAATCTGCCCATGACCAATCCGATGATGACATACCTCTTATTCATTTGCTAAGCCCTGCTCAACTTGATAACCAGAACCGTTGTGTTATGCCTCCTGATGATCTTGATTCTTCCTCTTCAGTCATCAGTTCCATAGTTACTTCAAGCGTTGGGAAAAAAAGGAGAAAAAACAACGCTCAAGGGTCAATGATAGAATCAAGAGACAAAAACATAGGGAATCAGTCAAAAACTACACAGAAAAAAATCCTGGAGTTAATAGGGAAGCTGTTAAGAAATACAATGAAAAAATCCCGATATTCACAGAGAGGCTATTAAAAAGTACAATGAGAAAAATCCTGGAGTTAATAGGAAAGCTGTTAGAAATACAATGAAAAGAATCCTGAAGTTAATAGAGAGGCTGTTAAAAGATACAATAAGGCAAACCCTGACGTAAACAGAGCTTCAGTTTCTAGATACACAACCAAACATCCCGAAGTTAATCAGGAAGCTGTTCGAAGGTACGATGAAAATAGACAACTGCTTCTGTGAAAAACAAAGCCCTTATCAGGTTTTAAATATGACTGTAATACGGACTACAATAATGACAAGGTTGTTTCTCTTGGTCAGCATATTGAATGTAAGTGGTGCCATGCGAAAAAGTGGAAAGAAGAAAGCCCCGGCCTATGCTGCAGCAATGGCAAGGTTCATCTTCCTTCTACTGAACAGCTTCCTGAACCTCTCCATAGCCTCCTTATCAATAACCACCCCGAGTCTCATCATTTTTTAGCGAACACCAGAAAGTATAACGGATGTTTTCAGAAGGCGTCCTTCGGAGCTAAAGAGGTACACGAAGGAAATTTCATGCCAACTTTTAAGGTCCAAGGGCAAGTTTGCCATAGAATAGGAACTTTGTTACCTTCTCCTCAACAAGATCCCTCTTTTCTACAAATATATTTTGTTGGCAATGACGAAAAAGAAGTAGAAATCAGATCTAACCTCTTTAACGTAGTGAAACCTTGGTTAGTTGGTCAACTTCAAAAATGTTTGCATGATAACAATCCATACATATGAGATTTTAAAACAGCAATGGAAAATGTTCTGGAAGGGCAAGAGGTTAAATTTGTGATTCATGCAGACAGAAAACCTGCAGATGAACATACGGGGCCGTTACAACGTGCCAACAACAAGCAAGGTAGCTTTGGTTACTGTCGGACAGGAGTTTGAAAAGTGAGACATAATTCTTCACAGTAGAGACACAAAGTTGGTGCGGATCAGCGAAACTCATCGTGGATACGATGCTCTCCAGTACCCAATTATGTTTTGTCGTGGAGAAGATGGCTACTCTATCAACATTCCGCAATATGATCCAATTTCTAAAGCCCCTCTTAAGAAAACAGTTTCTGCTTCAGACTTCTACTCTTACCGATTAATGGAAAGACAGGGCCAAGAAAGTTACCTATTACTGTACCGTAGTCTTCTCAATCAGTTTTTGGTTGACATGTATGCCAAGATAGAGACAGAGAGGCTAAACTTCATTAGACACAACCAGAGTAAACTGGGAGTGGAAAACTATGTTAATCTCAAAGAAGCCATGTGTAAGGGAGATGGTGTAATGGGACAAACTATTGGGATTTATTTTATTCTTTAATAATTATAAACAGTAGTAGCAACTCAAGCTGAACAACATTTTGATCACAAACGCATGACATTTTTGAACACCTTGCAGTCCCCCTCGTACCAAGCCATGCGAGGCATAAAAGCAATTAAAGAGTCTGGGAATGTAAATTATCAGAAGGGGTGCGAATTCATGCGTATGCGCATGCGAGTTGGCCAATGGTCACACGGAAAAAGCAATGCCTGAAAAATTCCTTCTCATCAGGTGCTAGATGACGTAAGCTCCTCGAGATGCGTTCCACCAACCCCGACACAAGTTGCCGCACACAGAAGATCTTTGGCCATTTTGAAAATCTTCAGTCGACAAAAGCCCTCAGACCACGCGGTCAGAAAACAGTGCTCGCGAGCAAAATATCCAGTCGACCGACAAATATAAAATGTGATTTTAAAAGTATTTCCAATAATAACGGAATGAGAAACAAGTGGACATTCATTAATAACAATGTTAACAGTTTAAAATAATAACAGAGTGAGAAACAAGTGGACATTCATTAATAACAATGTTAACAGTTTAAAATAATAACAGAGTGAGAATAACAAATTCGAATTGGTGGTGAAAGGATTAGCAACGAGGATGAGTAACTTTTGAACTTTTCCTATATTTTGAACAAATTTTAACATAGTATACAGCTGTTTAAATTCTGATAAAACAAAGGAAAAAGCTATTAATTAAAAACGAAAATGGGGATTTAAAGAAATAGTGTGTGTGTGTGTGTGTGTGGGGGGGGGGTGAAAATTATGTAATGAACAAAAACACTGGGTTACGTTAATTATTTAAGGTATACCGATTATAATGTGTATTTTCAATATTTGGTTTTCTTTTAATATGTTTAGTTGATAACATCCTATAATGGGCTGTCACAGTATGTCGTAATATAATTATATAAAAATACGTAGAAAAAGAAATGAATGTCATGTTAAAGAAATAAAGTAATGTTTTATATGATCTTATAAATATGTACTTGTTTATTTGCATTGACCTGTTTTTCTCTGCCGAGTACACTAGACGACACCTTGTTTAATTTTCATATGAACGTCAAGATTTACATTTGACGTCCAAATAAAGGTAAGGTAACGCAAAATTAATCATTAATAACTGAGTACTACTTCAATGGTCAAGTTTCGGATCTTGGAAAGATGGTCATGTTACCATCCAGTTTTACTGGTGGGCCCCGCTATATGCACGAGAGGACTCAGGACGCCATGACATATGTTCGTCACTATGGCCGTCCTGATTTGTTTATCACGTTTACATGTAACCCAAATGGTCTGAAATAGGAGCTGCCTTAAAATATGGACAAAAGCCCCAAGACAGGCATGACATAATAGCTCAGAAGTTTCATTTGAAAGTAAAAAAAATGATTAATCTTCTAACTAAAGGTTCCATTTTCGGTCCAAGTAGGTGTTACCTGTATACTGTGGAGTGGCAGAAGCGGGGCTTGCCTCACGCTCACATCTTGCTGTGGCTGCAGGACAGAATTATGGCCGACCAAACTGATAGTGTCATAAGCGCAGAGATAGCTGAACCTGATCCTGAAATCGACCCCGAGCTTCATGAAATTATTAAATCAACAATGATTTGTGGAAGTCTAAACAGGAACTCACCCTGCATGGTTAACGGCTCATGCTCCAAAAGATATCCCCGTCCTTTATCTAAAGACATCCAAAATGCAGACGATGGTTACCCCCAGTACCGTCGTAGGTGTCCTGCTGACGATGGGTTCACAGTTAACATGAATGGAGTAGACCTAGACTTCAGTGGTTTAGTCAGTGGGTGGTACCGTACAACCCTGTTCTGTCACGTACCTTTTTGCCACATATCAATGTCGAGTTGTGTAACTCTGTGAAGTCTATAAAGTACATTTGCAAATACATGAACAAGGGCAGTGATCAAGCAGCTTTTGTGTTGGAAAATGAGTGGGACGAAGTTGCCAAGTATAAAGCAGGGCGTTAAATCAGTAGTTTCGAAGCGGCATGGCGTATTTTTTGCTTCCCTATCCATGAAAGATATCCTCCCATAATGCATTTGGCAGGACACCTTGAGAATGGCCAGAGAGTTTATTTCAATCCCGAAAATGTTCATGATAAAGTTCAAAATCCACCCAAAACAACTCTAATGGCATTCTTTGAACTATGCAAATCAGATTATTTTGCCAGAACCCTAATCTACAGTGAAGTCCCTGCTTACTACATCTGGAAAAACAATCAGTTTTGCTGACAGAAGAAAGCCAAAGCCGTTCCCGGACATCCAGGAGTGAAGAAAGATCATGTACTTAGTCAGGTTTACACGGTACACCCTAACAATGCAGAATGTTATTACCTACGTCTTCTCCTTCACGAAGTCAGAGGGCCAACAAGTTTCAATGATCTTAAGAGGGAATCTGGCATTGTTCACCCCACTTATCAGTCTGCCTGCAGAGCGTTGGGTTTACTAAAGGATGACATTCATTGGGACCGCACCTTGGAAGAAGCTGCTGTGTCAGAGTCACCACAGAAGATCAGAGAACTGTTCGCTGTCATTTTGGCGTTTTGCCAAACAGCGGATCCCTTAGTGCTTTGGGAAAAACACAGGGAAAGTCTATCAGAGGACTTTTAAGAGGCAGATGGAGAATGAGTGTTCGGGGTAGAGCTTGAATTCTGCAACAACATCATTTATAACAAATGCCTACTCTCATTAGAAAACTTGGTCTTCTCAATGTCCAATCAGTCCCTCCAACAACTCGGTCTTCCTTCTCCAAGTCAAGAGCCCTACAGTTCTGCAATCAATCGCGAGTACCTGAAAGAACTCTCTTACAACACAGTCCATCTATCTGAGACTGTCGCTGAAAACGTTCCTAAACTTAACGACGAGCAGAAAATATCGGTATGGAGAACCATACATGACTTCCATATTCTAAGATTTATATTTAAAATCATTTTCAGCCAAACAGCCAGGCTGTGTCTTACCTGCCTTTTTATTGCTGTATTAAATGAAAAATATTATATTACATTAAAATGAAAAAATTATAATTTTATTGCCTGGCAACAAAATTATTTTATTTTTAACAATTACCATTGTTTCAAAAAGTTTAAATAAATTTTCAAGTACTTTACTCTTGTTAAAACGTAAAAGGTTGCAGGTAAACTACCCCTTCCCCTTAACCGATCTTCACCAAAATCGAAAGTCATTGAGACCTCTACAATTCAGGGACGTATGCAAAAAATTATTTGATTCTGTTTGAATTTGCGGCTGTTATCGTTTGCCATAGAAAATACGCTTGATAAAAAAACGTTGCAGGTAAACTACCCCTTCCCCTTAACCGATCTTCACCAAAAACAATAGGTCTTGAGTACTCTACAAATCAGGGCTGTATGCAAAACATTATTTGATTCTGTTTGAATTTGCGGCTGTTATCGTTTGCCATAGAAAATAAAACGTAAAAGGTTGCAGGTAAACTACCCCTTCCCCTTAACCGATCTTCACCAAAAACAATAGGTCTTGAGTACTCTACAAATCAGGACTGTATGCAAAACATTATTTGATTCTGTTTGAATTTGCGGCTGTTATCGTTTGCCATATAAAATACCCTTGTTAAAAAAACGTTGCAGGTAAACTACCCCTTTCCCTTAACCGATCTTCACCAAAAACAATAGGTCTTGAGAAATCTACAATTCAGGGCTGTATGCGAAAAATTATTTGATTCTGTTTGAATTTGCGGCTGTTATCGTTTGCCAAAAAAAAAAAAATTTCCCTTGATAAAAAAAACCGTTTCAGGTAAACTACCCCTTCCCCTCAACCGATCTTCACCAAAAACAATAGGTCGCGAGTACTCTACAAATCAGGGCTGTATGCAAAAAATTATTTGATTCTGTTTGAATTTGCGGCAGTTGTCGTTTGCCATAGAAAATACGCATGATAAAAAACGTTGCTGGTAAACTACCCCTTCCCCTCAACCGATCTTCACCGAAAACAATAGGTCTTGAGTACTCTACAAATCAGGGCTGTATGCAGAAAATTATTTGATTCTGTTTGAATTTGCGGCTGTTATCGTTTGCCATAGAAAATACCCTTGTTAAAAAAACGTTGTAGGTAAACTACCCCTTTCCCTTAACCGATCTTCACCAAAAAAAAAAGGTCTTGAGAACTCTACAATTTAGTGCTGTATGCAAATAATCTTTTCATTCTGTTTGAATTTGCGGCTGTTATCGTTTGCCATAGGAAATACCCTTGTTAAAACATAAAACGTTACAGGTAAACTACCCCTTTCCCTTAACCGATCTTCACCAAAAACAATAGGTCTTGAGAACTCTACAATTCAGGGCTGTATGCGAAACATTATTTGATTCTGTTTGAATTTGCGGCTGTTATCGTTTGCCAAACAAACAAAATTACCCTTGCTAAAAAAAAACCGTTGCAGGTAAACTACCCCTTTCCCTCAACCGATCTTCACCAAAAACAATAGGTCGCGAGAACTCTGCAAAACCGGGCTGTATGCAAAAAATTATTTGATTCTGTTTGAATTTGCGGCAGTTATCGTTTGCCATAGAAAAAAAATCTACAGACAGACAGACAGACAGACAGACAGACAGACAGACACACAGACAGACACACAGACACTTTTCGGAAAACGACTTTTTTTCATGTTTTGAGTGTAGTAGAATCAGAATCTGCAATAATCTCGAACACGATTTTTTTTGCCATCACCATACCTTCTGCCATATTCCTTAAGGAATATGGAAGTAAAATATCTACAATGAAATAACTGTGAGCGTTGAATCAGAGGCTGGACGGCTGTTTCTCCTTGATGCACCAGGTGGCACAGGAAAAACCTTTTTGATAAATTTAATACTAGCCAGTGTAAGAAAAGATAGGAAAATTGCTATTTCTGTTGCTTCGTCAGGTATAGCAGCAACATTGTTGGATGGAGGGAAGACAGCTCACTCTGCCTTTAAACTGCCTCTCAACTTAAGCTACTCAAAGACACCACTTTGCAACATATCCAAACAAAGCGACACAGCCAAGGTACTTAAAAGATTGTAAGTTGATAATTTGGGACGAGTGCACCATGGCTAACAAGGGAGGAATTGAAGCTTTGGATAGAAATATGCAGGACATAAGAAGCAATAAAAACCTGATGGGTGGAGTCACAGTTCTAATGGCCGGAGACTTCAGACAGACTTTACCTGTTGTGCCTCGGGGAACGCGAGCCTGTCTAAAGAGTTCCTTCCTGTGGCCTAAAGTCCATGTTCGTTCCCTGAGAGTCAACATGAGGGTGCATCTCAAAGGCGGTTTAAAGGCAGACGAGTTTTCAAGTTTACTTTTACAGATCAGTAATGGAAATCTACCTGATGAAAACGGCAAAGTTAAAATACCAAAAGAATTATGTGAAGTTGTAAAAGATTTGACAATGGAGGCTGAAAAAATTTACCCAGATTTAGCTAATTTTTATTTAAAAGATTCATCTTGGCTGAAAGAAAGAGCCATCCTTACTCCAAAGAATGACACTGCAGCCAACATCAATAACACATTATTGGAAAAACTTCCAACTGAGATTGTGAAGGACCAATCCGTGGACTCTGTGGTGGAAGAAGAAGACGCAGTCCATTATCCAGTAGAGTTCCTGCACACGCTCAATCCTCCAGGCATTCCGCCACACAATCTCTACCTCAAAGTTGGAGCTCCAATAATGCTGCTTCGAAACCTGATACCTCCTAAGCTATGTAACGGTACCAGGCTCCTGGTAAAATCTTTGCACAAGAACGTAATAGAAGCAACAGTATTCACTGGATGTGGTCAGGGGGAAACAGTCTTCATTCCACGCATTCTGCTAATTCCATCGGATTACCATTTTTAGTTTAAAAGACTTCAATTCCCTCTCAAACTCTGCTTCACCATGACAGTAAATAAAGCACAAGGTCAATCTTTGAAAATGGCCGGCGTAGATCTAAGAGAAGACTGTTTCTCCCATGGCCAGTTGTACGTTGCTTGCTCATGAGTTAGCTCTTCTGCCAGTTTAACAATTCTTCAGCCAGAGGGTCAAACAAAGAATGTTGTCTACAAGGAAGTTTTATTAAGATACCTTAAAGCAGCATGTTTTCTTTTACACAAAACTTTCACTACTTAACATTAAGAACCCACTCACTATTCCCTTTTCCATTATAACTAATCTCAGCTTTTTTGATTAAAAACCTAATTTTCTTGCAGAATTATTGCTGATAAGTATTTTTTTAAATTTAAATTCTAATTAAGGTCCCTTCTTATTAGTAATAGTCAACGGCTAAGCAAATCAGTTGCCTGGCTACCAAGTATATCAAAATGCCAGGGGTGGTTGGTGGGTAAAAAGGGCTGCTTGCCCAATAATATGGCTGTTTCATAAAAAAAAACTACTTTCATACACGATTACTAAAAATAAGTCTTTTTGCACAAAAAATTCACTGGGCCTTAATAAAATTTGCTTAATTATCCAAAGGTAAAAAAAAATTTAACTTTAAAAATGGCCAACCAATTTTTTTTCCTGAAAGACCGTAGCGAAGCACGGGTATACAGCTAGTTATATACATTTTTAACACTTAAACAATATACACTCCCTATAACAATTAACCAACAATCTTGCAAACTCACTAATATCTCTAATTATCTAACACATAACCTACACCCTGATTTATATCACTATACCCATTCACAAAACTTTCTTTTCTTCCAATAGACTGTTACACCCACATTCACCCTTCAACATTTATCTCTGTACTGTTATTTATTATCCTTATCTTGGCAATAATTCAAATATAACAACAAAACTATCACTACAAAGCCAGGTCGACTTGTACTATCTACCTGTCGAAACATTCCTTTCTCATTTTTAACAAAATAATAATAATCTAACCCATGATTTCTACCATTATTGATAAAACATTTTAAATTTGATTCATCTTTAGTTTAATTTTCATTCTGTTCATGTTAATTATTCAATTTCTAAACTATAATTTCATTTCTACTTTTTCAATCTACATTATTTCTTATTTTGCTGATTTGTTTATTAAATTACATTTGTTGATTTATATTTGTCATCTTTTAAATTTATTTGTACCTCTTGGTAAATTTAATTTAACTTACGGTACACTCAGATTATTGGATGTTCAAATTGCTAAGGTTCCCTTTGTTTATGTAAATAAAACAAAGTTTAATGTCACTTCTAATGTTTCTGATTGTAACTTTTAAACGGCTTGGTACAACAGGACGAGATCTATGGACTCCTCAAAATGTCCTTAAAATTTTACAAGATATTATAAGCATGTATTAACACTTTGAGGACCAATGGTGTAATATTGCATCACCAGTGGAGTTTATATTTTGACAGATGGTGCACATTTACGCTGCTCACTTTTCAATGCTTTCAAACGCTTTGCATTTTACTATTACGCCACAGAATGAATGCAGAAGATTTATTTGACATTTTAGTTCTTGTTTCTGCCATCAGATTGCAGCACTGACTGACAAAATAATTTTTAGGAAAATAATTTGTACAGTTGGCAAGTGTCGTGACTTTGTTTACATTTTGTGTGTTCAAGGTGTAAGTTGCGGTTTTTGTTTAAGTGAGGTTTGCAGGTTTTATGAGGTTATTTAGTGTTTATTTTGCATGTTATTGATAGTACTGAGTGTGTCTGTTTTAATTACTATATTATTAGTTACAAAATGGATAAACAATATTTGACAGAACTTTTTTTTTTGATTAAAATTGCACGAAACTTATTTTTTTAAACAGCTTCAGTTGTAATATATAAAAATCAATAATAAAAATGTTAATAGTATTTTCATAAGAGGAAAGTCTGGGAAAAAGTGTGGTATAATTATTTGTATTATTAAATTGTATTAAGTATTTATTAATGTTTAAACGACAGTGCTTATTTTAAAAAACTGCTGGTCATAGGGGATGGTCTAGGTACAAACACCATGGTACTCAAAGTGTTAAGAGAACTCTGTGTTAATAACAAAGCATATGCTGCCAACAATTCAGCAAACAATATTAAACTTTACAGGATACATCACTTGATGAGGTGGTATTGAGACATTAATACGTGAGGGAGGGTGGTAGGAAACAAAATATTTATTTGTATTCATGGTGGATGGAATTACAATGGCTGTGCAGAAAGTAAAACTTAAGTTTTGGAATAAATAAACAAAACATGAGAGAAAACATTTTTTATTGACACAATTGAAAACTACATTCTTAGACTATTTTTACTACCGTGTTCCATAAGGAAATGGAAGTATGGTGATGGCAAAAAAAATCGTGTTTGAATTAAGGGCTGATTCTGATTGTACTACTCTCAAAACACGAAGGAGTTATTTTTCAAAAAGTGTGTGTGTGTGTGTGTGTGTGTGTGTGCAGAATTTTTTCTATGGCGAACAATAACTGCCGCAAATTCAAACAGAATCAAATAATTTTTTGTATACATGCCTGAATTGTAGGGGACTCAAGGCTTATTGATTTTGGTGAAGATCGATTAAGGGGAAGGGGTAGTCTACCTGCAATATTTTATGTTTTAACAAGAGTAATTTTTTCTATGACGAACGATAACTGCCGTAAATTCAAACAGAATCAAATAATTGTTAGCATATGCACCTGAGTTGTAAAGGACTCAAGGCCTGATTTTGGTGAAGATCAGTTAAGAGGAAGGGGTAGCTGTCCTGCACCGTTTTATGTTTTAACAAGAGTAAATTTTGATAAATAAAGTATCCTGTACAGAAGGTCATAATAATCCACTGTAGAAAGGTAGATGAAATATCTATAAACAAAAAGGGTAGTTGAAGAGAGAGGAGTAATTTTCTATAAATGAAAATGATAGTTTAAGAGGGAGGGGATAATTCTTTATATGTGTACTACGTTATCGACAACAAATTAGTAGTTTGTTGTTAAAATTCCTTCCCGGGCTGTTTGGCCGTGGTCAAATGTTTTCTGCAAAACCAGGGATTTCCGCAGTGCCATCAACTGCCATCATCAGTGAAAATCGAATGCGCTAACTTGAGGTGGTATACGTTAATGACCACAGTACTGTGGTTAAGGCTGAAGAAAGAAGTAGTTTCTATAGAAATATTTCATTTCAAAAGTGATTTTAAATATAAATCTTAGAACATGGAAGTTATGTATGGTTCTCCATACCGATATTTCCACATAGTGTCCATTCAAGTTCAGACACTTATAACAATTTATGAGTTTTTGAATGGCCTCATCATAAAAATATGCCACCTGTGATTTCAGCCATTCATTAACTATGTTGTCTGTCTGTCAGCCACTGTCAACTCTTTGTTGTCTTCAAAGCACTGTGTTGCCAGCCAATTGTTTATATGCATGAGCAGATGATAATTGACACATCACGGATGTATGGGTGATAATAGAAAAAAATCTCCCACCCAAATTGTCTCAAAAGTTGTTGTGTTCGAGCGGCAGTATATGGCTGGGCATTGTCATGGAGCAACAATACCCTGGAGTTTAACTTAACTGCATCGCTTTTTTTGGATTGCTCTCCGCCCTTTTTGTTAAAGTTTCACAGTAAAACCTCAGAGTTGATTGTGGTACCCTGTTCCACAAACTCTACCAGGTACCCTGTTCCACAAACTCTACCAGGTACTCTGTTCCACAAACTCTACCAGGAGTATCCCTTTTCTGTCCCAAGAAATTGTCGCCATCATTTACTGACAAGGTCTGCAAACACTTCCTTGGTTTTTTTGGGCGAGCGAGTATAGCCCCACTTTGGATTGACTTTTTTTGTCTCATAATTAACACACCTAACCCAGGTTTCATCCGCAGTTGCAATGTGGTCCAGTAGAGAATCACTGTTCTTATTGTAGAGCTCAAGAAATGACAATGCTGATGCCATCCACTGGTTTTCACGCATTTCTGTAAGCATTTTCAGGACCCATCAGGCAGAAAGCAAACCATGTGAAATTTAAGGAAACTCATGTAATAGCTCAGTAATCATAAACAAAAATAATTTTCACTTATTTGTTTACCGATTTTCTTCATCAATTCATCAGCAGAATACTCTGCCGGCCACTTTGCTCATCATAATCCACATTGGTGAGACTATTTTTAAACATAAGACATCACTGCCTTACTCCTCGCTCACTCATTACATTGTTCGCTTACACCACACACTGTTACCGATGAATGTCCACTGGTCTGCAGTTTTTTGTTTGCAGAAGTCTCATTGCTGAGTGCTCTTCACAGCTCACAGGATTTTCAATTGTAGCACACATTTTTAAAATTATTAGTGACACACAGAAACACAACACAATACTACTAGACAAATTTAACAAAGGATATGGAAAAAATGTGAACTATGCGAGTTTAGAGACAAATGCCCAAGCGCATCTCACACTACCAAGCAGTCTACAGTCATACTCAAAAGTTTGTCATTTGAATGTATGTTTCCCAGCTGTGAATATCATGAGCGTCAATTTGTAATACAAGTATAGGCTAATATTTGTGCGTGTTCACGTTACAAAGTATGGCACTTGAAATGATGTAGACTAACAAAGGACAAAGTTTAAGTATTCTAATGCTCTTACTGTCACTTTTGGACAGATAAAGTTTCAAGTTGCGTATGAGTTTTTCTTTGACTGTACAAACATCAAGCAGCGTAGGGGATCGTACTGTATCCCCACGCAACTCACAGTGCCAGTGCTGCTACGCTTCCTCTCTCCGAATACAATGTTAACATAGCCGTGTAGTACTTTAATGGCCACAGTTTGATGCACACTGAGTCATGTCACTCAGCACCACCAAGATGGGGGGCGCTAGCCCCACTGCAACACTGAAACGTAACTTACTTTCTGGACACCCCTCATACTTAATTGTATTAATTCTTGTTTTATTATTTTGGTTGTTATTTCAAGAATTTTAATTAATCATTGAAATAAATAACAAAAAACTGAAGCTTCAAACACACACACACACACACACACACACACACACACACACACACACACACACACACACACATGTATTCTCCTTTATGAGTATTTTACTTACTGAATACAGGTTCATTCGCACATCCTTTAAGACGGACACCTCTTGATGTTGGTTCAATTAAAAAGTGCCTAACTAGTTCTGATGATGGATCAGAGGATTGATTTTTTCCAGGTGTTGAGGGAGGTGGTGTTGCTACTTTGAGTGCTAGGCCGAAAGCTCCAGGAAATGAATTTGAATCCCGTACAACAAAAGTTCCTGGAGATTTGTCCCTTAACATGGCGATAGCTGAAAAACAGAAATGACAAATTTTTTATTTCTAAAGACGGGTTTTAAAATTTTGCATACCATATCTAAAATATTTGCTGCCAAGTTATTAGATATTATTATCTAAACGAGACAGTTGGTTTTTGCATTTTGTGAAGGGACTGGTAAAAGTCAATTACAGCAACTATGAACAATGAGTCCATTTGCTTGGGACCAGAGTAAACTATTTTTGGTTTAATCCTTGTTAAAGATGGTGATGGTGACCAAAATACCAAAAGATTTGTGTCACCAATATTATGGCGCCTTCATCCAAGTGGTTAAGAAGACAGACACTAAGTTACACACTGCAAAATAAATACTGTAAATAAATAAATAAAATACACACTGTACAGTGTGTGTAAATACCTTCTTCTCTGGATATCGTCGGCTTGTACCAAAACCTTGAAGTGTCTCGTACAAACTTGACATGTGCCGGCGACACTTCCTGTGGCGGCTCACTGTTAGAATGCACGGACGAGCGACGAGAGTGCCCATAATAAAGGCTCGGCGATGACTGGCCACCACCACTTATACCGTTCTGTATGCCAGAGAAAGTGCCCTGTAACGAAACATCAAACGTTTATTAATACCAATGTGTAAGCTTCACTGGGTATGATTAAACGACAGCCCAAGTAAGCCAATTATTTAGACGATGTCTACAAGGTCGAATCTCTGGAGAATAAGATAATTCTAATATTTTATATATCATGTATACTGGATGTAATGTTTGTAATAGGACTGGATGCTCTTTCAGTCCTATGCCCGTATGTTGTATAGGTGCACATGTAACCCTGTTCTGACACACATATTATTATTGGTATCCAAGTAACTTTGTTATTTATAAATAAATAAATTATCTTAGCCCCGTTGTGTGAGTTTGTTTTATATTTAGAATTACACGTTTCAGAACATATGTTCCATCATCAGATTCCTTCACTCAGTTGAGACCGTCAAATGTTAAAATCACATACTCAATTGTTAAAAACACGCGTCAGTATGGGTGCACACCCTACAAAGACTGACTGGATAAGCCTTTGTATCCGCTAAGTATACGGTCAGCCTTCATAGAGTATGCACCCATACTGACGTGTGTTTTTAACAATTGTGTATGTGATTTTAATATTTGACGATCTCAACTCAGTGAAGGAATCTGATGATGGAACATATGTTCCAAAACGCATAATTCTAAATATAAAACAAAGTCACATGGTTCTAAGGTAATTTATTAATTTATAAATTTTTATTAATTTTATAAATTTGTTCATGTTCTGTCCAATGCCATATGGGGGTCACTTTTACATAGGTTTAAACAGTTTTTCAAGCTTGCCGTATGAGAACAGCAGATAATATCTGAACTGTAATTACTTCTTTGTCTAACAGACAGCATTGACTGCATTTAACTGAATAAACAGCAAGCATTTTGTGTTTTGTTTACATGCATGCATTCAGTATTCGGAGACTGTTTAGAAATAAATATTTCTAAAAATATAATATTTCCTTTACTTTTTATAATTCATGTAATGTGTAGCATAGACTAGTGTCCAAAAATGATATAAAAACCATAAATGTGTGTTTGAAAGTGAGTTATAAAAATAAATTGTGACTTAAAAAACTATATTAAAAAAAATTTTAGTGCAGTTTTAACTTAATTTTTTTGTTTTAAATAGTAAAAAAATGTAAAGTGTTATATTGATTAAAGAGGACGAATGGAACTAAAATACAGTGTAAGATAAGTTGACAAAATAGAATTGGTTAAGTTGTAGCATAACAATGAAATACAGTAGAACCTCGCTAATCCGTCACCTGTGGGACTGGGGGTATGGTCGGAACGCAAAAAAGGTCGGATTATCAGAAGAATACAAAATGTTTATTATTTAATTAAATGAGACAGTCTAAAATAAAATAAAACTTATACAGTAGGCTACTAGGCTATATGATTGGTTATGTACAATAAATGATAATATGTACAGTCCAGCAATCGTGTAATAAAAAACAAGAAACACATTTTATTGGTGAAAAAAATCGGTAATGTTCTTTTGTTTGGCAGACGACTGTCTAGACTTAGCTGCAATGTTCCTCCATTTTTTGATCCACAAGATATCCATAGGTGTAGAGGATGAGTTCTGTTCGATGTACTGAAGAGCAACATCTAAACCTTTCTTGGTTTCCGTATGCGATACACGGGCAGGCGGTTCGTCATCATTATCATCATCAGGGTTTTCATTTACGGTTTGTTCATCAACTTGCGAAACAGCGGCAACAATCTGATCGTTATTTAGTTCTTCATTTGTTTCACAATCTTCATCACATTTGGCAATCCACTCATCAACGTCATTTGCTTGGATATCATGTTGCAAAATTTGTAAGTCGTTGACAATTTCCGGCGTGTCTGTGTCTTGCTCATTCCCAGTTTGTTCACTCTCGATCATCACTTCCGGCCAAAGTTTACGCCAAGATTTTTGCAGTGTGTCAGGTTTCATTTCATCCCATGACTCGGCTATTGTGTAAATTGCATCTTTGATACTAAGGGATTTCGTAGCTTCAAAAAGGTTACAGCCTTCTCCTGTCTTTTCCAAAATCAAGCTGATGTACTTTCGGCGATAACACTTTTTCAGCCACTCAAGCACTCCTTGATCCATTGGTTGGATAAGGGAAGTTACACTGGGTGGAAGGAATGCAGCTTTTATTTCTCCTTTTATCAATTCTTCTTCAGAAGGGTGTGATGGTGCGTTATCTAACAACAACAGAGCGCGAACAGGAAGTTTTTGGGCATTTAAGTTTTTTTCAACAGCAGGCACAAATTTGTGAAAAAACCATGACTTAAAAAGTGTACAATCCATCCAAGCTGATTTTTGGTTGCAGTAATAAACTGGTAGCGATGATAAATTAATGTTCTTGAACGCCCTTGGCGTTTTGGACTTGCCAATGACAAAAAGCGGAAGCTTGTGTGTACCGTTAGCATTGCTGCAAGTAGCAATGGTTAGCCTGTCTTTGGCAAGTTTTGATCCTAGTATCACGGTCTCATTTGATGCAGCAAGTGTTTTTGTCGGTAACATTCTATAGTTTAGGCCAGTTTCATCTATATTATAGACTTGGTCGGGTGCTAATTCATTTTCTTCAACAATTTTTTTAAATTTCAAAGAAAACTCTTTTGCTGCCTCATCATCAGCTGATAGTTTTTCACCTGATATTGCGACATATCTAACGCCATGATGGGTTTTCCACTGATCTAACCAACCTTCACTAGCTGTGAAGTCACCTTCAACTTCCAATTTTTTGTGCAGAATTAGTGCCTTTTCTTTGACAATAGGCCCAGATAGCGTGGTTCCTTTTCTCCTTTCTTGGCAAAACCATATCCATAACGAGTTGTCTAGCAGTTCCAATTTTGGCTTTTTTAGTGTTTTGCGACTTTTTAGTGCTTTCTCGCCCTCTACCGTCACCGTACAAGATTCAATATCCTTTCTACTTTTCCTCCAGTCCTTTATTGTAGTAACTCCCACATTGAGTTCCTTAGCAATTTTTTGGAGTGATTCCCCCTTGTCCGGTCTCTGTAGCACTTTCAATTTTTCACTTAAAGGAAGAGTAACGTGTTTACGTTTTGCTTCTGACATAATGCAAAAACTACAACAGTATGTACACACAGTATTAAAAGTGTAAAAAAATATTTGTAAACACTAAAACTGTCACCAATTACTACATACACCAATTCACACAGGACAAGTAATTAGCACGCACTAGACACTAGATGCCGGCCCACTGAGGCAGCAAAACAACTGACAAGTATGTAAACAAGCTGGTGAGTCATCAACAAGTCAGTGCCTGAGCCGCGGTCGGACCAACCGGGACGTCAGACCAGCCGAGGGTCGGACTAGAGAGGTTGTACTGTGCACTGAAAAACACCAGGCCACTGTGGGTTAACACCCCTTACAGGCCTAGGTCTGAAAGTGCTAACAGTTATCACACTACACTATATAGAAAACAGTTTGCGGTAATTATAAATATCCTCCAAATAAAGTTTTTATCAGTAAAAGATATTAGAATTTTAATTAATTAAAACAATTAGGCAGAATTTTAAACACTAGGCAGAAATTACTCAGATACCGTGTATATAATCACAAGAGCTGAAAGCAGATTTACATGGGAAAATGATTTTGTATTGGCTGAAGTAGTGAATGTGAATAAGATCACTGCAAGCTGTACAACACCAAACATGCTGGGGAGAAAAAATCAGCATAACTTGAAAACTAAAAGAATGCTAGAGCAAAATGTTTTAAATTATGCAAATTAAGAAATGACCACTACTGACAGCAAAAATCATGTTTCTTGTTTTTACAAGAAATTAATTACTGGTACACAATAAGATTAGACATAACAAAACTGCATTGACAAGTAGCACTCAAATATTCTGACTATTAATTCAGCCCTTGCATCAGTAGCATGGGTACATAACACCTGTTGGCAGTTGCGATAGGCCTAAAACTTGACCTAAAATTTAATTCGAATTTTTTCTTGAATCAAGTGTTCTTTTTAGGGCCAAAATATTGTTTTTAGAGCCAAAATATTTTTTTAGAGTATTTTCTATCATTCGTTGGGAGAAGAAGAGGGTCCCGGTTCAACGGGATCTGACTTTCATTATACTTACACAGAATAAATCAGAACACAAATAATCAAATTAAAAGTAATAGTGACTAAGATAGAAACACATGCCTAAACGAACAAAACACAAATACGCATGCAGTAGCTGCTGCGCGTCAGTTCCAAAAACGAACAGCTGCTAACTGAGCGTTTTGCCGGTTTATACAGCGGCAACACATTGAATGGATGAGCGTGTCCCACCTCCACCGTTTGTACTGTGACAACTACTATGAGGTCAATGACTGTACACAGTAAAACATTGCCAATGTCTGAGCCGGCAACACGAGACGGTACAAGTGCCCAGCACTTTGAAAGCAATGGTGCGCTTTTCTTCACGTTTCCCTACTAATGTTGTTCAGATTTCAAATTATTCAATAACTAAAGTATTTATTCTGTGACATAATTAACATTATTTTCTTGTGTTTCCAGGACTGTTGCTGCCGGAAACAGTGGTTACATGGATGCCACACTACATTAATTTCGTGTTTTTACAAGAAATGAATTACTGGTACACAATAAGATTAGACATAACAAAACTGCATTGACATGTAGCACTAAAATATTTTGACTGCTACTCTGTCATTGGTATTCTGTCAGGTGACTACTATGAATGGTCAGTAAATAAGGTATAATTCAGCCGTTGCATTATATGAGGACTGTTCAGAAAGTAATACCTGTTTGCAGTGTACAGAGTGTGCAGCTGTTCTTTTCATGTTCAGCCGTCTTAGTGAAGTGTGTTTAATCTGTGTGAGTTTCAACTGCATTCCTGACCTTTGTGCTTTGTCTGTGTGTTCAAAATATTTAAACAATCGATAATGCTGCCGTGTGGGCGTGAGGTATGGAATTCATCAAATTAGTGAAGTAAACAGTAGTGTAATAAATGAATGATCTGTAAGTAAGATGATGGTGTAAACATTTGACAAAGGGGGAGAGAATGTCTTGATAATGAATGAAATTATAATGCTTCCGTCATTACAGGTGATTTGCCGCATCGTGTTGGTGAATTTATCAAACAGAATTGATGTGTCACACTTGATGAAATAAGCAACCATTTATCTTAATCATCAAAAAAACTGTGCGAGTTGGGTTCCACATTGTCTTAATGATGATTGTCATTATCATCATCATCATCTTCAAGGATTAAACCCAGGGTGGTTTGTTCCGGTCTCAAATAGGCAAAGATTAGAGTTGGTCACTCCAGTTCTAGTGTCGGACGTCCCACACCTCTCTGTCCCCTTGGCTTATAGTTCCATAGTTGTCTGGGGATGGGGCAGTAATCTATTCGGCAAAGATGTTTCCACCAATTCAGCCAATACTGGGCGATCCTGTCGAGTATACTCATAATATTCAGTTCCTGCCATATATCTGTGTTTCTTCTATGATCATGAAGAGTATACCCTGCCACGTGCCTGAGAAAACTCATTTCAGCCGCTTGGATGCGACTGGCCTGGCCTTTCGTTAAAGTCCAATTCTCAGACCCATAAAGAAGTGTGGGAAGAGCCATCACCCTGTAGAATTTTAGGCGTGTTCCTTTACTTGCTGACTTAAGGGTTCACCTAATAGTCCTGCACATAAGGTTGAACTTATGCAACTTATTCACAACGTCGTTGCTTGCATTATAAGGCACTCTTGTCTTAATGATGGACATAAAAACATATTGTATGTCTGAATTGTTATTGAAAGGATAGAGACAAATTCCTAACATATATCAAAACAGGGGGTCAAACCCTGGGTTTCTTATGCTACACCATAAACATCAGTCTGCGCAATGGCATCACCCTCCAGACCAGAAAATTACAACCAGGCAGTCTCAACTCAGAAGGTTATGACTACAGTCTTCTGGGACTGGAAAGGCCCACACCTTGTTGAATTTATGTCTTATGGGGCCACAAAAAATGCTGACACATATTGTCAAACATTAAAAAAATTGTAACGGGCAAATTTGCCTTCCAGAACATTTTATGATTGGTCACTCTACAACTGACACTTTTTGTTTGCAGACGATCAGGCTATTCTGTCAGACTTTGAAAACAGATTGCAGATGGGGATACATTTGTTAAATCGAATCTGCAAAGACTCTGGATTGCAAATATCCACACTTAAGACCAAAATGATGGCTTTTCGTGGAACTGATCCTGTACGGGCAAATGTTGTTATAGATGGTACTGTCCTGGAACAAGTTAGCAATTTTGAATACCTGGGCTACAGTGTGTCTTATAATGCAAGCAACGACGTTGTGAACAAGTTGCATAAATTCACCATTATGTGCAGGACCATTAGGCAAATCCTTAAGTCAGCAAGTGAAGGAACATGTCTAAAATTCTACAAGATGACGGTCCTTCCCACACTTCTTTATGGGTCTGAGAATTGGACTTTAATGAAAGGCCAGGCCAGTTGCATCCAAGCAGCTGAAATGAGATTTCTTAGGCACGTAGCAGGGTATACTCTCCACGATCATAGAAGAAACACATATATATATATGGCAGGAACTGAATAATATGAGTATACTCGACAGGATCACCCAGTATTATCTGAATTGGTAGGAACATCTTTGCCGAATGGATGACTGCTGCATCCCCAAAGAACTATGGACCTATAAGCTGAGGGGATGGAGAGGTGTGGGACGTCCGAGGAAACGCTGGAGTGACCAGCTCTATCTTTGCTATTTGAGACCAGAACAAACCATCCTTGGTTTAATCCTTGAGGAAGATTATGATGATGATTAAACACATTGTGATGAGCCTTTCAAAATCACCAGAGGGGCCTGTTGTGTGGTATTTTTTACTTCTCTCCATGCCAACGCACAGTCTCATGCTGCGATGAAAATACAACAGTTGCGTGCACAATGTAAATGGGAAGTTTTCAGTCATCTAGCCTATAGCACTGACCCTGCCCCCAATTACTGTCATCTGTTTACTAAACTGAAACAATAATTGGGAGAAAAGCATTTTGAGACAGAATGCCGTAACTACTTATCTTAATGAACTGACAGTGGAGGTATATGATGTGGGGATACAAAAACTCATCAAGCGATATGGCAAATGTTCAAATATAGGTCAATGTGTAGAAATATAGCTTAAGGTTGATTTAAGTTAAATAGTGTTTTGTTGAAAAATCTTTGTCTGTAATTTTTTCCCCGGTGAAGGGTTTGTGAGGATCAGTAAAAAAGTATAACACAAATTTTAAATTATTTGTGTCAAAGTTTCAACAGTATTTATTGTCATCATCAGGACAATTGTTGCTGAGTTGACAATAAATATTGTCGAAATGTCGACACAAATAATTTAACATTTCTGTTACACTTTTTGACCTTGACTTTTTGACATTGATTGGCGGTCACTACGAATTTAAGGATTTGAGTGTTATGTTATTATCTTAAAACAGGTATTACTTAACAAACGACCCTTGTGTATGATACCATGAAAGAAAATTAAGAACCATTCAACAAACTGCAATAATAAACTACTGTGTTAGCGCGCGCGCTCACACACACACACACACACACACACACATTACCTTGGGACTGTGTTGGGTGTCACTGCCACTTTCATATCCTCTGATAGAGCTGACTGAATGTTCCCTCTGTTCTCTCACCAAGGTCTCCGCCAGTGGTGACCACTCCTTACTACAATCACACACAGCAACATTAAGAACTATTGCTTTGTACATGACACACACACATTCATGTAATATTTCCACTTCTGATTGAATATCAACATAAAGAGCAATAACAAACAGCAAAACGAACTCTGCGTATATTAATTTGTTACACATAATACTAGATCAAGCTTAATACTAGGAAACATGTAAAGCTTAATTATCATAAACGTATGATTAAATTTGAAAACGGATATTTACCATCAATGACTATGATTTTTTTTTAAGAAAGCAAAAGTTTGGCTGCACTAGGGATCAGTTGCACTGATTTTCTGTAGGTTGTGTACTGTGTGTGTTTTGTGCTTTTTATTGAAAGTACAGGTATACTGTTCATTGGCATGTCACCAGATTCAGCAAAATTACTCAATATACTTACTCATATATAGTTTCTAGTGACTGCCATTAATATACGACACTTTATAACTGAAGTGATAGGTTTGTGTTTGTCTCTCCTTTTTCTTCTCTCTTCGATTTTGGCTGACCATGCACTTTGTGCAATAACTTCTTATGACTTTCCTTCTCTTCTTACTTTTCAGTGTTTTTGGCTTTGTGTCAAAGGTTACCTGTGCAAAATTTGGTGGCAATCGGTGTAATGGTCTGGATTTGTATTCAGTACAAAGAAATCCTCAGCCTTAGAGTTATATATATATATATATATATATAGTTTATATATATGTTCATATCTGTTTACATAAACATTCTTTAACACCTTAAAATCTTTAACATTGTTCCTAATTTAGGAACATTTCCTTCTCCAAAATATCATTCTTTACAAGCTTCACTTCTTTGAGATCCATTTTTTACTTCTGTGAACCAACACATTTGTGTTTTGGGATTTTTACCAAAATAGTAGATTACTGTAATTCTCTTGTCAGTCTTTGGCTTCATCTGGACCAAGCGTACAGTATGTAGAATGTGATCCTTCTTTTCCTTAAAGTTTGTCATTTTCCAAAGACAGTTCTTTATTGTTTCTTTTCATCCATTCATTTCCATTCTTCTTTGGCCAAGAATTTTTCTCAGTACTTTGCTTTTTTCTAATTCATTGGTTTCTCATATTTTTGTTCGAACTAAATGATCTGCTGTTTACAGACATACTGGTTTTGTAATTGTCCTGTAATGACAGAGTTTTGCTTTTTTCGAGACTGATTTTTGTTGTTATAAAAATCTTTCGTTAACTGTTAAGCTAATTTCATTTTTTTAAATCAAAAAAACCTTGTTTGTCAAGACCATTGGACGGCTAAGTACTTAAATTTGCTTACTTTTCTGATTGCTATCTGAGCAATCAAGAAACTTACCTGTAAGCATTGTGTTCAGAAACTTTCAAACATCTTTAATGTTTGACATGAATTCAGTTTTTTTTTCTCTAGAAGGAATTTTAAATTCCTGCCTTTTCTGCAGCCTCTTTCAAAATATTTAAGTGGCTTAGTGTTTGTGTTACGGTATCGTATATTTTATGGTTTAGAGTTATTGGCACGAAGACGAGCATACAAAACATTTTTTTTATTAAAAAATAAAATCGATGGCAAACGTCTTAAACATGACTGTTAACTGTTAACTGTGTCACCATTAACATTTAAGGATATTGTATAGATAACGAGTTGCTATTTTTTGATGTGTTCTTATTTCTTTGTTCACTTTCATGCAAAATCCATATGTTCAAAGTTATAGAGACTAATGGAACCTATGAACATGAATAATGATAAATTGTTTTCTTTTTGCAGGGAATACAAAACCAGAATATCTACTACTAATTATCATGACAAGAGAAATCAATGGAACTCTTCAATTTGCTCTGCGTAATAAGTGAAGAACTGTACTTACCGCCACACAGGATGGAAGCATTTGAACTTTAATTAAAATTGAACGAACATTATGTTTTATGTACGTTTGTACTGTGTATTTAGATGGTTTTGACGTGTCTCCAAGAAAGCAAGTTTTAACTACAGTTAAAATCTTCTTCTGATAGTTCCTATCTATTCCGGATGTTGGATATCGTACAGGCTATTTTAACTTTCTGCACTGCTGCACGGAATGAGTCAGTTATATTCATGCCAGACCAGGTCCTTAAATTTCTCAACCATGATATTCTCGGTTGCCCAACTCCTCTCTTTCCAAGTACTTTTCCCTGTAGTATGGACTGCAATAAGTAAAATCTCTGTTCATTTCTCGTGAGATGTCCCAGATACTGAAGCTTTCTAATCTTCACTGTGTTAATAATTTCCCTTTCTTTCTTCATCTTTCTAAGAACTTCAACATTAGTTATATGTGATGTCCATGAAATGCTCAGTATTCTATGGTAAAGCCACATTTTGAAAGATTACAATTTTTTAGTTGTGGCTTCAGTCAGTGTCCAAGATTCTACACCATAGAAGAGGACCAAGAATACGTAGCAGCATAGAAGTCTCATCTTTGTGTTTATTGTTAAATTGTGACTTTTGAATAAACTGCTCATTCTAGTGTACACTGCTCTTGCCTTTTCAATTCTGCTCTTTATTTCTTGAGAGTGGTCCCATTGCCCATATAGTACCAGGACATGTAAATTGGCTTACACGTACAGTTAAAATAGTTTCTTAAAAAAGTAATGTTTATTTTTAAATATTGCATTAATTCTGGATATCATGAAAATGCATTTGAAAATAATTTTAAAATGCATTTGCCATCATATGATTCAAGTTAATGAGTAGAACACGTGATATCTTTAACTAACCACCATCGGTGTTTTGAAATCATATGGTTTTAGTACATTAAAATTTGGGTACTGTTCCAATATCTGTACCCGCACTTTCAGTATTTCAATTATGCATGCTTATGGATCCCCGCGCCAATCCCCTTCCTCCACACACCACCCCCACTATACTTTCCAAGCAATAACCATTACAAAGTCTGGCAGTCTGTCTCTAAGCTGACGAAGGCGAACACTACGCCGAAACGCGTTCGACGAGAAAAGACAAGTAAGTTCACAAGTGAAAGTTTCATTATTATATAAAGTTCAATTATGCAATTACTTGCATTGATATGTGGTGAATATCGCATACACTTTTAGTTAGTAAATGGAAATCGTGAAAATTTATTTGTGTATGTTATAAAATACTTTGTTGACGATTGCAATTGTGTTTCATTGTCATGTTTTTTTTTTTTACAAAAAATGTTTCTGGCAATAATATAACTCTGACGTGTGCGTGTGATGCTAAAAGTTGGCATTGTTAGTTTAACATGCAAACTAAAATTACACATGGAAACCAATGTGCCTATAAAACTCGATTTCTGTGAAATCCGCATTAAAAAAAAACAATTCAAAGTAAGGCAAGTTACTATAAATGTCTCCCTTTTTGTGGCAAAACTCGTTTTCCAATAACACTTGGCTTTTGTTTCACACAAAATTTGCTTCCAGTGAAGTTTTTGAGATTTTAATGAATAACACACAAAAATATTCACTACCTAACAGAAACAAATCTTGTTTTCATTTGTTAATACTTTGTTTTTTATTTGTTTTAATCTTACTATTCAGAAATATTGTACAGTCATACCCCACTTTGCGCGACCCCACATAACGCGAATTTGCTATAACGCGTTTTTTTTTCTAAGAAAATATTTATTGTACATATTAACAATTACATATACAGTACCAATAATATTGTATATATACGTATCATTGTAAATATAATGAATATGTAAATTTTGAATTTAACAACTAAAGTTTGCGTATTTTATTTTGAAAATGACAAATAAACACATAATTACATTACTGTATTATTTTTTTAAGGAGTACGAACACGTCAGCCTACTAACACGTTTGGTGGAAACGTAAAAACTTGCAGCTGATTTGTACAGATAAATAAGAGGTTGCATTAGGTCAGACGTAGATCTGTATATAAGTGTCAGCCAAAACGGTAGTACGTTTTGTAAACATACATGGCTGTGCTATTACACATTACTGTACGTATAAATGTTATTTGACCTTGAATACTCTTGTTGGCGGGATTTTGACAAATGAGAAATCGTATCTCTGTGCTGGAGACCTGTGGTGACGCTGAATAGACACAACACATTTTCACTACACACAGCAGTGGCTGACGTTTATTAACCATTTCTGAGTTCCCAATGCCACAACTCAGATTAAACTGTGCACAATGTTTGTAGAAAAGGCGGACGTGTGTGACGTAGGCGTTAGTTTGCAAAATGCATCTTCCATTCCCGCCAGAAATGTATTCACGTTTCTTGTTTATCTTGTCTCAGCCAAATAAACATTACTGTACTGTATACGTACTAATTTACATTCTTGGAATGGTAGTTCAGGTTAATCCATCCTTTTTAGGGCCCCTTGTTGAACTTAAGTCTTGGCCAATTTCCTGGAAAACCATTCACTCTTCCCCCCCCCTGTTATTGTTTCTAAACATTGGGAATACGTTTTCCTTTCAGTTTAGTTCGAACATTCAATTAGAACGGATTAACAATGTGCGCTGATAAAATGTCGAAATTAGCAGTTAAACGTAAATCGTTGACTCTTGAAGTTAAAATGAAAATTTTAAATCGTATTGAGTCGGGTGTTGGTGCCACAGAAGTCGGTCGTGAGTTTGACATATCGGAGTCAACCGTACGTACAATTGTAAAAAATAAAGAAAAAATTGTGCTATCCAGTTAATCCGCAGGTACATCTATTGCTGCTACAAAAGTGAATTGGTCTAGATCCTCTATTATGGAAAAAATGGAACACCTACTGTCAGTTTGGGTTGAAGACATGAACCAGCGACAAATGCCTTTAAGCCATGCTGTTATCATGGCTAAAGCTAAGTCCCTGTTTGACAATATTAAAAAAAAGGAGGAAGAATTTTCGACCATTGAATTTAAAGCAAGTCGAGGTTGGTTTGATCGATTCGAACGTCGCTCAAACCTTCACAGCCTTCGACTTCAAGGTGAATCAGCAAGTGCCGACATGGAAGCAGCTGATAAATATCCTTCCACATTTAAGGATTTGGTGAACAGTCGAAGCTATCCCCCTAACCTTGTTTTCAATGTGGATGAGACAGGGCTGTTTTGGAAAAAGTTACCTTCACGCACTTTCATTTCTAAAAGTGAGCGACAGGTCCCCGGCTTCAAAGTGGCCAAGGATCAGCTTACACTTCTATTGGGGGGTAATGCAAGTGGAGATTTGAAATTAAAACCTCTTTTGGTGTACCACTCAGAAAATCAATGAGCGATGAAATTTTATAAAAAAGAAAATTTGCCCATCATATGGACATCAAACAAGAAGGCTTGGGTGACAATGGCTGTGTTTAATGATTGGTATCTTAACCATTTCATCTCCGAAGTAAAAAAATATTGTGAGGAGAACGACTTAGAACATAAAGCCCTGTTAGTTCTGGATAATGCGCCCGGTCATTCTGTTACCTTGGAAAGCCTCCAAACTGATTTTCCTGTTGATGTTGTGTTTCTTCCTCCCAATACAACTTCATTATTGCAGCCTATGGATCAGGGAGCAATTCCTGCTTTTAAAGCGTATTATTTGCGCCGCACATTCGGCCAATTAATTCAGAAAACAGATTCAGCAGACAAGCAGTCAATGAAAGAATGGTGGAAATCGTTTAACATTATGAAAGCCATTGAAAATATGGATCTTTCATGGAACGAAGTTATGCAACATCGCATGAATGGTGGTTGGAAAAAACTGTGGCCGGACGTGGCCAAAAATGAAGAAAATAAAGTTTTTTCAAATTTAGTGAATGACATCACACAACTAGCCAACACAGGGAGGCTAAGTGAAGAATCCATAGAAAAACAAGACATTATGGAATTGATTGAATCCGACGCGCAGCCTTTGACAAACGAAGAAATTCTGGATCTACAATCTCAAGACGAAGCGGAAAAAGAAGAGATCGTTCCTGAAGAAACACCGCGAATTTTATCAACTAAAATTTTGCAGGAAGGTTTCATGTTAATTCAAACAGGATTAAACCTCATAGAGCAAAATGAAGTTGATTGGGAGAGAATTGCGAAAGTCAAAAAAGTTGTCAATGATGGAATAGATTGTTATCAACAACTATTAAATGAGAGGAAGCGAAAAGCATCACAACCAACTCTACTCACATTTTTCAAAAAGGCTGCGACTGAGAAGCCACATGAGGAACCTCAACCCAGAACTTCTCAAGGATCTTCTTTGTGATCAATTGTAAGTGAATTAGGTAGATGTTTGTATAAATTATTTTTGTACATATTCGTTTGTATGTACGTATGTATATCTTTTAAATTAAAATGCCTTTTTTGAGAGTTCGTATTATGAATATTTATTTATCAAAACCTTTGTATGTACATACATAATTTTATTATGTTTATAACACATTTTGACAAGGAAAATCATACAAAAGCAATAAAAACTAAAACAACTAGGAATTGGTTGGTAAAAAATAGGAAACGCCGCTTAGCGCGATTTTCGTTTTACGCAAATCGCCGAGGAACGTATCACTCGCGTTAAGCGGGGTATGACTGTATTTCTCATTTTACATTTTCTGTCGTTGTTTTTGTTAAAAATATGTTATGTTCTTTGGTTTTAATATTTATCTCTTTCAAGCATTGTATATACAACATTAAACATCATATATTTCCTAACCATGACTTTTATTACTTTAAACAGTAAGCTAAAAACCAAAAACAATTATTGCCTTAACCTCACAAATGAAAACAACACTATTTTCGCTTTACATTAGGAAATAGAGCAATTTACAATTAGTACACTTCTTCCTCTTCTTCACATCATAGTATATCAATACAATCGCATATGCAAAATGTCAAAAATGTAGTGCAGGTATGGATATTGGGACAGTTACAAAATTCGTTATGTTATCAGGTGACTAGTCACATGTTTATCTTTTATAAACAATGTCATGGGTTCAATCACAAATAATGTTTAAAAAGTTGTTAACTTTGACAATCTGCAAAACTACCCAAGCACTAATATTGTACAACGGAATTCTACCAAACACCAATCACCTTCGTGTTCCTCGAGTTAATTTAGTTTCAATACACACTTGTTGATTTTCTATAAGTAAATTATCTAGTAAACACTCCAACCAGTATATAAATTTAATTCACAAATATCTCCATCTAAAAACCACAAGTTATTTTATAGTAATTATTAATTATTTCTTCACTATGCTATCAAAATGTTATTAAGAAATTAACTATTTCCTAAGATTTTAATTTCAAAAGTGTTATCAGACATTCCAAAATGCAGTAAGATAAATAGTTTTAACCTGGTTATTATTCTGTTTTCCCTCTTACTTTATATATAAACCATATTTACTAATAAACATTCCCTACACGTCAGTGGTGGCTTGTGGTTAGGTTGGACAATTGCCATTAAAGTTACTACATAATGAACTTTCTCAATAGAAAACTCATTTTTTTAATACAAAATTTAGAAATGTTTGAAAGTTGAATAAATACATTAAGTAGTCATCAATACATGGAAACGTTATTGATAACAAAACTCAAGAATTCCATTAAATCATAATCATAAACTGTATTTTTAATTATATACAAACCCATAGCTAATTGTGTTTTTAAAATGAATTATTTTAAACAGAATTAACATAGTTGCACACCACTATAGAAAAATTATTCTGATTAGCGCTTTCAAGCTTCACAGCTCATCGTCAGATCAGAAATAACAATAATAGGACTATATAACTTCTTTAAACCCCCACTTGCCCTACCGGCTGTACATATTTTCGTAAACAAGCTAAAGTTAAGTGAAAACTTCATATATGAAACTATGGTGGCCAGCTCACTCCCATACACCTTGTGCTCCTAGGGCAGTAAACTGATTCAACATGTAACAAAACATGTAATAAAATGGATGAAAAGAAAAAGCAGTGTTGCCACACAATCAAATCTGTTCCCCATATAGCTACCAAACATTTCTCCACTGTTACAAATATGTCTGCTTTAAAGCATAATATTTTAAAGAATATGAGCACATTGTAAACGTTTAAATACTATTACAAGAATAACATAAATATTAAAAATTGTTATTTATGATAAAAGAGGAGCGGTCATGGCGTAGTGGCTAGTGTGTGCTGCTGCTATGCTGTTGGCGTGGGTTCGATTCCTGCCGGGGCTATCTGATTTAGATACAACCATTCACCCCTCGCAATGCAATTGCAAACCAACAATAGGTATTCTGCCTAGTATAAACCCTCCCCAACTATGCCGTTCAGATCCGGCGTTAAACTGTAGGCCCATATACTAGTGAGAGACTCCATAACACACGCACCATGGGTATATGCGGGGAGGGTACAAAACAGTCGAAATACTGAAGGACCCAATAATAATAATGATAAAAGAAAATATACTCACATGCTGAGAGATTGAACCGAATACTTTTGAAATACATTTTCTTATAATAAATACATATAAACACTGTTGTTCTCTCGTCTCATTTAATTATCCGTTCACTGTTATTTGAATCTTAATTCTCTATAACAAAATCTCTCTTACTCCAAATACGTACGAGCAACTTTTTACATGTTGAATCCCTTCACTCGCCACTCGACACTGAAGTTCTCACTTCTGGCGTGTCTTCCACAACACTTCAACAAATTTTTTTTTGTCTGTTCAGAGAATAAGACAATTTATTGCTTATTCTCTGAACCGAAAACTTTGGTTCAGAAACCAAATTGCTTATCCTATTCGAAAACAGCTACGACTGTTGTTGTAAAATGCCCCCCCCCCCCATTTTAAGCCACCAGCCACCACTGTTACATATTATACATGATGCAGTCACCCCATTCAGTAAAATTAATTTTATTAAGAAGAACAAAGCCATCGAACATGAACAAAGGGTGGCACAACACACCGGTACGTATTCTGTAAGTATGGTGTGCGTTCACACTTCTAATCTACACAGCATTCCCAATCATATCATATTGTGTTACAAAACTATATAACATACCTAGGTGAAACTGACGTGTTTGAAGGTGATTTTCGTTGGTATTTAAAAGCCCCACGGCTATTAAAAGAAGACAGTTTTAAATGCCATACCCACTAATTGTTGACTAGCATGTGATAAATTAAAAAAAAAACGTAAATTTTAAAACAACAAATTACAAAATTAAAAATTGAATCGTATATAATAATTAACAGTCTAGATATATCAATGGATGTATAAAACAAATAATTTCAGAAATAAATATCTAGAAGTTAATATCATATTAAATGCGACTGAATTGTTGAATGGATTTTATATTTATTATACGAAGATTGTTCAATAGAAACAGGTTTGATCTGCGCAGCCGTGACTGAGTTGCCATGGCAATGGAATTGATTTGTTTATATTGTCTGTTTAAGTACTAGTGATGCGTCTGTCCAAAATATTTGCAGTTTGCTCTTTTCTAAGCGCTGTGACTGGGTTGAAAAATGACTTCTATGATAGAAAATCCGTCCAAATAATCTGCGTGCCGTTATTCAGTTTTTGGCCACTGAGGGTCATCAGCCAATGGAAATTTATACGAGAATGAAAGCTGTATATGGTGACTATAGTTATTCTCATATGGCAGTGGTAGAATGGTGCAATAAATTTTGCCAAGGAAGATAATCCACTAAAGATTTGGCTCGTCCCGGACCTGCACGTGTTGCAGCATCAGATGAAAATGTGAGACATCTGGAAATTGCTTTATGCACAAATAGGCACATCAAATAGTGATATGAAGTGGGAAGTCTTACAACATCCACCTTACATTCCCGACTTGTCCCCGTGTGATTATCATGTTTTTGGCCCATTAAAGAAGTCACTAAAAGGACAGCGGTTCAAATCAGATGCTGAAGTAGAGTTTTACCAGCTGCAAGAATTTTACCAGCAGGGAATCTACAGATTAGTGCAACAGTGGGACTAATGCCTTAATGTTAATGGAGACTTCTTTTAAAACCGTTGAATAAAAAATGCTTTACAGCCTTTAAATGTGTTTCTATTGAACAATCCTCGTACATATATTTTAGACAAATATGTGATGTGTTAAAAAACACTAATGCTCAAAGAGTTGAGTTTTTAAATAGTTCACCAAATGTTGTGCATGTCTGCTGTGTTTTTGAACTCACGTACAGATGTTTTTTACAACAAATCGGTCCAATCTGCTGTGAGCACTAGTCTTTGAGCTGTATCTGTTGTAGGCACAACTGTCCATTGGATAAGTGACAAGGAAAAACCAAAGATCTTGAAGAACAGGCTGAGATTGAATGGAGGCTGTACAGAGTAAATCAGAATTAGGATATCTATGGGTAAGAGAGCTTTTTAAAATATAAAAGCATTGTATAAGTAGCAAAAAGGACTCCAATTGGGATGAGACAGAGATTTTCTAAATGTTTTATTTGGAGTATTGTTTTATACGGCAGTGAAACATGGGCCATCAGAAGAAAGAAAAAATGTACCTAGAGAGTTCAAAATGAGGTACCGAAGAATGTTTAATGTGTACTGGATAGAGTTAGAAACAATGATGTATTGATAAGAATGGGGTCCAAAGGAGGTGTGACGCGAACATATGCTTTCATAGAAGAGAAATGCATCAGCCTCTCCACCCCAACTCCACTCTCACCTACACGTCGGTGGGCCCTGTTATGCCGAGCAATGCACTCCAAGGTTGTGGTAACCAATCCCTTCGGTGGAGTGGACTGGGAAGAAAACGAGAGATGGGGGTTCTGTCAGGGCAGTCTGGGGGTATCCTGGGTCCTGGGTCCTGGCCTGGCAGGATGGTGCACATTGGCAGCAGGATGTGCATCTAGTGTGGAGCCGGAGGAGGTTATAGTAGCCCTACAGCTGCACACATCGGCTGAGTCAGTTAGCCTACTGCGACCAGGCAGAGAGAGCTCGTCAGCTGAGGTGAAAGCAATCTCTATGGGAAGAGCACCCTGAAATCAAAGTTCCTGGTCCTCCAGGTTGGGGGTTGGATCAGAGATTCACATATCCCATCTGTCAAACTATTTTATGTGCAGAAACCTAAAAAAAGGAGGCCTTGACCCAGTAATGGGGTGTTGTGCCCCTGAAGAAGAAGACTGATAAGAATAGGTAGGAAAAAAACTGCTGAAAGTAATAAGAAATAGAAAAACATTTTGGTTAGGGCATATACAGTATTGTGTAGAGACTGTCTGCAGCTAAGGATGATAGAGAGGACGGGGAAGAAGACAATTTGGAATGCTTGGAGGATATCAGATGCAATGCTGAGAAGAATGGAGGGCACCCCCTGGTTGAGAACGAGAGAGAGAGAGAGAGAGAGAGAGAGAGAGAGAGAGAGTGTGTAAGAACAGACATGTCAATGAAATTGTGTTACAAACTTTGTAAAAACTTCACACCAACAGTTTCCATTGGCAAGCAGTTCCTGACTGATTTCAGCAAGTTCTTTTCTGAACATGAGTCAAAATACAAGGTACGGATTTAGTAGTGATGCAACGTGATAAATATTTTTCAGTCAGAATTTGATAGCAAGATCCTGTGCTGATTCTCACTTTGGATAGGTAAACAATGATTTATACAAACTATAGCACAAGAGGCTCTTTTTGATAATGGCCTAACATATTTACCAACCGACATTTCGTCCATTTTAAAATGTTTAAATCACTCATAGCACCGTGTCTGGGGGTCAAGCAATCCTTAATATGCAATCAATTTGGTAAGCAATTATTGTCACATCTCTGTAAGGGTTTTTACCAAGTCTGCAGCAAAATTTCATTCGCAAAAGCATTGTTCTTGAAGACCTTTGACTCTCCACTCGTCACTCACTATCACTCATCACTTTTTCACTTATCTAACAGACATATTGCGTATCAGGTCATAGACTAACGGAATAAGGCAAATGGTGGTTGTTACAAAATTTCACTACATGTACTCAGTTGTATACAAAGGTTTTTAAAAATATATAAACACTTGGTACATTTTACAGTTTTTATTTAACTCTGACAGCTGTTTCAGCTTATTAGGCTATTGTCAAAAAGATCAGTGAACAACTAAAATAAACAAAGGATGTTAGGGTGATGAACATGTGTTTAGGGCGTGTATCCGGACATGTGTGGGGTGGGGTGATGGGGGGGGTTGGAGAAGCTAAAGGGACTCCAACAACTTTCAATAAAGGAAATACTGTATTTAGTTGTTATTTAATTTAGTTAATTTTTATATTTTGCCTTCAGATTATATTTAGTTTTTAAAGACACTTGACCTTCCCTTAGCTTCTCCAACCCTCCCTTAATCATCACACCCCACACATGTCCGGATACATGCCCTAAACACATGTTCATCACCCTAACATCCTTTGTTTAGTTTAGTTGTTCAATGATCTCTTTGACAATAGCTTAATAAGCTGAAACAGCTGTCAGAGTTAAAGAAAAACTGTTAAACGTGCCAAGTGTTTATATATTTTTAAAAACCTTTGTATGAATATGTTTCACCAAGTGCCCAATGATTCATCCATTAATATCAGTTGTATAGTTTAGCTTCCTCTATATATTAAAACCTTCTGAACTCTCCTGAACACTCTCTATCTCTCTCTCTCTCTCTCTCTCTCTCTCTCTCATTATAATTTTTGAATTATTATCTAGTCCATGCAGTTATACATTAATTGATATTATAATTAATACAAAAAATATATACTGTGATAACATTAATTTTGCTTTTTATTCTAATTTGAAAAATGTATATTTGCATGTGATTTAACAATTGTCATACAGGTGTTGGAGAATGATGTTGAAATTTTTCATTGAAATGTATTCATACTAGAAAAAGAAAAGAATGTTTATACTTGTACACTGAAATAATTAAAGTTTACGGCAAGTGTTCTCAAGTTCAAGTATTTTTAACAGTGCTAACTGAAGGACACTATTTTTATTATCAAACATAATGTGTGGATAGTTTAAAAGAATATAATTTCTCACATCTACTCAATTACACTCACGCTTCCTTGCATCCGTCTCTCTTTCGCTCTTATTGTAGCTACAGTAGAAACTATTCATATAAATAACATTTCTAGTTTTACCGTTGTGCTGTGGGGCTCTTTGGTGGAAGGCCGACGGTTGGTGAGTCAAATTGGTTCGAACTGCTGTTGACGTACGGTGTCCTGGGATGTACCGGAAAAGCTGGAGTCTGTGGTCGTGGACTGCCCGAGTGCGGTGGACTACTGCCAGCGGCGTCTACTTCACTGACTGAAGCGGTCCGCCATGAAGAGTAACTTTCATCCCGTAGCTGTAATTTAAAACACACTCCAATTATATAATATTACACTGACAGAACTCGCTGCTGTGACTAACTCTTATTATAGATGAAGTCAATATAAAAAAACCTCCTACATGACTAACTCCATGAAGTAATTTCATTTATGATTTTTGGCCACACAAAATCTATGGGCTTCCTGAGAAAAGTAAAATTATTATGGTGGAATTAGTCCAGTAGGATGAGTTTTCACTTGAATTTCGGTTGGAGGAAGAATAGTCATTGAATGAAAGGTCAATATGATGAGAAACAAGTTGTAGGTAGATCAACTTTTTTACTTACAAACTTACCTTAAACAGTGATTTAAAGTAAGAAAAATATATTTCTTCTTTTCATGATTCCTCCATAAGCTTCACTTACTTTTCAGTTTTCTGGGTGTTGAGGCCATGCTCCACTGTTGCATATTTTTTCAACATGCAATACTAAACATTTCTGGCTATACAGCAAAACCTCAATTTTGCATACTATAGTATGTGATGCCAGGCCATAAAATCAAATAGTTGCTAAAGGAAAATTTATAAATTTTAGTAAATTCAATTTGATTTTTCAGTATATAATTTAGTTATAAAGACCTGGAAAGCAATTAATCTTAATTACATTTAACTACAGAATATATTTTTTATAAAAATCCTTGACAATACTAGTTATATTATCATATCTAAACTTGCAGAGTCAAGTGTCACATGCTTGAATTCAGTGACTCGTTCACAGTGGGATTTCTACTGTACAATCAAAAGCATAGACAGAATGAGAAAATTATATTACATAATTAAATTAAATAATTAAAAGGACTGGAACAAACCATTTTTTGTTTAATCCTTGCTGAAGATGATAATGCTTTGTGTGTGTGTATGTGTGTGTGTTTTGACAGTGTGTGAAATTGACCCTCTGATGAAGCTTGCAACAAGTGAAATCTAGCTCAGGCAGTGAGGTAAACATTAAAAAAAAATTGTATCTAAATTACTAGTGTTCCCTGTTGGAGTAGTGTTTATAAATACATAATTTATGTTTCCATTTATTCACTGGATAGTCTCCTTCTCCTTCTTCTTTCCTGTTTATGCTTCATATTGTTGAATTTCTGTATATCTCCATTATATATTTCTCAGTCTTGTAATTTCCCTCACTTCCATTGTGCTTTCTTCCACTATTCACCAGATCTCTGACATTATCTTCACATTGCACTATAGGTCCCCCCCCTGTTATCTTATTCCATCTACTTTCGCTTCCATTTACAGTAGTTTTACATATCATGAGGTTATTCGTAATTCTACCTAAGTCCATGCTTGAAAATTTATGTAAAACTGAAATTAAAGGCTTTCAAGTGTAATTATAAATCATAAAATTAATTTTCAAGGTTAATTTTTACTTCCATGTTCCATAAGGAAACGGAAGTATGGTGATGACGAAAAAAATCATGTTCGAGATAAGGGCTGATTGTGATTGTACTACCCTCAAAACATGAAGAAAATCATTTTCTGAAAAGTGTGTGTGTAGAATTTTTTTATGGTGAACAATAACTGCCGCCAAATCAAACAGAATCAAATAATTTTTTGCATATGTGCCTGAGTTGTAGAGACTCAAGGCCCATTGATTTAGTGAAGATAGGTTAAGGGGGAAGGGGTAGTTTACCTGTACCGTTTTATGTTTTAACAAAAGTAATTTTTTCTATGGCGAACAATAACTGCCGCAAATTCAAACAGAATCAAATAATTTTTTGCTATGTACCTGAGTTATAATAAGACTCAAGGCCTATTAATTTTGGTGAAGATTGGTTAAGGGGGAGGGGTAGTTTACCTGCAACGTTTTATGTTTTAACAAGAGTAAAGTACTTAAATTTTATATATAAAGTATCCTGAAAAGATGGTCTTAATAATGCACTGTAGAAAGGTAGATGAAATATCTATAAATGAAAAGGGTAGTTGAAGGAGGAGGGGGTAATTTTCTATAAATGAAATGATAGTTGAAGGGGGAGGGGATAATTTTTTATTTGTGTACTACGTTATCGGCAACAAAGAAGTAGTTTGTTGTTAAAATTCCTTCTTGGTCTGTTTGACCGTAGTCCAATGTTTTCATGTCTTCTGCAAAACCAGATGTTTCGGCAGTGCCATCGACTGTCATCATCATAGAAAATCGAGTGCGCTAACGTGAGGTGGTATATGTTAGTGACCACAGTACTGTGGTTAAGGCCGAAGAAATAAGTAGTTTCTATGAAAATATTTCATTTCAAAAATGATTTTAAATATAAATCTTAGAACATGGAAGTCATGTATGGTTCTCCATACCAATTTTTAATATTAATAGTTTTTTTTTAACTGATTATATACATGTTAAAAAATAAAAATAGAAATGCAAAAAAACATGTAGTTTTTGAAACGCCATTAAAACTTGGATTTGGTTAGTTTCGCCACTAACCATTCGGTATAATCTAAATAATGGTTGAAACAGAACATCATAGTCTCCTGATCACAGGAAAATTATACGATACTTTGTTAGTAATCTTAACCAGTGGTGAAGCTAGTACGTAGTTAATGAATGGGTAGGCAGAAAAAGCCTTACCTTAAATTTATTTGTAGATTAGGTCCACACGACAGGTTTTTTTTACTTGCAAAATTATCAAATACATGACCTATGAACAGCTTGTCACTTGTCAGTTCCTTGACAAGTTTCTTCTCGGTAGCATTGGTGCTAAGATAGTTGAGTTTTTTCTATTCTTTGTTATTGCACGTATTAACTGCAGCCCTGTCTAGTTAATATTTTACAGTTAAGACAGTGATGGAATACTTATAATTTTTAGTCCAAAGAACTTACTTTAGGGTGGGCATTTTGTCAATCTTCTTCTTCAGCGGCGCAACAACCCATTACTGAGTCAAGGCCTCCTTTAACAGCCTCCGCCAGTTGTCCTGGTCAAGTGCGGCTGCTCTCCAGATCCGGGTACCAAGGATATGGCGTGCATCATAGTTCCCAACGTAGTTTGGGTCCACGAACCCTTTTGGTGCCATAGATCTGTTCTGTGAGTGCCTATCTGGGTATTTCATTCTCCCCCATTCTGATGACATGTCCAGCCCACCTGAGTCTACCATGTTTTATAATTTTCACAATATCTGGTTCATTCAGAAGATTGTTCAGTTCTTGATCGGTCCTTTTCCTCCATTCACCTGCCACACATATTGGACCAAAAATGCTGCAGAGAATTTTGCGTTCATGAACCAGCAGGCTTGACTGAGACTTTCTTGAAATGGTCCAGGTCTCAGAACCTTAGGTGAGAACTGGGCAGATCAGCGTTTTATACAGAAGCAGCTTGATGCTCCTGGCAATTGTTCTGCTCTGGAACAGGGGTCTGAGACCAAAAAAGCACCTATTAGCTGAGGTGATTCTTCGCTTTATTTCTTCTGTTGTTTCCCCATCGGAGTTAACTTGGCATCCTAAACAAACAAAGTTGTTGACATTTCCGAAGGAATAGGGCATTTTGTCAATTGGACTACATATAACATCGCCACTGATTTTAACAGTAGACGAACAACTTTGTACAGATGTTTTTGACAGATAGCTTTATACAGATAGCTTTTAACACCTGACTGTCTTGTGTTTGCCTTATTGCTTTCGAACAAGCACAAGTTAGTGTAGGCACCGTTCAAAACAACTGACAGATAATGTTGACAGATAATAACGCATTGCTATTCCTGTATACAAACACTTAATTGAAAAACACGCCCACAGAGCAATGGTTATCTATACACACGCAATAAGTGCAATACGAATTAAGTGTACGTGACATGCATTATTAAACCCAGATATTATGCATTATCCCCGTTTAATACTTGCCATTATTTAACCTGATAATACTGTCAGTAAACACGTTTCAATCAGAGGGATATCAGCACAGACACCCACAAGGGTTGTTGGTTGATAATCGTAATGCACACAATAATGTTCTATTTTTGGCCAATTCGATTATGCTCGAGGCCTTTTGTAGAAGTTTGAAAGTATCAAATTTTTACTAGGATGGAGTATTATCTGTCGTAAATCCTCAGGTAACAATGACTAAGTATTAATCGTTAATGACACTCACAGGCCAGATATTATCATATGTAAATCCTCCAGTTCGTAACTTTTATCATTGTTGTTGTTACTACTAATTTTAGGTCATCACGTTCAACGAATATTGACCACTCGTTTTTATTGTAGCTCTTGCGATTCTGGTTTAAGGCGAATCACACAGCAGGTACCTATGATCTCTTTTTTAATAAAGAGTTTTTATGGGGCAATTGTGTTACAGGGAGAAAATAGTATGTGGTACCTTGACAATTACACAGTTACTGACAGTCTAATTGAACAAGAGTGAGTTCTCAGTTATTACTTAACCGTCTGGTATTTATCTGTCTGTCTCTTTGCAATATTTCTCACGATACCTTTTGAATATATCAACCGTTTTTTGTAAAACTTGGCTGTGTGTCCATTCTTTTGCCCTACAGAAGCGTGTTGTTTTGAGACTGATCCTCTATAAAATGGGAGGGGCACAGGTAAAAAAGTGAGGTGTTAACATTTCAAAAAAAAAATTGAAGTCCATGTGGGATATTAAATTAAAGGGAGTTGTAATTAAAATACGAATTTAGCTTCATATTTGAAAGTTTAAAAATTCTGGGATACCAGGGGCTAAAAGGTGGGTGAACATTTTAATAAAATCACAAAAGCATGGCATATCAAATTAAAGGAGATTTTAACTAAAATCTGAATGTAATGTCAAGTTTTAGAAATCTCAAAATTCTGGGATGCCAGGGGCGGCAAATGATATCAAATCAAAACCTGAATGCAGTGTACAGTTTTAGAAATTTCAAGATTTATAAAATCCAATAATGGAATAAAAATTGTGAAACCCCATAGGGTGTCAGACTAAAGGAAATTTTAAAAACAAATCCAATTGTTTGGAATTTTTAGTGTTTATTGTATAATTACTTTACTAAACAAGTTAGTACAAGTTAGTAATAAGTTAGTACAGCTTATTGGGACTTTCATAATTTTTCTGATAACTGAAAAATCATCTAACATCAAAATTATCCAATAATAAATGTACTTCGTTCAAAATAGTGAGTGAGTTGTTCAGCAGGTCAGGGAGCATACTAGTAATAAAGTAGACTGGTATTGATATTAGAATTGGAATGCTGCACAGGCAGAATTTGGCCACTATAAAATCTGTTTTTGTTTACGTCTGAAATAGCATAATGCATCATTCATTCATTCTGTTTTAAATTGTGTTCATATGTCAAGTATAATGTTAAATGATTAAAACTGTATATAAACTTTCCCTTACAACAATTAGATTTAACATAAGTAAGTTAATATATAATTCTTAGGTTAAATCTATGCTTGTTAAGTTTTAAGCGTATTCCTTTGCTTTGTTTATGCCAGCACCCACTATAGGGGTGAACAAACTTTAGTTGTCTATCCTTTTCTCATTTTCTGTCCTTTACCAGTAAATCAGTCCTGCTTGAATGCTTTTGTAAAAGTTTGAAAGTAGCGGTATTGAATTTTTACTAGGAAGGAGAACTAATCCTTCCAGAAACCTCACGCTTGGGGGCCAAAGGTTTGTTACAATAGTTGCCCTGTTTTTGTTACAACTAAGCAGGTCTCCCTGTCCCTGCCTTTTTAGGCTGGACTGCTTTTCCAGCTATGTAGCTGAAGTAAAGATCCTCTTGTCCTCCTAATTGTTGTACTTGTGGTCTTTGCTTGTTACCAAGAGCATGGGGAACTCTTGGCAGGTACTAGCATCCGGGGTCGTAGTGCCCCTAAAATCTATAGTTGGTAGGATCAGTTCATGTTCTCTGATAGGAATCAGGGGTGCAGAAAATATTCAGACCCCTAAAATTTCCCCCTAACACAATTTTCTTGGTAGGAAATTTCCCTAAAACTAACGCGAGGGTTTATTATGTTTTACCAACCAAAACATTGTATGTGATGAATGACAAAAAAGAGAAATAATAAAAATACAGGTTGCAGACACTTAAATTACTCAAAAAATTATCTTATGAGACGATACAAGAAGCACGCAGGGACGCACTGGTGACAACAATGCGCCTTATCGCTCTATCCCTTGCCTGTCACAACTTGAGTCATTGCTCACGAGGAATGATGTTGCTATCTTTGTTCTCATTAGGATGAATGTTTCTTTTCAAAACGTATTTTAAAGATTAATTATTCTAGTTAATAATTGTAAAAATGGTGTGAATACATCAGTTGATATTTTCGTCATGATTTCTATTTTTCGTCACTGATAAAAATTTCCTCAAAGTTTTCCAGGGCAGCCCAAATTTCCACTGAACCACGTTCGTGCCCGTTCAGACATATTCTGCACCCCTGACAGGACTGACCCTAATTAAGGAGTTCCTACTACCACCTGATGAATTTCAGTTCATTTTATGAACAAACTGCAACTGTCACTTCTAAAGGTCAAGATCATTAGTTAACACAACTAATCAATTATAATCTAAAGCTTCATGTATAGAGACACATTTATGTATTCAAGTGCATACATATTGACCTTTCACAATGATTTTCATGACCTGCATATGAGGCAGGCCACACTCGCACAGCCATGTATGTAGGCTACACGGTCTGTGTTTTAAAATAGTTTTACTGTGAATTTTCTGGAACAACTTTTACTTACAAAAGGTCAGCAGATGACCTATATAAACAACAACCTAATTTCATGTTACATAACAAAAGTGCATAAAGCTGGAAAAACATTGCTATCATGTCACGTGAGCTCACGTGAATTCACGTGATAGTAAAATGTAAGTGGGTTTTCAGCTTGAGTTAAATTGCTTGGAGACACACTGTCTTCACGTCATGTATATCACGTGATGTCACGTGACATAGCCGGCCATTTCACGCCTCACGTGAATCACATTTTCTGTTCAACCACACTTTTGTGAGGCGTGAGGTGACAAGTACATGAAAATGGAGGAGTTGTTAATAGAAAAAGTGAGACTGCACGAAGATTAATGATATGTAAATTACAGTGTTTCTTTTTTTTAATTAAAAAATGTGTTTGTTGTTTATAACCACTGATCAGTAATTTCATGTTTCAAGATGTTAAACAAAGTTTATGCTTTTAAAAATACTAAATTTTAACAATTATATGTTGCTTTAAAATATAATCAAATAAGATGTCAAGCCTTTGTTTTCATTTATTTCACGCTTACCTTAAACATACGGCTAATAATCTCTCTTGAGAGCTTATACCATTTCGGACATGGGTGTTCTTTTTTCTATATCATCTTTAATAAGATTATGTAAATAATCAAATTCTTCCTTATTCAGTCTGAACTACATTTGAAATTTAGCTGGATCTTCTTGTATTTTGTACTTTGAATCTTGTATTAGATTCTGAAAGTCACCTTTTTCTTGTCTCTCTAAGTTTATATCGTGTATCCAGCTCCTTCTTATGTTAACTGATTTTTTGATTAAGTAGAATTTTATTTGCCTTCACGAGTGTTTACATGACTTCACGCGTGTTCACATGAGTTCACGTTAACATAAAGTGACATTACGTGACATAAGTGTGTCTCTGCACTACGATTTCACGGGTTAAGGCAAGTCCTGATCTCACGTGAGCTCACATGACGTGATAGAAATGTGTTTCCAGCTTAAGTGTTATGTTAGCGAGTGCATAACATTGATCTTGATTATGATTCACACCAATATTCACACCATCAGTAAGAACAAAATGCTGTATATAGACTATGATTAACAGTAACAGTGAGAGTGTCTTGTTAATACACAGAAACATACAAAACCAGAGAGCATGCAGATAACATTTACAATAATGTTTGCAATCAAACCTCAGCTGTGTTGATGTTAATTATTAAATACAAGCAATATTTGCTCAACTGAAAATTTTCAGTAAAATGGTTGGGCATGATAGTGTGAAAAATCTTAAAAACTTAGGTAACCATGTTATTACAAAAAAAAACAATGTATACATAAATCTGCTTGGTTTAGAAAAATCTGCTACAGAAGAAAGGATTCATATTATGGAAAGAGCATATGATATAACTAAAGATATTTACAATAAAAAGTCCATATCTAAAAATCCGAAAATAAGGCATTACAGTACAGTAGTGAAGCCAGAATGCCTATATCCAAGTGAATGTCTAGTATTGAATTATAATTTAGACAAACTACAAATATTGGAAGACGAATTATTAGGAAAATATTAGGCCCATGAAAAACTTCAGAAGGTTGGAAATTAAAAAGTAATGATGAAATATATCAGAGTATAGAAAATATAACAGAAACAATGAGAAAAAGAAGACTGTTATTTTTTGGACATTTATATAGAATGGACGAAAATAGGTTAACAAAGCGGATCTTCAAATATCTGTGGGGGAAGAAGTCAACATCAAGTTGCATTAAAGAAGTGCAAAAGGATTTAGAAAAAAATAATATAAACACAGAAGAAGCAATTGAAAGAGAAGTTTTGTGGGCAAAAGTGTTGAAAATGGAAGGAGTCAAGGGTAGGAGAGAGATAAATGAAGGATAAAGTGGACTGAAGACAGGAAGAAGAGACACAGTGAAAAGATGAAAGAATATTGGAGAAAAAGAAAAGAACAAAGGATAAAGAACTGAAATTGGCACGTGGTCCTTAGATGGCCGATACAAAAAAAAACCTGCCTGGTTATGATAAACAGAAGTATTTATTACAATTCCACTACACTGTTGCCAACAATTAATGAGTACAGAATCTTGTTTACAATCAGCTTTCTCTAAAGAATAAACAAGTTTACGATATTTTTATTCTATTGCCAAAAAGTAGTCTGCAACATGTAAGTTTTATTTGTAAGGTTAAATTTATAATGTAGATATAATCTATTTTAAATAATTCAGAACATTTTTGTTTGCTAAATTGTTTTTACATTAGCACAGACGTGATGTGAAAACGAACAGTCCAAATACGGTTTCCGTGAATTATTATGGCTATCAACAGATTATAACATTTGTGAACATAATTTAAGGAAGCATGTTACAGCAGACACAGGAAAAGCAACATACTAGTTTTATGAAGATGTTAGCTGATAAAAAAGATTCACAGACGTGAAAAACGATTACATTCAGAATTCAATTTCTGAAATATTTCCTGTTCCAAAACTTCTTTAAGGGACACCAAAATTTTAAAACTGCAAAGTTAATCGCTTTTGTAATATTCAGTCAGATTCTTTTGTTTTATTTCTATAAAATCAATCAAATTAATATGCTTACTTTACATAATTTTCAACAATTTGTATTTTTTATCAATGATACAGATATCAATTGTTATTAACAATAATGTCTGTAATTTTCTTTTCAGCTATAAGATACTTGAAGAGGCCTGAAGTATCAGTTATTATAAACATGTGGTTCAAGTTTTATTTTGATAATCATCGAGTTTAGAATTCTGTTATCAAAAATATCAAGTTTTTATATTTTTAAAATGCATTAAATTAAAATGTGTGTGTGTGTGTGTGTGTGTGTGTGTGTGTGTGTGTGTGTGTGTGTGTGTGTGTGTGTGTGTGTGTGTGTGTGTGTGTGTGTGTGTGTGTGTGTGTGTGTGTGTGTGTGTGTGTGTTAAAGTTTAATGGTGAAAGTTTTTAGAGGTTACTGACAAAGCTATTTGTATAGCTTTATAGAATATATATTTGAAAAAAATTTGTTTGAAATATATAGTTTTCTTCTGCTGACAGCACAGTCATTAACTAAATATTCTAAATTAACTTTTGTTGAGTTACACAAAAAAAACTGCATTTGCAAATAATTAATATCAATAATTGTTATATAATACTGTGCTGGTTAGTTTGTGGGTGTATTGAAACCTTGATATCCTTGTAGACATCAATCTGTCTTGGTTTCAAGACCTGCTGGCCATGGATGCAGAAGTACAGGCAGGACTCAAAGCCAGACAGCTATTTTATTCAGAAATATAGGGGAGGAGGTCCATAACACCAAAAAGACGAGATGTGAATAACAAATATCTAATTACTCACTTGAATAACTTATGAAAATGACTTGATGACTAATATAAAATATATAAAAATTATTTTTCAATGCAACTTAGATTAGTGTCCATTAAAAAAATTAAATACAGTGCACAAAGATATTTTACAAATTTGATTGTTGTGCACAATCTTTCATGGTCACCACAAACCAAAATAATTTTGCTTGTATTTAATAATTAAAGCCTCAAATAATTTCTTTTATTTACTTTAGCAAATAAAAGCCATTATCAATCACTTTATTATTAACCTAGATTATATCTGCTGAAGGAAAACGTGATATTATGAGTTGTGTATGTGTGTGTGCTTGTAAAGTTGCCTGACCTGTTGGTGAGTTGGTGAACATGCAGAGGCAGTGCTGTTAGTAGTGGCATCGCTACCGTTACTGGGTGAAGAAGAAGAAGTGGCAGCTAATGATGCGATCAAACAGGCGAGTGCATCACTACTGTTGCCATTACCCACCCCGTTGTTGATTCCACTGCCGGAAGTCAGTATCACCTGGCGTCTTTCTGCTTCTACCATTGACAGTAGTCCTGAGTCCTGTTGTGGAGGGAGTTCAGAATATGTGTCGGGACTCTGTGGTGGTTAACAATATATTAGTATTGTTGTTCTGGTATTACTTTCTTTTAGTAGGTTAATGACCGAACTGGTTTCAGTTCAGTTATGTTTGAAACAAATTCATTAGAACAAAAGAAAACACATAAGTTACATTACAGTTTTTACTAATTACATTCTTTACTGGCTGTCAGCAATGGCAAAACACACTCAACGAAACTGCAGCAGAGAAATGAACATGAGCAAGACTTGTTAGTAACATGCAACGGTGAGAAACATGAAATTTATCAGGTCTTGGGTAGCAAATTTCTTCCTACTGTCAACAATGTTTATTACATAAAAGCGAATATGTCCAACAGAAAGAGGTATGCTTCCTTTAAATGACCTATAAATGTTTATTCAAATTTAGGTAGAGATATTAACATTGTATTTGAAATGGAAAAAACCTGTACATGAAAAAAATATATAATTGAAACCCCTACCAGAGTAGGAAAATCTATTACAGGCTGCCAAAGAAAATCTATTTTTGACATAAAAATCACAGGAAAACTAAATAAAATTTAAATAAAAATAAAATTATTAAAAAGTCAAGAGCCATGGGACATATATAATGTAAACGGTGTTGGAACAGATGTAATATAGAAACCATACGTTTAAGATTAGTCTACATAAATAATCTGTTTGGTAGATTATTATAACATTCCATGGACTTGATTCGTGCGTATCAAATATTGAAAATCTGTTAAATTTAAAAAGTTGAACTTGAGGCAGTGTTATCCCACAGGACTGAGGTTATGCCCACAAACTCAAACCAACAAAGTTCAACAATTGTAATTATATATAAACTGAATTTAAAGATTCCACCAGCTTGATGCCTATGTTCTAAATGAGATTACATTTTTAATACTAACAAAATTTATTTTAAAAAAAACTTGTAGTATTTCATAAGGGACAGACTAGCTAATAATGAAACCAACAAACCAATTGACAACACAAAATTATTCTAACAATGTAAACTAACAAATCAAACTCAAGAGCATCTATTTCTATCATATTTTAGCTTAATAACAGTGTACGTGCATTTGCCGATTCATTTTTGGACTCCAGTATCCATGTAATGACATTTAATTCTGTAACATTTTCAGTTGCAGGTGGTGAAAGCAATCCTTTCTCAAAATTTTCAGTAACATTTAACGCAGGTCTGAAGTAAAGAAAATGTTTATACCACTTGTCGAATAAAAATATGACATATCTTGGTATTGGTTATATGAAGAAAAAAAAGGGTGCAGGCCAGTCATGCAAGGTGGGCGAACACCATCTTTGGCATTTGCAACGTTTCGCAAAGCGAGCGTAGGTAGCAGCAGACGTGTGGGACAGTGTTGTTGTTGTTGTTCACTTCGTTGCAAGACAAATGCCACTTTATGTAACATAGTTGTCTCTGTCGTTACGTGTTGTGCACAGGAGAGTGTAGCAATGACCAAACACACGTATACACACAACCAGAGTGACACTAAAATGCGCACACAAAAACAACGTGTGATACAGTCAGAAATAACCAAGTGAAAAAGCGCAATAAACAAACAAAAACAAACACTGAGGTGCTGGTGCAAAATCAAACAAACAAGACCATAGCCAAACCATAAAAGTCAGTTACCGTCTCTACTATAAGGTGCAACACACACGTATATATACAGATGCATAATACATAATAATTTCTGACATATACTTGCTGTGTACTGTACATACTTAATTCTCTTTTTGCATTCAGCTGGTTTACAGAACATTTGAAAAAAAAATGTATAAGACAATTTTTCACCAACTTGGGTGAAAACATTCGTGGGTTCATTGAAAATGCTCATTGAAATAAATAAATAACATTACCATTAAAACATTAGATAATTTTTTTTCCTGGTGAAGGGTTTGTGAGGATCGGTCAAAAAATATAACATAAATTTTAACTTATTTGTGTCGATGTTTCGACAATGTTTATTGTCACATCAGGACAATTGTTGCTGACACCAAACACACAACTGTTGTGTTTGGTGTCACAGTTGTGTGTTTGGTGTCAGCAACAATTGTCCTGATGATGACAATAAACACAGTCGAAACATCGACATAAATAAGTTAAAACTTGTGTTATATTTTTTGACCAATCCTCACAAACCCTTCACTGGAAAAATTCATTGATTGATGGTCACTACGAATTTAAGGATTTCATTAGATAATATTATATAAATATAATTTTAAAATTAAAGAAATGGAAAAGAATCTTTAACAGGCACTAAACCAAATGTATATTTTACATGGCGTTTTATCATTTTTAAATGTCACTAACGCAGACAAAGTTGATGGTATTTGGCAGAAAATACCTGTTAAGGGTAAAAGTCTGATGCTTGTGGCACTGAACAAGTATGATACTCTAATTGTCAGGCGGCAACAATAAAAATAATAGATTCTGATTCATATGTGGTAAAAGATAAATAAATAAATATATGAATACATACAGAGACACTAGAGTGAAGGTTTTATAAAAGAGTGTGAGTTCTAGTTGTGTTGTGAGGCATGAGTTACTGGGAGAAAAGCATGAAACAAAACAGAGACTGCAGAAATGCAGTTTTGATTATTGATCACTACAATAAGTCACATTAGAAATTAATACGCTTTTACGCTGCTAAGTATTCTCGGTCCTCTTCTATGGTGTAGAATCTTGGACTTCGACTGAAGCCCAAATTGGAATCTTTCGAAATGTAGCTTTACCGTAGAATACTGATCATTTCATGGACAGCACATATGACTAATTTTGAAGTTCTTAGAAAGATGAAGAAAGATAGGGAAGTTATTAACACAGTGAAGATAAGAAAGCTTCAGTATCTGGGATGTCTCATGAGAAATGAACAGAGATTTTACTTATTGCAGTCCATACTACAGGGAAAAGTACTTGGAAAGAGAGGAGTTGGGTGACCGAGAATATCATGGCTGAGAAATTTAAGGACCTGGTTTGGAATGAATACAACTGACTTATTCCTTGCAGCAGTACAGAAAGTTAAAATATTCTGTATGATATCCAACATCCGAAATGGATAGGAACTATCAGAAGAAGAAGAAGAAGAAGAAGAAATGAATATATTTGTAATGAACTGAGCATTCTATCATTTTCACACTCAATAAGGGAATATAAACAATGCTGATACGATCATGTGGAGCAAATGCAGTTCTAAAAATTCTGTAGAAAATAACGGACTGTTGTTCGTAAGACAGACAATCTATACATGTGTCAAAAGAGTGATGGACATTGAAACACCATGATTTAGCTGCTAGTCTACAACACGAATATGATACTGTTTTATCCCATTGAATAAGTGTTTTTCAAATAAAAATTTTAGATATGTAGCACCCGAAGAAGATGTTCAGACAGAGACAGTAACTGGCAAAAATAAATGTTATATTCTTCTTTATGAGTAAAAGCAGGGCTCGAATGAGGGGGAACGCGCCGGAATGCCGTTCTGGAACCTCTTAGGTCCAAAAAAATTACCGAAAAAATATATGAAAAGAAAACCTAATTATTAAAAAAATTTACTACTACTTTTGACATGATAATGTCTTTTAGCTGGACACTGTTTGAAACTTTCTGTAACATTTTATTTACCGTCACGCTGTATGACGTCATCAATGCATGACGTCATTGGGATTGTAAATAAAGGTTTGTTTTGATACTCGCAAAAATAATGTGTTAAAAATAATATCACTGCAAACAATTAAACCAGCTTTATAAAGCGTCCTGAAAGTTTAAAATCAAGTGTTAGCACAATTTACCAGCCGGGAATCGTTAACTAAAACCGCGACTGCTAACATGCTAACGTCGTCGCAGATTAAAGACCTAACAAGCAAACAACACTGCATAGCTGTACAGTAGATAGTTTATTTCACTTAGCAATGAGACTACGCCGACTAAGTTGGACAATACATCTTTGAATACCGTACATTCGTTTACATCTCCTCCATTGTATATTCCTTTATAACATAAGGGATTATTTTAATCTTCTGTACGTAATAAATAGTAATGCCTTAAATATCAACAAAAGTTTTTTTTTAAAGAAAGACATTATCATGCTCTTAAGCTTTTACCATTTGGTAAACGGTACTGTATCATTTTTAAATTGTGCCCCTCATCAGCCCCACTATAAAACTAATCATTTGTCTTTGTAATAAGTCTAGTTTGATTGTATACATTCGATTGTGTATACCTCAAACTGGTATGGATAGCCCAATTAATCTGTTCTTAGATTTGGTCAAACTCGACAGTGTTACGGCTAGGGGCACATTTGAAAGTATGATTGACTGCCTTCACTCTTGCAGGATGACAGACTCATTTTAACAAGCTTGACATGCGATGGTGCTGCTGTGATGATTGGAACAAGAAGGGAATTGGAACATTATCCAGAAACAAATGTCCGTCTCTTATTGTATGGCACTGTGCTAATCATGGACTTGTATTTTCAGTATCTGATGCAGTAAAGTCAGTTTCAGGAATTAACAGCTTTAAATCTGTTATCGATAAGTTATATGTTTTATATCATGTTTTGCCCAAAAACAGCAGAGAACTGCAAGTGTGTGCGAGTTTCCTGGAAACTGAAGTGCTAAAAATTGGAAGATTTTTGAGCACACGTTGGGCTGCATCTAGTATAAGTATATCTACATAAGTATATTTTATACTTGAATATAAAATATAAGGATATTTGTACAACTTTCGAATTGAAGCATTCCGGCACCTATAATTTTAGAAACCAACCATGAGTAAAACAGAAAGTTGTAGATTTCTGAGTCTTTGATTTGCTGGTAGGCTGTTACCTTAGTATCTAGCTGTAATTCTGATCTTTCCTACCAGGAGGTGCTGCAAGTCATATCTCCTCAGTCGGCATCACAGGGACCAAATGTATTACTTATAACACAGAATGCAAGAAGTGATTGAGTAAAAACGTAATTTTGTACTTTTGAGAGCAATGCACGGGAAGGGATTTTGAGGGTGCTAGAACTTGCCTCCAGAATTCAGAAAGTTCTTCCAGATATACAAGATAAATGTCTGGACAGCAAAGGAAACAAAACATTTGAATGTTCTCTTGGCACGTAAATTGTTGTACACATAAATTTAAATATGATGTTTTATATAAAAATCATTATGTACACACATAATAATTCATTTTTCTTTAATAATCTCAATAGTTGTGTATTAAAATAGTTTGTAATTCTTGTACGACAAATTCGTGACAATGACGGTTATGTCAAAACTGGCGGCCATGTTATTGCACTATCACTCCAACATACTGACACTATATGACATGTTCGTAATATTTATACAGGGTATATCTTTAAATAATTTTATGTTGACGCATATTCCAAAACAAAGTTTTGCGGACCATGTTGAATGCACCACGGTATATTAGAAATGGTGATATCCACATAGATCTAGGTATTCCAACAATTAAAGAAGAGATTAAAAGGTTTGCGAAGAAGCATGCAGAAAGGCTTCAACTCCACGAAAATGCAGAAGTTCTTCAGCTGCTGGACAATCAACACGTGTTCCGAAGACGGAAGAGAACAAAGCCATTTGAACTTGTGTAGTGTTTTGTGTTATAAAAGCAGAGCATTGTGCGCAGGTGAGAGTGTTTAGTTAAGAACACCAGAACTAACTAAAGGATGTCATTGAACTTTCTTTGGCTGATATGTATTTAGTATTAAAGGGTATTAGAGGTAAGTTGATGGTTGGTCTTACAGACCAGTTTTAACATGTTAAATTCAATTAAAAAAATGTAGACACATGTACAGCAGGCTTACACAAGTTAGGAGATCGAAGAAAAATAAACAATGAAGACATTTTCAGATTTATCAAAGAGAAAAGTCTAATATAGTTTGGGCAACAATGCTGACGAGATCAAGAAATGTAGTAATTTGATGGAGGTGTTAAAATGAAAGGACAGTAAAAGGTGTCAAAGTAAGGCGAAAATTGACATTAGGAGCAGCGAACATTTGGCGATTTGAAAATTATAGAATGAGAGAGTGAGAGAATGAAGAAGTATGGTTAGGAAAACAAAATCATTGTTGCGGCCCGTCCTGTCAAACTCGGTAGATGGCTGTATACTCATTGGATCTAATCTGCAAAGATTTCGGATTACACTGAAGATTAAAGTGATGGGATTTAATGAAGCTGATCCCATATGAGCATATACTGTTGTAGATGGTACTGTTGTTCTGGAGCAGGTCAGCAATTTTGAATACATGGGCTATAAAGTGTCTTCCATTACAAATAACAATGTGGTGAAGTAGTTGAACCATATTATTTGTTCATCATGTAATCATCACCCACATGTAATAGTTGCACCAGCTTGTGTAGTCACTCGTCAAAGAATGCTACCGCCAAGGCACTCATCCTTGTGCTGACGCCATTAATGGGATCAGTGGCGTAACTACCGGGGGGGGGGGGGGATCAGGGATCAATCCCCAACCTCTAGACCTATTAGAAATTTCTAAGCCAGTTGAGTGTGTTAAAACAAGGATTATAAATAATTGTAGACATACAAGAAATTGCAATATTTATAAATTAACAAAATAAAGGGGGGTCATATACGGGTAAAAATTGTTATAGATGATACTGTCCTGGAACAAGTTAGCAGTTTGGAATACCTGGACTACAGTGTGTACTATAATGCAAGCAACGCCTCATTACTATCAAAGTGCACTACTGCCAACCAGACCTTCATCTTTGTAATACGATGGTGAGCTGGTCCGGACTTGGTCCAACTGTGCTGTACTGGCGTCGAATCGGCCGCCGCGCGGGATTCACGCGCCATCATTAACTAGTTCCGTTGCGGACTCTTCGAAATTGAGTGTCTCGAAACCCCTGTGAAGGGTCGGAAGGGCCTGATAAAGTCAGATCGATCGATGACTCAGCGTCCCGTGCTACCCTAACGGTGATTGGTGGGAACGACTGCCATCTAAACCGAGGGAAGGTCCCGGTAGCAGCCTTTCCATCGAACGAAAGCCTGGTTGTCCAGCAGTTCGGGGCACAGTCCCTAACGTACGCAGCAGGAAGTGAGACGGCTACATAAGTGGGGTAGAAAGAGCAGAACAGAAGACCACTGAGGGTGAGTGCCGCAGCTGCAGTCGAAACGTTTGGATCTACCGCGGCCCAACAGCCCGGAAAATAATTTTACTGAAGAAAGTGAGACGTTTTATCAAATGTCACCGTGGCGCCAGTGGCAACGACAGGCTCCGCGTTTCGTCGCCCCTACAAAATGTGCCGCGGTTTGTGTGTAACAATGTAAAAGTACAAAGGTTTTGTAAAATATATAAAAACATTTGGTAAGTTTCACAATTTTTTTTTTTAATTAACTCCGACAGCTGTTTCGACAAACTAAGCCATTGTCAAAGAGGCGAAAAATCGCCTCTTTGACAATGGCTTAGTTAGTCGAAACAGCTGTCAGAGTTAATTAAAAAAAAAATTGTGAAACTTAAAAGTGTTTTTATATATTTTACAAAACCTTTGTATTAATAGGCCCTATGTTTCACCAAGTGCCCAACGAGTCATCAAGTAATATAATGTAAAAGTATACCGGTCGCTACTGCGCATGCGTCGCGTTGCTGTGGCAACAAGTTTGTGTGTGTATCAGCCAATCGCAGTCGAATTTTCGAATAACCCTCGTATATGTAAATGACGTACTGAAAAAGTGGAAAAGAAGTTGCAAAGGAACGGGGATATCATCGAATGATACGACAGCAATTGTTTTCGCTACAGTTCAGTGATGACTTGACTTCTAATAGCTCAAACGGAAGTGGATATGCAATTTATAACGGGGAACGACCATAACAAAATGAAGGCCAAACTAAGAATAAAACAAAAGTAGAGTTGTATTTACAATTTATAAGTGACAAAATACCAATTAGGTATGCACAGCGTTGGTAAACTCAGATCATATTATATTACTGGGTGAGTAAATACAGGCAAACTAATGTCATCACATCATCATCATCATCAAAAGTGCAAACTTTCAGTGTAGTTAAATGTTATTTGAAGGAGCAAGAATTGCACGCTTCGTACTCACCGAGTTTTCGCTATATTTTCTGGTGTTCAGCTCGTGCGAACGTTTGACGGCTACGAAAGGTCTCTCCCTATCGAACGACGCGTCGGACTTTTGGCGCCCGAGCGTGTTGCTGTTGCTTATGGCGTTGAACTGGTTCTGCTGCTGCGTCGTGGCGGTGGTGGTGGCGTAATTGCGTCGCAACGACGACGACGTCCTGTGCGGCAACAGCGGCGAGACCGGCGCCGAGCTGCCGTTGGTAGTCACCCCCGACGTCGACGTCGTCGTCTTGTTGTTCTGCGTCGTCGTGTTTATGTGAAGCGGTATGGTGAAGTCGTCTTCGTCGTCGTCGGCAAACAGCGTGGTGTCGCTGGTGTAACCGTCCAGTCGTTGGCTGGGCGACGGACGCACGCTTCTGTAACCCGTCTGCATGGAGCGTAACTCGTTGAGCAACCGCGTCTCGTGCGGGTGTCGCTCGGAGCGCAACTGGATCTCGCGACGTTCGCGCAACTTCTGTTGCTGGCGCTGCAGCCATGTCAGGTTGTTGCTGCTGTGCTGGTTGATGCTGCCCGTTACTATCGTCCTGAAACACAAACAAACACATCCACAAATAAGTAACAATCTACAACAGGTAACCACTTAAAATATCGCTATGACAATTACATAACGCTGTACATTTGTGTCTGTACAAATTTTAAATTCATGCGTTCCGGCACCTATAATTTTAGAAATACACTTGCTAGTGGTCGACAAAAGCAACCACCACGCGGGAGCAGCATAGGTCAACAATGACTGGAGAAACAAAAGATAGATTGTTACCTTACTGCGCAAAGGAAGGCGGTTGCGGCACGAGAGCATGGGAAATATTTTGGCTCGGACGCCACGAGCTTTATTGAGGGTGCCATGTCAGTCACGTGGGCGTTGAAGCTAAGGCGCCGGTCAAGCCGAACGCCCAAATACTTCACCGACTCCTTCCAGGCGATAGGCCACCCTTCTAGGGAGAGGGACTGGCACCGGGAAGTGGACTTACGGGTGAAGAAGACGCCTCGGATTTCTCCGTGTTGATCATCACCCGCCACTTCCGTAACCAGTCCGGAATCTGATTCAACTGACGCTGCAGCTTTGTACTCGCAAAACGCGGGGACAGGGAGCTGCAGTGATACATTGCATCGTCAGTGAATAAAGATAACGTGGCTCCAGGAAGAGCAGGCCGAAATATGGATAAACTCGAATGGGTGACATATTGGACTGAGTTTATAACCCTGACATCATGACCTAAAACAAAATCGTAACACATTTTCTAGTTGTCCGATTAATTTAAAATTAATATCAAATGAAAGCAGATATTCCATACAATATTTTGGAAAAAAAAATAAAAATCGAATGTTTTGACTACAGTGCCTTACAGACACCCCTTAAGCAAAAGTATCAAGTAATTAGTTTAAACGCCACTACGAAAGCACTTTGTGAAAATCGAGCTGATTGCATATTATTAGCACGTTCACGGTAACAATGACAGATGTGATAATTGTAATACAATCAAATCGGTTGGGTTAGTTTAGGCGTGGCCATTCCACCGCCTCACTCAACCCGAGTACAAAGTGGGTTGGTCAAGGACGGGCTCGTTCCTTAGTCGGACAATAAAAAAATTGTTTTTTCTTACGGAGATTATTAGTCAGCGCACCGTCAGCTGAGTGGGAAGCCGCCGCAATGATACGCCAGAATTTCGATTCCCGTCGACTGCATCATTTTTACCGCGTCACGTTGGCACCAGTGTAGGTGTCGAAAGCCCAGCAACGTGCACGTTCTCTGGTATTACTATTTAAGGGCGGAGAAATGGAATATAATAAAATTTAAATATAAATTGAAAAAGCCGATATCGTTATGGTCAACAAATTGCCGGTGTTCTAATGTCTGTTTCGCTTTTACAAATTACGCCGTCTTCTCTGCAGCGTGTTGATTCTTTGTAAAGGTTAAAGGAGACTTTTGGTTCCTTTAAATTTAAATAGATCCTCGTCTGCTTCTATGGGATGCTGTCATATTATTTGGATTAAGCATATGCAGTGGCGTACGCAGAAATCAATGGGAGGGGGGGCTTGAACCTTAGCAGTCCATATATTAGCCTACTCTTATACAATTTATAGTATAAGGTAGAGTACATATGCCAGTTAATGGTTACAATTTATTGGTAGACGTATCATTTTCAGTAGGTTTCACATTTTCTTTATTAAAAATGTGTTATTCGTGATTGGGGGACTTATGTCTCATTATATTTTTTAATCAGTAATTTTAAAAACATTACTTTTTCTTTCAAAAACTCAATATTTTTAATTGATTATTTTACGTTCATTGTAATATTTAACAATAGATTCGTTTTACTTCAATTAGACTATAATATTTTATACATTAATGTCAGTACCACTGGGAATAAGGTTTTGCAACATTGGTATTTTAACAATTATATACCGTTAAATGAGTCGAGAGAGAGAGAGAGAGAGAGAGAGAGAGAGAGAGAGAGAGAGAGAGAGAGAGAGAGAGAGAGAGAGAGAGAGAGAGAGAGAGAGAAACAGGTAGCTTACTGAACGTTACAATCAGAGTAATACACCTCTCAATCAACTATAAATTATAACTGAAGTAATAATTGTTATTATAAACTACTTATTTTGTTAGTATTTATATCCCCGTTCAAATCGGCCGAAATATGCAATTTTGTAATTTTAAACGAGAGGCTAAGTAACAAACTATGGAAGTCCATATTACATTTTTGCGATTGGGGGGGGCTTGAGCCCCCTGAGCCCCCTGCGTACTACGCCGTCGAGCATACGCTTAATTTGTTTATTTACAACAGCCATCAGAAATTACAATGAATGCTTTATATAAGTTACTTTGATGCTATTATTAACTTATCTTGTCGCGTGAAAGGTTTCTTCAGTGTAAAGACCTCTTTTGTCATGTTTCAGGTCTACTCGTTAACGCGCCCTCCTCTCCTCCGTATTATTATCTTCGTTTCTGCTGCATTACTGAACGAGCGAAGCGGGTATCAGTTTTAACTCGACTGTTTGGCGTTTGTCTGCCTCTTTATTTGGGGTAGATCTCACGATAACTTTTGAATGTATCAACCGATTTTCGTAAAACTTGGCTTGCGTATTTCGTTAAACTTGGTTTATCGTACAGGATCCTATTAATTTTAAGATTGATACAATCAAAAATAGGGGAGTGGGAGGTAAAAATGGGAGGGGTTAAAATTGTTAAAAAAATCGCAAAAGCAAATGTGGGGTATCAACTTAAACACACTTTTTAACTATCAGTTGATTGTAGTGTTAAATTTTGTAAATTCCAAAATTTTAGGACTCCACCAAAAAATTTTTAAAATTGTTCAAATCCAGCAGGGCGTCAGACGAAAAGGAATTTTAACACAAATCTGAATATTTCAAATTTTTACTATTTATTGTAGGCCTATGATTTTGTGCTTTACAATTGTTAGGCTATATAACTAAATAAATAACCGGGTAATCGGAATTTTTATAATTTTTCCACACAACTGAATAATTATCTAATATACGTACAAATCAACGAATGAATGTTCAATGGAAAATTAACAGGTTTGGTCTTATCGGAAAAAGTTGTCGGGTATCGTTCGGCCAAAATCCGCCGTATTTGTTTGTCGCTGTCTGCGGCCTGAAGAAGATGCCCGAAGGTGGGATTCGAAACGTTGCCGACGATGTCGCTAGCAATCGACCACGGCCTAACAGAATCAATAACGTAATCAAGACGGTTATTCTTTACTTTATGTTTTACTTTAAACATTCTATTTGCCTCCAAAAGCGTTTTAAGACTATAAAACAGGTTAATTACCTACCGTCACGCTTTTTGAAATCCGAAAACAGGATTACTCGAGTTTCGACACATTAAGTGTCATCTTCAGATCCTCGATGAATATAAGTTAAAAATACATTTGTTGATGTATGCTGTAATAATATAATAAGATTGATGTGTGTGTTCTTAAATTGGTGTGTAATTGGTGTGGCTCTCGACGTCTTACTGGCCTGAAACACTTCCTTAAGTTTCCCAGCTGGTCGAGTCCCAATGGTAGCAAGACCGGTCGAGTAGAGTAAAGTTGATGAAGAAATATATATATGTTCAGCTTCACAGAAAGTTTCAAAACAAAAATTATTGTTTGAAGGAAATTTAAAAAAAAATTATGTTTATAAAAAAAAATAATTAAAAAAAAAATTTTAATTTTATTAATTAATTAATTATGATTAATTAATTAATATAGGGCTGTGAAGTTTTAAAAAGTGTAATGCTCTTCTGAAAATTTTTATTAAAGTTTTGGTATATTTTAAATAAACTATCACCACTCATAAGATTGTCTTCAAACCAATCGATACTTGTTTATCTTTTTATTTTTTAGGTTATCTTCACTTATAGGTGGTAAAGTCCTTGTAGATTATCAATTAGAATTATATTATTGGTAATTAGTATTATTGAAGAAATAAAGAACTATTAAGTATTGAAAAGTATTAATGTTTTATTAATTAATAGCAATATTGACTCTTATCGATTAATATCGATTCTCAGGATATCGAAAAAATTACAAAGTATTATATAAAAATCGTACAGGGTTCTTTAAACAGCCAATTATTATCAAAGTCAGAGAAATCGGGCCAATATTTAAAAAGTATAACGTTACATCAAAAGAATAATTATTACTAAACACAAACATTGAATAATAATTTGAAAATTAAAATAATTGTTTTCACCAAACAGCTGCGTTGAAACAGGAGAAGGCACTGGGATCGTCAAAAGCAAATGGCGGCCATCAAGTTGATCAAAATGTTGCTCGTTCCTGCTGCGTTCCAAATAATGTATTTTCTGGCAGTATTCCTGTTATTGTGTCTGCAAATCTCTTGTTAAATGTTGTGTAGTGACTGGTGTAATGATTCTGGGTTGTATTTAGTATATCTGTGTAATTATAAGTCAAAACACTTTTCCCAATTCCGACACTAATTTGGTTAGTGTATTATACAGTTTTCTGGGGTTTTGTGGTGTTTTTCGGAGTAGAAATGTATTGTTTAGTGTTAATTAGTGTTTCTTGATTGTTTTTGTCACAATGTATATGTTCTGGAAGGATTTTATAAGACACTCTCGATTTCACAGTAACGTACTATTCGCCACTTAACTTTAACGTTGTAAGATAGGTTAGATCGTCACAAAACTCTCGTTTATGTTAACCGTTCGAATACCAATAATCAACTAACTGTTTCCTTCAGTTTCAATTAAACTCTTAGCCCATATAATATTATCCTTAACATTGTTCAAATATTTTTCCATATCCTGTGCACACTTTAATATTTCACTATATAAATACCTAAACTTGGGTTATTTATCAATTTTATTCACTAGATGTTATTTAAATTAATCTTTCAGTTCATTCAGCTTATTTTCAGATTAAATAATGCCGTTTTATAGTGTTTTCTGTCCAAAAAATAGTAATTTTACTTTCAGTTTGGTATACTCTGAAAAGTCAAAACATCAAAATTTACTTCTTGTCATTATATAAATTCAGCCATTTTATCAGTTATATTTAATATTAATAATCCTATATTGTATTAAAAGGTTCATATTCCCTTATTTTCTGGTAATTAATTGAATTAGTTGTATTCTGAAACATTATTCTGGAAAATATGACTCCCATGTCTAAATTTCTGAGTTTAGTCATTTTCATTTTTATTTATAATTCTGAATATAATTTATTAAAATCTTTCTAAATGGTTTGTGCAATTATATGGCTTGATCTCAAGTTTATTTTGTCTAAACCCCTTTTGTTTATTTGCATTTAAATGAGCAATTTCTCTGTTTTGATGAAGTTTGGTTTCCATTCTTTTGGCCTATGGTTTTTTAACAATTTTTCTTACAAAATATTTTACAAACAATATATGATGTGTGATACCCTCTCTGACTTTTACATATAGTATTATAAATTAAACATGTTTTCAAATTACACAAAAACAATTAGTATTGGTTACAATACAAATAATAGTTAAACAAAAAGGAAGAATATTTTTTTTAAATAAATGGTTGTCTTCAAGTCAGACATTTTGCAACAAAATCCCCATTTCCAACATGGAAACATGGTTTACAAAAAAAAAGTTTTTTACTAACTAACATCTTAATTACTCTCGACTATTTACAAGTAGTAACTATTTTTATAGTTCTGATGTTAGTTGTATCAGACCCAAACAAATGGCCTTATATCTAAAACATTTTTAAACATTCTTGTACTATATACATAAAAACCTTATATTTATATTCTTATTTCTAACTATTATTATAAGTAGGATTCTACAGTTTTTATACCGTCTTTTATACATTGTCTTTGGGGAATTGTACCCTGTCATTAATAAATAAATAGTCTGAATTGTTCAAAAGGTATTATGAACTCTGTTTTTCTTTTTTCATGTAAAACAAAATGTTATTTTAAACAGATTCATGTCTTATGAACAACATATTGTCACAGTACACATTTTAAGTCATTGAAAAATGCATATTTCATTGCATTCAATGTTTGTGATTGCCAAGAATGAAACACAAGGTTCATTTTTTATAATACCCAAAACTATCACTGGTTCACTTTGCACTCTTATATTATGTTAATGCTAAATGGTCGTATAGTCTTATTAACATAATAAATTGGTTAGCGTTTTTTCAATGGAGATTTGTTCCATGGGTACTATATTATTGTTTCATCTTAGTTCACAGGCAACTTTTACTTTATACACTTCTCTCTCTTAAATTTATATACATGTGGTTTTTATTTCGTTATACTTTTATTTTTAAATATTTATTTTGGGGATATAGGGATTTGGGTGTCTTTTATAAGAGCATGACATCTTCTTCAGGATGCTGCCTTCTTCTTCTTTCATCAGTCTTCTTTTCTCCTGCCTTCTGGGACTGGTATCTTCTCCATCTTCTTCTTGATGCCATCAGGTTTCTTGGGATCTTCTCCATCTTCTTCTTTATTTCAGAAATACACAACCTGTATTGGTTGATCTTGGCTTATTTTAGGGTTTCTATTCTATTTATTCTCCCTCGTTGTGGGTTTGGTCATATTCTGTACTGCTTTGTTATTTACTATTTTACCTTCCTGGGTTATACCTTGAAAACCTTTGGTTATGAGACTGGTCTTGGATGACTCATCACTAGTAACTCCTTTTATTTGAACTTGTATTTTCTTTATAATAATGATTTCTTTCCACAGTTGCTATGAATTAATCTTTTTATATTAAACTTAATGCTTTTTTCCAAATTTAAATATTATAACTTTATTATTCTAATGATCAATTGCCATTCAATATTATGCTTATATCTGTCACGCTACAGATTGCTCTCCTCCAGAAGTAATTATTTCAGACATGTTTATGGATGAAATAATTTCTTATGATAATTTCATCATTTCTTATAATTCATTTTCTTCTCCATTTTTATATCGACTTTTTTATAATTAGAGTTTAATTAATTTTATATATATAATTATTTGTTTTACTACTGATCCTTTTCGGATAGTTAGTGTCTTCTGAGATATATTATTATTGTAATACATTTTCTTCCTTTATCAACTTCGTGTTGCATCCTTGGGATATTAATTCCCTAACATTCCCTATCACGTGGGCTGGGGCAGATCAGAGGGGCACTGTACGCTACTTCTCTGCTGGCCATACACCACTTCTATAAATTGAGTACAGAGGCATATCCATCCCTGCTCAAAAAAAACATAATGCTGCTGGAATTATCTTCAGTCAGTCATCGAATAAATAAATAAAAAGTAGTCTCATTTTCGACTAATAAAAATATCTTTGGATGCTCCACTTCGTAGTCTCTCAGATTATCTCACATTTTCTATCTTAATAAATCTTCATAATCATTATTATACTCATTACATATATATTTTTTCAAAACTCTTAACTTGTCTGATATATTTAATTTAATTATGGTTGAAAACCTTTCTTTTAATAATTCTGGTTACTGTTTACAATGTAACTCTCTTTCTTCTCCATCTGAATTCTCTTTATACTTTCTTCTGGTTACTCATAGTATTAGCATGGTCTTTATAAATAGTCTTTCGTATTCATTATTTGAATGGTCTTAATATATTATATTTAATTTTTTAACATTGTATCTTTACATTAGATATACAGGTTGTTATATTGATCATTTTATTTAAACATTTTGGTTCTTTCCTTTCTCTTAGAAAGTTATTAATCCGCCTTCGCATTCATTAACATTAATTCATTTATATCATATTTCATGTGGTATTTCTTCTCTTTGCATTTCATATAGGTCTTATTATTATCATTGGTTCAAAATCATCTTCTCCATATGTTTGGTATGAGTTGTTCTTCTTTGCTCTTAATTAACTGTTTTCATTATCGTTTCATAGGTAATTATTCTCTTTGCTTCCAAATTTTTTCTTCTCTTGCATATTACACTCTTCTTTGTTATTCTTCTCTACCCCTTCAAATGCTATTGTGAATGTCTAGCATTTATTCTGGATTAAAATTAATTCTCTTTTCTGAATTAATCACTTTATTTTCTTCTCAATTCAATTATAATTGACACATAATTATTTTTTGGAACTTGGTTAGTTTTAATGTAAAATTCAAACTATTCTTTTTATTTAATTGAAAAATATTTCTCATAAATCCTTGTAATATGTTGATCTTATCTTGTTTCAAAGTTCTGACGTTCTATCAACATTCAAATTCTGTTTAATTCATTTATTCCCAGAATTGTTTCATTCAGAATTGTTTATAGTACTGTGATTTTACTATTATTTCTGAATGTTTTGGTATTTCTCCAAATTCAAATTCTTCTTAATTATTTACCATAAAGTTTTCTCACAAACTTAGTTATAGTAAGTTGGTCTTACTTTATTTAAAATTTTTTTGTAAATTAACTTCAAAATTCCTTTCTTTTTAATTCTTCCAAAAAGTTTTGTTCTAAATTATCAGGTTGTAGTAAGATGTACTTACTCAATTTTAAATTTTTATAAATAAATTCAAAATTCCTTTCTTCTTAATTCTTTCATAAAGTTTGTTCAAAATTATCAGTGGTAGTAAGATGTACTTACTCAATTTTAAATTTTTATAAATAATAAGTACAAGATTCTCTCTCTTTCTCTTTCTTCCATAAAGTTTTTTCTTCAAATTATTAGGTTGTAAGTTGTTCTTACATATTTTAGAATTTTTTCAAAAATTAAATTCAAAATTCTAAATTCCTTCTTCTTATAATTCTCCAAAATGTTCTTCTCAAAATATTAGGTTTGTAAGATGTACTTACATTATTTTCGAATTTTTTAAAATAAATTTAAAATTCTAAAACTCACAACTCATTCTTCATAATATTTCTTCATAGAAGCTTGATTGTACACTCCTTTGATTTTTCCTGAAACGATTTCCCTCAACTCATATGTATTATTATGTTTATCATTTACCACAACATATGGGCCGGTGTAAAGTAATAATAGTTTTTTGGTTATGCCTTCTAAGGTGCTAGGCAGCTCTCTATTTTTTAGGAGGACTTTTTCACCCTCTCTATATGTTACAATTCGCCCTATTGCCTTCTGGTATTTGGCTTGCCGTTTTTCCTGATCTTCTGCTACCTTATTGTAAAACTTCAACTGGTTGAATTTCCTATTGTTGTTCGTTGGAAATTCAATGATTTGTTCAATGTCTCGGGGAGTCGGCTTCTCATACATGGCTGAGTACGGTGGAATTCCTATAGCTGGATGGTGGGCGTAATTTAGGAATGTTTCTGTCGCTGCTAGGTACTCTTGCCACTTTTTCTGTTGGTTGTGACAGTACGTGCGCAATATCCTACCCACTTCTCTTAGTACTCTCTCAGCCGGATTGCTACTTGGGTGGTAGACTGATGTCTTATACGTTTTGACCCCAAGTGCTAATAAAGTGTCTCGCCATCTCCTCCCCTTAAACTGTGTACCATGGTCGGTAATAATAGAAGATGGTCTACCAATCTCTGGGATATACAAATCAATAATCACCGCCAAAACCTTTGCTGTTGTTGCCCGATTAACCGGATATAGCTTTATATACTTGGTGTAGTGATCCATTATGATTACCAAGTATTTATATCTGTGTCGACCACCGCTACGGGGAAATGGCCCGCATATATCCAAAAACACTTTTTCCAGTTTTGTGTTGGAAGTTATCGGTATCATGATACCCTCTGTCTTTTCATTGTTTACTTTTGCACATTGGCAGATCTTACAGGACTTGATGTATGTTCTCACCTTGCGGTTGATATTCTTGATCTTACAATTTTCCTCTATAGCCTGTATCACTTTTAACGCTCCCATGTGACCATACCTGACATAGTAATCGATGATGACCTCCTTTTCGATTTGGTGTGGGATTATCACCTTCCATGTCTCATCGTCCAAGGCGGTTTTTATGAATAAAATTCCCTTGTTAAGGTGGTAATATTTAGAAATGGTTTCATCATTGGCTTCCAAACGACTCACAATGTTTTTCAGCTTAGGATCAGACTGCTGATGGATTCGGATATTTATTAACAAAGCTTGTAAATCGGCTCTGTTCGTGAATATATTATAAATTTTTACCAAGCTCTCCTTCTCTCCCTCGAAAGTCTGATCTTCCAGATTTATACGTGACAACACATCCGCTACCACGTTCTTCTTTCCTGGAATGTATTCCCATTTCAGGTCATATTCTTGTAGGGCGAGTACCCACCTAGCCAATCGGCCGTGACTCAATTTGCACCTACGAAGGAACGAGATGGATTTATGATCAGTTCGTACCGTGACTTGATATCCGAGAATGTACGTCCGGAACTTGCTGCATGCGAACACCACGCTCAACAATTCCTTTTCTGTCACACTGTAGTTCTTTTCGCACTGGTTCAGTGTGCGACTAGCGAAGCTTATTACCAGATGTTGTCCCTCCTCATCTTCCTGGTATAATGTCGTTCCTAAACTTAGATCGCTAGCGTCACAGTTTAGAAAGAACGGTTTCTTAAAATCTGGGTGACGAAGTATCACACTCTCCAGAAACTTCTCTTTTATCAAGCGTAAAGTAATATCTTGATCTTCACCCCAAGTCCATTTGTTTTTGGCAGATAACTGTGGTTGAAACTTGGCGGTCAACTCGGAATATCGGCTCTGAAACTTCCTGTAATAGTTACAGAGTCCGAGGAAAGATTGCAATTGTTTCCTGTTTCTTGGTTGCGGGAACCTCTGAATTGCCTCCACTTTCTCTGCTGATGGGGTAATACCTCTGTCGTCTAGGTTGAAACCTAAGAATTGTACCTCGCGCGCTATGAACTTGGATTTCTCCAACTTCAGTGTTATGTTGTTCTGCGCTAGTTTGTTTAGTACAAATTCCACTCTGTAACAGTGTTCCTCCCAGGTTCCGGATGTGATTAGTAAATCATCAACATAGACGGTGGTAAATTGGAGCGCTTCTGGTCCCAAAATCTGGTCCATACATGCCACAAATATGGCGACAGAATTGACAAGTCCGAAGGGCAGTCTCTTGAACTGGTAATTGCGCCCTTCGAAAATGAACGCTACATACTGGCGGCTTTGTGGATGCAGCTCTACCTGCCAATAACCACAGACCGTATCCCAGGTGCTAATAAATCTAGTACCATGAAAACGTTTTAAAATCTCTTCTATTTCACCGGGAGAGGTTCTGTCATTCACAATTGTCTTGTTCAACTCACGCGCATCTAAACAGAGCCGGACTTGTCCGTCTTTCTTCGGAACAGCAATAATTGGACTAGTGTAAGGTGATTGACTAATCTCAATTATGTCATTATCTAACATCTTGTTTATCTCTGTTCTCACGGCTTCTTTGAGCGACTGCGCTATTGGATATGACCTCCGGTTAAACTCTACGTTCTCTTTAAAACGAAGTTGGCACTGGTAGTTTTTTACCTTCCCTGGTTCATCAGAAAACACCGCCTTGTATTTCTCACATATAGCGATTAGACGATCAGCCAGATGTGTTGGTATTTTCTCGTTATCGCTTCCGCACTGGAAATTCCGTATTTCTTGGATCTTAACCGACCATAAATCCTCTCCTCCATGATTGTATATTATGGGTTTATAAAGAGGGCTGTTTCTAATAACATTTATTTTACGAAGTTGTTGATGTATAGGGCTGGGAAGTATAGTTGTGCCTCCTACCAGATCTGCGGTCCATGTTACTCCGACTGGGAAAAGTGATACTTTATTTAAATTAAGATCGATTACTGCCGAATATCTACGAAGAATATCACAACCGACTAAGATGTCAAATGGTAATCCGGTGGCGATTAAAAATTCCATGTCTAAAGCTATATCACGGCTAACGACACTTAAGGAAACTTGCTTCCTAATGGTTTTATTCTGGCGGCCAGTTGCACCTACCAACACAATGTTGTTGACTGGTAACATTGGCAAAGTTTTACCACATGTACTCTGTATTCTCTCCAACTCATTGGAGTTTATTATTGAAATATTAGCTCCTGTGTCTATCATTATTTTAGCGGGAACTCCTTCCACCTCCGCTGTTATATAAATTATCTCATTATTACTGTTGCTGAGACTCTTCTCGTTCTCTTCCAAAAGTTCAGTTCGTATGTCTTTCAGATAATGGTTACTTATGATAGTGATATTCTTATTGTTGTTTGCTTGTTGCAAATCATCCTTTTCTAACCCAGGAAGTATAAGCAGTAACGGGTCATCGTTGTTGATTACTGCCTCCTCTCGTTTAAAGTATTTTGGTCAGTGTTTATGTTATTATTGACCGAGGCATCGTTCGGGAAACTCTGGTTTGTTTCCTGACGTTCTGTACTCTGGTTGATGTTTAACGCCCTGTTCTGTTGTCTGCCAAGATCTTCCAGGCTGGTACTTCGTCTTTCCTGTTCGTATCTTGGGCCGTCTCGTTCCGCACTCCGCCATCTTCGGTCGGCGCCGTGGAAGCTGCTCCTCCTCGGTTGATAATATCTCCTGGGTCCGCGATCTTCTGCTCTTATAAAATTTACCCTAGGGCGCGACACTCGGTTATTACTATTGCTATTATTGTTATTACTAAAATTATTATTATAGTAATTTCGGTTAGATGGGTAAGGTCTGTCACCATTATTGTTAGGATATGGATTTCTCTGACTGTATGGGACATTATGATTTTGTTGATAAAAATTGTTTCTATTATTTGGGTAGGGGTTGTTATTCCTCCCGCCGTTAAAATTACCGTTAAACTGGTTATTACGCGGCTGGTTGTTAGGGTCGTCGTAATTACTGGGCTGGTTCCGGTTACTTGCATGGTTATTGCCGTTATTGTGGTAGGTAGTCGGCCTTGCTTCTGGTCTCTCATTTCTCTTTCTGCTCTGCCGATAATACTCTTCGTTCTCGTATCCCTCCAATAACTCGGTCATTCCCTGGATCGTCTTGATCTGGCTACCTCTCCGGGCCCTGATAATGTCCTCATCATAGTGATACGATATTTTGTTCACTAAACATTCTTCTGGGATTGCTGGCTCAAGGTGTTTTGCCATACACACCTTCCCCAAGAAATATGCCGTCATACTGCTACCTAATTGTGACCTGTATCTTCCATTACAAATATTGTCACGGATCAAGTTCTGGGTGGTCTCAGACCAGTATTTTGTCTTAAACATTTTCCGGAACTGTTGGTAGTCGGAAATTTCACTCCGGTTGGCCATCCACCAATTATCTGTTATGTCTCGGAAAGACTCGTCGAATATCTCCCTGCTATGGCTCCATTGAGTAATTTTATGCTTGGTCAAATATTCTTCTACCCTAGCCAGGAACTCCATCGGCTTGCGTTTGTATTGCCGGAAGTTGAGCCACTCTCGGCTTTCGTTGACGGGCAATCCAGTGAAATGAGTCGGTCTGTTTCTTATTGCTTCCATCTCCTCTCGGCTTTGTCGCACCTGACCGGTGATACTGGCCATGGTCTCTTGTATATCATTACATCGTTCTGTGACTTGGTTGCGTACTTTTCCGAACTCTTCTTGATTTTCCTTCCGCTGTTCTTCTACCTTCCTACGACTATGTTCTTCAATATTTGTGAATTTGATGTTCACCACTTCTTTAAACTCATTCACCTCCTTTTCGGTCTGGTTGCACTTTCCATCAATCTCTCGAATCTGTCGATTGACCATTATATTTTCTTCTTCCATCTTCTTATTCATCGCTTTTTTGTTAACATTGATTTCTTTATTCAGTTCTTCTCGCAACAATTCCATCCTTTCGTCCAGTTTTTCCAAATTCTCCTGATTGACCTCTCTTAATTCTTCTCTTAAAATTTGATTGTCCTCTCTCAATTCTTCCAGCTTCTCCCCCATCTTCTCTTCCAACTTCCTGTTATCTTCTTTCAACTCTTCCTTCAATTGTCGGTTGTTCTTCTCTATCTTCTTCCTGGTTTCATCGATTTTCTGATTAGTATTTTCAATTTTATTAATCAATTCTTCTTTGGTCGACTTGAATTCTTCCTTGAACAATTGGTTGTCTTCCTTCAATTCTTCTAACTTCTTCCCCATCTCTTCTTCCATCTTCTTGCTGTTTTCTTCCATCTTCTCTTCCATCTTCTTGCTGTTTTCTTCCATCTTCTCTTCCATCTTCTTATTGGTTTCATCAATCTTCTTACCCAGGGACTGGTTGTCTTCCTTCAGCCCTTCCATGTTCTTGTTCACCCCACTTAATTCTTCTTTCAAGGACTGGTTATCACTCCCCATTTTCTTACTCAAGTCTTCCTTCAATTCCTTACTTGTGGATTCCATTTTCTTATTATTTTCGTCCATTTTCTTGTCCATGTTTTTATTTATTTCTTTACTCATTTCCATCATCATTCTTCTGAGCATTTCATGTAATCTCTCATCCTCCGTCCGTTTTGGTTTTTCCAATCGTTCCTCCTGGACATTGACTTCCTCTGTCTGAGTAGGCATCTCAGGTTGTTCCCCTGGTTGTTCATGTTGTTTGGACAACACTGGTGGCAACGAACTTTCCGCGTCTATTGGCGTTGCTTCCTTGTTGTCCATGTCAACTTCTATTTCTTTCTCGGCCTCCGCCGCCCGTTTCTTAGATGTTGCACGTCGTTGCATTTTCCCTTGAAATTCTCTGGCTTTGTAGCTGTTGCCTAGCTCCAACGAGTGATTGGGCAGAAAGTATTGGACTTCCAATCGCTAATTAAAGCCCCTAAAGTTGTGCGCCAATTTGTAATAAAATAAAAAAATATGATTGATGTGTGTTCTTAAATTGGTGTGTAATTGGTGTGGCTCTCGACGTCTTACTGGCCTGAAACACTTCCTTAAGTTTCCCAGCTGGTCGAGTCCCAATGGTAGCAAGACCGGTCGAGTAGAGTAAAGTTGATGAAGAAATATATATATGTTCAGCTTCACAGAAAGTTTCAAAACAAAAATTATTGTTTGAAGGAAATTTAAAACAAAATTATGTTTATAAAAAAAATAATTAAAAAAAATTTTTTTAATTTTATTAATTAATTAATATAGGGCTGTAAAGTTTTAAAAAGTGTAATGCTCTTCTGAAAATTTTTATTAAAGTTTTGGTATATTTTAAATAAACTATCACCACTCATAAGATTGTCTTCAAACCAATCGATACTTGTTTATCTTTTTATTTTTTAGGTTATCTTCACTTATAGGTGGTAAAGTCCTTGTAGATTATCAATTAGAATTATATTATTGGTAATTAGTATTATTGAAGAAATAAAGAACTATTAAGTATTGAAAAGTATTAATGTTTTATTAATTAATAGCAATATTGACTCTTATCGATTAATATCGATTCTCAGGATATCGAAAAAATTACAAAGTATTATATAAAAATCGTACAGGGTTCTTTAAACAGCCAATTATTATCAAAGTCAGAGAAATCGGGCCAATATTTAAAAAGTATAACGTTACATCAAAAGAATAATTATTACTAAACACAAACATTGAATAATAATTTGAAAATTAAAATAATTGTTTTCACCAAACAGCTGCGTTGAAACAGGAGAAGGCACTGGGATCGTCAAAAGCAAATGGCGGCCATCAAGTTGATCAAAATGTTGCTCGTTCCTGCTGCGTTCCAAATAATGTATTTTCTGGCAGTATTCCTGTTATTGTGTCTGCAAATCTCTTGTTAAATGTTGTGTAGTGACTGGTGTAATGATTCTGGGTTGTATTTAGTATATCTGTGTAATTATAAGTCAAAACACTTTTCCCAATTCCGACACTAATTTGGTTAGTGTATTATACAGTTTTCTGGGGTTTTGTGGTGTTTTTCGGAGTAGAAATGTATTGTTTAGTGTTAATTAGTGTTTCTTGATTGTTTTTGTCACAATGTATATGTTCTGGAAGGATTTTATAAGACACTCTCGATTTCACAGTAACGTACTATTCGCCACTTAACTTTAACGTTGTAAGATAGGTTAGATCGTCACAAAACTCTCGTTTATGTTAACCGTTCGAATACCAATAATCAACTAACTGTTTCCTTCAGTTTCAATTAAACTCTTAGCCCATATAATATTATCCTTAACATTGTTCAAATATTTTTCCATATCCTGTGCACACTTTAATATTTCACTATATAAATACCTAAACTTGGGTTATTTATCAATTTTATTCACTAGATGTTATTTAAATTAATCTTTCAGTTCATTCAGCTTATTTTCAGATTAAATAATGCCGTTTTATAGTGTTTTCTGTCCAAAAAATAGTAATTTTACTTTCAGTTTGGTATACTCTGAAAAGTCAAAACATCAAAATTTACTTCTTGTCATTATATAAATTCAGCCATTTTATCAGTTATATTTAATATTAATAATCCTATATTGTATTAAAAGGTTCATATTCCCTTATTTTCTGGTAATTAATTGAATTAGTTGTATTCTGAAACATTATTCTGGAAAATATGACTCCCATGTCTAAATTTCTGAGTTTAGTCATTTTCATTTTTATTTATAATTCTGAATATAATTTATTAAAATCTTTCTAAATGGTTTGTGCAATTATATGGCTTGATCTCAAGTTTATTTTGTCTAAACCCCTTTTGTTTATTTGCATTTAAATGAGCAATTTCTCTGTTTTGATGAAGTTTGGTTTCCATTCTTTTGGCCTATGGTTTTTTAACAATTTTTCTTACAAAATATTTTACAAACAATATATGATGTGTGATACCCTCTCTGACTTTTACATATAGTATTATAAATTAAACATGTTTTCAAATTACACAAAAACAATTAGTATTGGTTACAATACAAATAATAGTTAAACAAAAAGGAAGAATATTTTTTTTAAATAAATGGTTGTCTTCAAGTCAGACATTCTGCAACAAAATCCCCATTTCCAACATGGAAACATGGTTTACAAAAAAAAAGTTTTTTACTAACTAACATCTTAATTACTCTCGACTATTTACAAGTAGTAACTATTTTTATAGTTCTGATGTTAGTTGTATCAGACCCAAACAAATGGCCTTATATCTAAAACATTTTTAAACATTCTTGTACTATATACATAAAAACCTTATATTTATATTCTTATTTCTAACTATTATTATAAGTAGGATTCTACAGTTTTTATACCGTCTTTTATACATTGTCTTTGGGGAATTGTACCCTGTCATTAATAAATAAATAGTCTGAATTGTTCAAAAGGTATTATGAACTCTGTTTTTCTTTTTTCATGTAAAACAAAATGTTATTTTAAACAGATTCATGTCTTATGAACAACATATTGTCACAGTACACATTTTAAGTCATTGAAAAATGCATATTTCATTGCATTCAATGTTTGTGATTGCCAAGAATGAAACACAAGGTTCATTTTTTATAATACCCAAAACTATCACTGGTTCACTTTGCACTCTTATATTATGTTAATGCTAAATGGTCGTATAGTCTTATTAACATAATAAATTGGTTAGCGTTTTTTCAATGGAGATTTGTTCCATGGGTACTATATTATTGTTTCATCTTAGTTCACAGGCAACTTTTACTTTATACACTTCTCTCTCTTAAATTTATATACATGTGGTTTTTATTTCGTTATACTTTTATTTTTAAATATTTATTTTGGGGATATAGGGATTTGGGTGTCTTTTATAAGAGCATGACATCTTCTTCAGGATGCTGCCTTCTTCTTCTTTCATCAGTCTTCTTTTCTCCTGCCTTCTGGGACTGGTATCTTCTCCATCTTCTTCTTGATGCCATCAGGTTTCTTGGGATCTTCTCCATCTTCTTCTTTATTTCAGAAATACACAACCTGTATTGGTTGATCTTGGCTTATTTTAGGGTTTCTATTCTATTTATTCTCCCTCGTTGTGGGTTTGGTCATATTCTGTACTGCTTTGTTATTTACTATTTTACCTTCCTGGGTTATACCTTGAAAACCTTTGGTTATGAGACTGGTCTTGGATGACTCATCACTAGTAACTCCTTTTATTTGAACTTGTATTTTCTTTATAATAATGATTTCTTTCCACAGTTGCTATGAATTAATCTTTTTATATTAAACTTAATGCTTTTTTCCAAATTTAAATATTATAACTTTATTATTCTAATGATCAATTGCCATTCAATATTATGCTTATATCTGTCACGCTACAATGCACATCCCGTCAGATAATAAAAACAACACAAACATAACAACAAAAATACTTAAATAATTTAACACATATTAAAACCGAGACAAAACAGAACGAAAACACGATACACGCGGCCGACGCGGACCTGCGCAGGAACACGTTATGCAATAAAATCAATCGATACCGATTTGACCTTTGATAAATTTTATCGATCTGACACAGCTAGTATCTCGTTCGATATCGTTTACTCTGTTGAATAGAATATTATTTTTATGGATCGATTTTTCATTTAAGATGCGATCGTAATTATCTTTAGTGGCCTTATATATTTCAAACCTTTCAAGAGTGTGCCGTTTAAGAGATTTCCTGCATTTATGTAATACATCAAAATTCTCACTAATAATTTTTATGTTATGATCTTGTGAACTTAAATGTTCAGCAAATGTGGATCTTCCTATATTTGATTTAGAGCTTGGGAGGTGTTCTTTATAACGCAATTTGAACGAACGACCCGTTTGTCCTATGTAGAAATTTGAACAATCCGAACAATTAAGCCTGTATACACCTGTACTATCGTATTCATCGAAAGACTTAATTTGATTTTTAAACTTAAGTTTGTTCTCGAGTTTATTATTTGCTTTTGAAGCCAATACTATATTTTGTTTTTTCAATTGGTTTTTTAAAGTGTAATGTATTTCGCCATACTCTATTGCGATATATTTTACTTTTTCTTTAGGCATGTCAATATTTATTAGTCTATTTTGTTTCATATTTATTATTTTATCTATTACGTTACATTTATAACCATTGGCTATTGCTATGTATTTAATAATTTCGACTTCATTTTTATGGTCTTCTGTGGAGAGGGGCAATGATAACAATCTATGTACCATACTATTAAAAAATGCCATTTTGTGTGAATAAGGGTGGTAAGACGAGGCATGAATAGCATGATCAGTGGTTGTCGGTTTCCTGTAAATATTATAGTTAATTTTATTATCAATTTTTGTTAAGGACAAATCTAAGAAATTTATTTTATTATTCTTTTCTGTTTCTAATGTAAATTGCAAATTTTTTGTTATGCTATTCAAATACTTATTAAGCGTCTCCAATTGTCTGCAATTACCATTGTAAACCACTATCGTGTCATCCACATATCGACGATAAAATAAAATTTTGTTGTAATGTTTGTTGTTTGGTGATAATATTTCATTATTTTCGATGTGGTTTAAATAAATTTCCGCCAGGATACTTGATAGTGGGGATCCCATTGCTAATCCATCTTTCTGTAAATAAAATTTATTATCAAAAGTAAAATAATTTTGTTCTAAAATTACTTTAGTCAAATTAATAATTTCATCAACTATTTCATGGTTTAAAGTGGCTATTGATAATAATAAACTTTTTGTTATTTCTAAAGTTTCATTAATTGGTACATTCGTATACAAATTGACTATGTCAAATGAAGCTAAAGTATGTCTTGGTTCAATTGTAAGTTTTTTTGTGAGATCTACCAATTCTAAACTATTTTTCAAACTGTAATTCTTATTAAACACTATATATTGTCTTAAAATTTTATCAATTTTTTTGGCAATTTTATAAGATGGTGCAGACGTGAAATTTACTAAAGGACGGACAGGCATGTTATTTTTATGTATTTTCGGAAGTCCTCTAAGTCTAGGTGCTTTAGGATCTATCATTTTTAAATATTTTTTCTCATCGTTTGTTATAATATATTTAGTTTTGTTTAACACTGATTTCATATTACTATTAAACCTATCAGTGGGGTCACTCTTAATTTCGACAATATTATTGTTTATGAAAAAGTCATTTATTTTACGTTTATAATCTTCGTTAGTTAAAATTATGTTTTATGTTTAGTTTAGTTTATAGTTTAGTTTTTTATGTTTTACGCACTGCTCACTGCTCATTATTCAAGTTTTACGCGTACCAGCACCTCACGTCAGTAGATAACATAAAAAAAAATTAAAAACAAAAAAAGTCTTTGAAAATAAATGTTGGACTTGGTCGAATAGGGAGGGTTAGAAAATTTAAGTATCTAGGGAAAATAATTCAAGAGAATGGCTGAGAAAAATCTGCTATTGAAGAAAGGATTCATAAAATGGAAAGAGCATATGGTATAACTTAAGATATTTACAATAAAAAGTGCATATGTAAAAATGCGAAAATAAGGCATTACAGTACAGTAGTGAGGCCAGACTGTCTCTATATGCAAGTGAATGTCTAGCATTGAATTATAATTTGGGCAAACTAGAAATATTGGAAAGACAAATTATTAGAAAAATATTAGGCCCACGAAACACTTCAGAAGGTTGGAAATTAAGAGGTAATGATAAAATATATCAGAGTATAGAAAATATAACGGAAACAATAAGAAAAAGAACACTATTATTTTTTGGACATTTATGTAGAATGGACGACAATAGGTTAACAAAGCAGATCTTCAAATATCTGTGGGGAAATTAGTCAACATCATCTTGGATTAAAGAAGTCCAAAAGGATTTAGAAAAAAGTAATATAAACGCAGAAGAAGCAATTACAAAAGGAGTTATTCGGGCAAAAGTGTTAAAAATGGAAGGAGTCCAGGGTAGGAGAGAGAAAAACGCAGGTTCAAAGTGGACTGAAGACGGGAAGAAGAGACAGTGAAAAGATGAAAGACTATTGGAGAAAAAGAACGGACGAGGGAATAAAGAATTGAAATTGGCATGTCGGCCTTAGATGGCCGATACAAATAGAAAAAAAGTTGGTTATTTGGCAATAGCGCGCGCTTGATTGTAACTACGAAATTAAGAGCATTATTATCTGTTGACGTCTGTCAGTTGGACAGCTGTCGCATTAGTCAGGGTACTGCTTACTCGTACTGTGCGCCCCCACCCTTCTTTAAAGTCTTACGTTTGCTGTACATTAATGACAGCAATACTTTTTCCATCGCCCCTCTTTTCTCTTCTTCTTCTTCTTCTCTTTAGATTGTAGGAGTAAGCAGTAGGCTTATACGTGTATACAGATAGACTGACCAACAAAGTCGTATATCGGTCACATGGTATTCTGTCCTATGGTAGGTATCAGACACTATACGCGCATTTTCCGTTTGTACCTACCCACGCGTTACGTAGGTAGAGACCCCATTCAATGGACCGACTCGGTGAAGTACCTGGGAGCGTACGGCTAGACCGCCGCCTGAACTTCAACGGCCACGTGACGGATACCCTAAACAAGGCTCATGCCGTCAGAGCAAAGGTTTTCCCCGCGCTTTCGTGGAACAGCCGCCAGTCCGCACCAAACTAACAATGTATCTGGTGTCCCTGTACTCACGCATACGGTGGCTCAATTGTCGACCACCAACAGGCGTAGGCCGGACCCCCTGGTATAACGCTCTCCATCGGGCCCGTCGACACTTTTCGTCTGGCCCCTGGTGACTACTTCCGTCAACTGAGCAGTATAGAAAATGCAACGGCCCAAATAAGCGTCACTCGCCCTTGACGATCCCCCATAAGCTTCCCAAGTACCCCGCAGAACCGTCCACCATCGTCCTGAGCATCCTTGAATCCTGCCTGCCGGGTAACTCCCAAGGCGGCGGCTTGCCAGACAGTTTATTACTCACAAGTCAAAGCACCTGCTTTGTCGCATCGGCTGGCCAGTTAAACCTCGGGCATGGGAAACCGCGACATGTACAATTCCCTAATTGCATTGCGGGAGCAAGTGAAATCAAAACAAGAATTATTTTGTTTGCTAACGACATTTCGTAGTAACAAGCCGGAAAGTGTTTCATTCCTGATTTTATTTATGATTTTGTTTTTATTAAGATTAACGACACTAAACATGCTCACCCACTACTATGTGGTAAACATACATAGCCTACCACAAAATTATGCGGCGTAGGAAAAACTTCAGTAAAATCTTCTTTCTTTGCGTTTTTCATTTCTGCCCAAAAGCTTAATAAACTTTCATCAGCAGCTATGTGTATCCCTAAGCAGTGTCCGTCTACACTGTCTACTTGAAGCCAATCACTTAAAAGTCTTACATTTTTTTCTGTCAAGAAATTCCAAGTGCTTAAAGCTATAAACACAGTCACTGTTAAAAGGAAATTCCCACCAATTCCCCACAACTGGCAACCTTGCTAGCGCGTAAAGTAACGGAGACGTTGCAGCAGTTGAGTGGGAAACGTATCCGCGACCGCAACCAAGTGACTGACTCATCCGTATCGTATCGTTGGCAACTGCCTACCATAGCGCGTTACACGCCACGTTTTGTATTCCACGAGTCACCTACATACCCCGAGTCCGTTAATGAGGAAGATCGCCTACGCCTGTATCTAGGTTACATTACACTCTTCTACGAATGACAAACACGAAGACGGTACTACAGCTTGACTCATCGCACCTGAATGATGGCTCGCTCTCTCTCTCTCTCTCACTGAATGAATCACGTTGTGTGAGGAAGAACACGGCAATCGGATGCGTCACAATACTTTCAGAATGAAATAACAATCGGCCGTTGGAAACGAAAACTCGCACACGCACACGCGCGCGCACACACACACACACACACACTGTCGACTCTTATGCTGCCTACCGTTAGTAGCAGGGGCGGGTCCAGCAAACAATTTGCAGTGGGGGGGGGAGAAATATGAAAAGTTGTACCAGTCTTCTAAAGTATAAATGACAGGAATGAATGAAGATAAAAATACTTGGATTTTGTTGTCCATGACGTGTCCGTTGATTAACTAATTATAAGTATAATACTACTGACAGCAATACTACAATATCCATCAACAGCAATATGGATATTCCACACGTACACACAAAAGGCCGCCGGCAACAGCGGTTACATGGACGCCACGCTAGCGCTGTGTAGTGTTAGTATTGTGCTTTATTTAGTCTTGTACTGTTGTTCAAACGGTAAACGTATTCTATTCATAACATAAGAAATGGCTTTTTATCCAAAAATATTATTTTCTTCATGGCAGGGCCTCCCATTAGCTCGGAGCCCGATACAACTGCCTCCTTTGAAACCGGCTTTGACACTCTCATCAAGGTAAAAGGTCATAGAAAGGACTCGAGCTAAATTTTCCACAAGTGGCCTTATGTTTGCTGTCGCCTCGAACCGTCGTCTTGGACGGCAGTAAATATTTTTTCATTAACTCGTTCGTGCTTGACCTTTAATTAAGACGCAACAATCCAGTGTGTCATCACTGTAGAGCAACAGCTGAGAGACGGAAGAGAAGAAAGACGACTGAAGAACAGAGAGGGCAAAACGAAAAGCGAGAGAGAAAGGGGAGAAGGCCCGTAATTATTTTATCAAAACAATAACAACAAACGGAGCTAAATTTATTTAGTGAGCAGTGGCAGCGGCAGAGGATTGCGTGTTTCTCTGTCATCCGTCATCACGCTCTCTTTCTCGCGCCATCTCAGCTGATCCGATACCGTCCAGCTGGCTGGGTCTCTCTCTGCTAAGTTGATTACGCTCATTTAGCGCGACAAAATTTAATGTACTGGCGCATTGTTGTCGTCCAGGCCCAGCTGTTGCCGTTATGCATTATTATTGTTGCACAACACTTTGGACCTTATTACCATCTCTTTGTTTACAGCTGTCACAAATCATTTTTCATTTTTATGAACACAGTGAAAATAGTTTATTAAAACGAATCTCCCGTAATGACACCATAACATTCATTACGCATTGTGCATCGTTTGATATACATGTAAATAAGCACCACATGTATTATTACTTATTATAATATTTCGGACATTACAAAGAATTGTAAAAAAAGGTCAACAAAACGTCCTTTTTTAAAAAAAGTTTTTTTAAAAGTCAAACTTGCTTAGAATTATTTCCAAAATGATGGCTAATGTCTGGAATATTATAATATGTAATAATAATAATCAATCGAGTTCTACCTTTAAGATGTGTTCGGTTGACGAGTTCAAATGTTATCATGAGACATACTCCCAAATAGACAGACAGAGAAATACAAAACGGTCGAGTTAAAACTGAGAACCAGTTTCGCCCGTTCAGTGACGACGGTGATGGATCACGCGTTCTGGGATATTTCATATACTTCAGGGTGCAATAAAATGAACAGGTTGCATGCAAAAAAATAACTGAAGCACGTTGAGAAGAAGAACAACGGACAAGAAGACGGACAGCAAAACAAATCACTGTGTACAGTAGATAAAGCAGTTATTAGTAGCAAAGGACTGGAGAGATAGAGCGGCCAGCGGCTGGCTGTAGGAATGCAAAGACTCGCGAACTGGTTGCGTGCATCCGCGCGCGCCTGCGGCTCGCCAGACTGGATGCGTTGTTGCTTCTTCTTCTCACTCATTTAAACGCACAGCACAAGCCCAGCCACGCAAGTAAATATATTTCTTCTTCTTCTTCTTCTTCTTCTTCTTCTTCTTCTTCTTCTTCTTCTTCTTCTTCTGTTCGCCAAAAATACTACTGCATTCCGTTCATGGCCTTTTATTTGATATAAACTCCTGCTACTGTTGTTGTCGTTAACATTTTCTATTTCAGTAATATGTCTCGGATCGATGACCCTGCGTAACAAGGTCAATACAAGTGGTGAAAATCTTTTGAATGTCGGCAATACGCTAAAGTTGGGGTTGTAGCATTTTAAGAAGAACACTACACCGACTGTGCTGTCTCGGAGTCGATCACTGTTTAGATCATACGTCGGTCGGTAATTCGTTAGACTAGCTTGAAGTCCGGGTCCGCGGGTGTGTTAACACCGTCGCGTAGCGCAGGTCTGAAGCCGCGGCTTCGTCTCTCTCACCTTCCTTTGTAGATGAGAGAACAGAAAAAATGGAAAGTAAGTGTGCAAAAGAGGTAAAAATTGTAAGAAGGTGAACGGTTGCAAGTGCCATAAAAAGACGAGATGGCAGCGGAAGCAGAAAAGTCGGAACTGAAAAAATGCCCAGATTTTTTCAAAGGAACAATTATCTGCTTTAGTGACCAATGCAGCATATATGAATATAGACAAGGTCACCAATGAAGAAGTCCTCGACAGTGTGCATGAACGAAGAAAAATTGTCTTCTTCTTTTCCTCCCCTCTTCTTCACACTCACCTTCTTCATTCATCTTTTTCTTCGTAAAACTGAAGACACAGTCCCCTAAGAAGGTATATATAGAGGTCAAACAGAGAGAAACCGACCAATACAAAAAGCAAGAATGCCGTGGAGACATAAAGAGAAAGAAAAAGAGAGAGAGAGAGAGAGAGAGAGAGAGAGAGAGAGAGAGAGAGAGAGAGAGAGAGATGAGAAGGCCAGAGCCGATATGGTGAGACGCGAATATATGCTGAAGAGAAAGCATTTCCAACAGCACGTGGAGGAGTAATTCATTTCAAAGTTGTGGTAGTCGATTCATTCGGTGGTTTGGGTCAGTAAACATGAGACGGGGGGGGGATGGGGTCCTTGACATGGTTCATATCGACAACACGGTGTGCAAGTAAGACAAAGACGGGCTGACTTCGATAGTCTACTGCCCCCCCCCCTCCCGGCAGTAAAGAGGACTCGTTAGCTAAGACGAAAAGCAATTCTTTAGGCCAGTCGTTCTCAAAACCTTTTTAAGTCCTGAACACACTTTGAAGGACCCATAAGCGTGGGCGCTGGCAGAATTACTTGTAGGTACGTGCGCCCAGTTAAAAATCATAATTTTGCTAATATAGAGTACTTTAAGCCTTTTTTTTCGCTTAAACTAATTATACATACTTTAAATGTAATAGGTTCTTAAGACACAGTAAAAAAAAATGTTGGAGCCCAACTTTGCGACCCACCAAACGACCTCTCGGAACCCAGCAGTAGGGCGCGAAACGTTGCTCTACGTGAAGGACAGCTCAAAATCAAAGTGCTTCCGGACTGACGCTTGAGCACGATGTTGACGATTCTCTCGCGGCTTACTGTTGCGAAACTATTTACACAGAACGGATCGACGATATGGAGGATGACTTGAGAATGATTGCCGAAGGGGGCGGGGGGAAGGCACTGCAGACAGCAGAATGTAAAAACCTATTAACGTAAGCCAAAAAAAATTTATCCCAGATGAAGAAGTACACGGAATGGAATCCAATGGCTCGATATCGAGCTGTACTGTAGGCCTATGCTATTTGAATGAATGAATTGAATAAATGTAATTTGAAAATGCAAGCAGAATGCATAAAAGTGACCTCTAGGGACTCAGATATATATATATATGAAATTACTTTACCTCAAGATGTTTTTTCCCTTACGTGGATCATGTTTCGGGAATCTTATTTTTCCTATCCTCAGCCTTCTTAATTTTGAATCTTGTGGAGTACTTGTGTTTTGGTTGGTTGTTGTTATGGTTTCCTGTTGTTTTTTTATTATTATTGTGTGTGATTGTGGTGTATATATTAGCTTTTTGTGTATTTTCGATGTTGAGTGCTTTGAAAATTGTGTCATGTTTTGTACTGATTTGTATTTGTTCAGGTATTAGTTTGTTTTGTGTTTGTATATTTGTAAATTTTCCCAAATGTTCATTATGGTGCCTTTGTGTGGTATGTGTTTTATTAGTATCATGTTGGTTATGTCTGGGAATTCATGTCCAGTGTTTATTGCATGTGTATGTGGCCATGCCATAAACATATATAAATCTAATTTGGCCACACATGTAATAAACACTGGAGATGAATTCCCACACATAACCAACATGACACTAATAAAACACAAACCACACAAAGGCAACATACTGAACATTTGGGAAAATTTATAAATATACAAATACAAAACATGGCACAATTTTCAAAGCACTCAACATCGAAAATACACAAAATACTAATACATACAACACAATCACACACAATAATACCAATTTAAAGTACCAGAGGCCAACAGGAAACCACAATGAACCTACCAACACATAAATACTTCACTAGACTCAAAATCAGGAAGTCTGAAGATGGGAACACAATGCTTCCGAAACACGTTCCTAACAAGGAAAAAATATATTGAGGTAAATTTATTATAAATATTAAATATATTTTATATATATATAGCGAGAGAGAGAGAGAGAGAGAGATATGGTGTAAGGAAAAGTGAAGAGTAATGCGTGCTGATTATGCGATCCAAAGTCAAGGACTTTATCTCGACACAAACTGCAACGGCGGAAAGGAATAATTATATTCTTTCTTACATAATAACATAAATCTCCATTTATGGGAAATCGTTTCCCAGTAAAACGTATTCACGACGTACGTAACATAACAACACTCACTGTCACTCCATTTAAGGAACGCGCGCGCGCGCACACACACACAAACACGCTGAAATAACGACCTCCAAATGTACAGGGAATCGAACACAAGGTAACGACAAAAGATGATAATCGATATGAACGAACAAAACCTCAAACTCTTTCTCCTTCTTCTTTAGGCTTTGGTCTGTCGATTCGTTGCACACTCAATACGTCAGACCGAGTGATTAAAGATGTATCAAGAGCCATGGACGTAACTTGGAGTTTAATTTTGTCATTTATTTTACTTGTAATGTAATAAATAATCCTTAAATTCGCAGTGACCGTCAATCAATAATTTTTTGCGAAGCTCGGTCAATCCGATCCTCGCTAAACCTTCCATCGATATACGCTAATATAAATAATCGTTATCATTTCATGGCTTCGTTAAATTTTAGATGTCTGTAAGATGTCCCTTGTGTTTCTACACGAACCTTCTTGATTGGAATAAAATGAATAGCAAGTAAAAGTTCATGTTCTTTTAACTTTTTTCCCTAAGTGTTATGTTCGGAAATCTGAAACCCTCTTCCGAAGGAGATGCTGGGTGTGCAGCTGGTCTATTTCCCATTCGTTACATTTTACTTTTATTATTTTATTAACATCTTTCCTGGCTTGCGGGAAGGCAGGAACTCAGAACTTAGAAAGCCGCTGTACGCTCACTGAGTCGAACCGCAAGGATTTCGGATCTCCACATTGTGGACCAAGGTGATGGCTTCTCACGGAGCTGATCCCATACGAGCAAAAACTGTTGCAGATGGTATTATTCTGGAGCAGGTCAGTAGTAATTTTGAATATCTGGGCTGTAACGTGTCTTACATTACAAACAATGGTGTGGTGAAGAAGCTGCTCATATGTGTGGGACCATCAGGAGAACTCGCATCAACGTGTCTTACATTACAAACAATGGTGTGGTGAAGAAGCTGCTCATATGTGTGGGACCATCAGAACTCGCATCAACGTGTCTTACATTACAAACAATGGTGTGGTGAAGAAGCTGCTCATATGTGTGGGACCATCAGGAGAACTCGCATCAACGTGTCTTACATTACAAACAATGGTGTGGTAAAGAAGCTGCTCATATGTGTGGGACCATCAACACGCCTAAGGTCTACAAGGTGACGGCCCCGTCCAGACCTCTTTATGGGTCTGAGAATTGGACTTCCCATAACAGTTGTATTGAAGCGATCGAAATGAGATTTCTCAGGCACGTGGCAGGATATACTCTTCAAGATCGTGGAAGAAATGCAGATATAGGCCTACAGAATAACCGAATATTACGATTATAAATCGACCAATATCGATCCTGGTTGGAACGTCTTAACCGAATGGATGACTGCTGCATCCCCAAACGACGGAGAGGTGTGGGGCGTCTGAGTGACCTGCTACAGTGTATCTTTTCGACCCCTACGCTATTAGATTATAAGCCCAAACAACGGAGAGGTGTGCGGCGTCTGAGTGACCTGCTACAGTGTATCTTTTCGACCCCTACGCTATTAGATTATAAGCCCAAACGACGGAGAGGTGTGCGGCGTCTGAGTGACCTGCTACAGTGTATCTTTTCGACCCCTACGCTATTAGATTATAAGCCCAAACGACGGAGAGGTGTGCGGCGTCTGAGTGACCTGCTACAGTGTATCTTTTCGACCCCTACGCTATTAGATTATAAGCCCAAACAACGGAGAGGTGCGCGGCGTCTGAGTGACCTGCTACAGTGTATCTTTTCGACCCCTACGCTATTAGATTATAAGCCCAAACAACGGAGAGGTGTGGGGCGTCTGAGTGACATGCTACAGTGTATCTTTTCGACCCATACGCTATTAGATTATAAGCCCAAACAACGGAGAGATGTGGGGCGTCTGAGTGACCTGCTACAGTGTATCTTTTCGACCCCTATTCTATTAGATTTTAAGCCCAATCAACGGAGAGGTGTGCGGCGTCTGAATGACATGCTACAGTGTATCTTTTCGACCTCTACGCTATTAGATTATAAGCCCAAACGACGGAGAGGTGTGCGGCGTCTGAGTGACCTGCTACAGTGTATCTTTTCGACCTGTACGCTATTAGATTATAAGCCCAAACAACGGAGAGGTGTGGGGCGTCTGAGTGACCGGCTACAGTGTATCTTTTCGACCCCTACGCTATTAGATTATAAGCCCAAACAACGGAGAGGTGTGCGGCGTCTGAGTGACCTGCTACAGTGTATCTTTTCGACCCCTACGCTATTAGATTATAAGCCCAAACGACGGAGAGGTGCGCGGCGTCTGAGTGACATGCTACTGTGTATCTTTTCGACCTGTACGCTATTGGATTATAAGCCCAAACAACGGAGAGGTGTGCGGCGTCTGAGTGACCTGCTACAGTGAATCTTTTCGACCCCTACGCTATTAGATTATAAGCCCAAACAACGGAGAGGTGTGGGGCGTCTGAGTGACCGGCTACAGTGTATCTTTTCGACCCCTACGCTATTAGATTATAAGCCCAAACAACGGAGAGGTGTGCGGCGTCTGAGTGACCTGCTAAGGTGTATCTTTTCGACCCCTACGCTATTAGATTATAAGCCCAAACGACGGAGATGTGTGGGGCGTCTGAGTGACCTGCTACAGTGTATCTTTTCGACCCCTACGCTATTAGATTATAAGCCCAAACAACGGAGAGGTGTGCGGCGTCTGAGTGACATGCTACTGTGTATTTTTCGACCCCTACGCTATTAGATTATAAGCCCAAACAACGGAGAGGTGTGCGGCGTCTGAGTGACCTGCTACAGTGTATCTTTTCGACCCCTACGCTATTAGATTATAAGCCCAAACGACGGAGAGGTGCGCGGCGTCTGAGTGACATGCTACTGTGTATCTTTTCGACCTGTACGCTATTAGATTATAAGCCCAAACAACGGAGAGGTGTGCGGCGTCTGAGTGACCTGCTACAGTGTATCTTTTCGACCCCTACGCTATTAGATTATAAGCCCAAAAAACGGAGAGGTGTGGGGCGTCTGAGTGACCGGCTACAGTGTATCTTTTCGACCCCTACGCTATTAGATTATAAGCCCAAACAACGGAGAGGTGCGCGGCGTCTGAGTGACCTGCTACAGTGTATCTTTTCGACCTGTACGCTATTAGATTATAAGCCCAAACAACGGAGAGGTGTGCGGCGTCTGAGTGACCTGCTACAGTGTATCTTTTCGACCCCTACGCTATTAGATTATAAGCCCAAACAACGGAGAGGTGTGGGGCGTCTGAGTGACCGGCTACAGTGTATCTTTTCGACCCCTACGCTATTAGATTATAAGCCCAAACAACGGAGAGGTGCGGGGCGTCTGAGTGACCTGCTACAGTGTATCTTTTCGACCCCTACGCTATTAGATTATAAGCCCAAACAACGGAGAGGTGCGCGGCGTCTGAGTGACCTGCTACAGTGTATCTTTTCGACCTGTACGCTATTAGATTATAAGCCCAAACAACGGAGAGGTGCGCGGCGTCTGAGTGACCTGCTACAGTGTATCTTTTCGACCTGTACGCTATTAGATTATAAGCCCAAACAACGGAGAGGTGCGCGGCGTCTGAGTGACCTGCTACAGTGTATCTTTTCGACCTGTACGCTATTAGACTATAAGCCCAAACAACGGAGAGGTGCGCGGCGTCTGAGTGACCTGCTACAGTGTATCTTTTCGACCCCTACGCTATTAGATTATAAGCCCAAACAACGGAGAGGTGCGCGGCGTCTGAGTGACCTGCTACAGTGTATCTTTTCGACCTGTACGCTATTAGATTATAAGCCCAAACAACGGAGAGGTGCGCGGCGTCTGAGTGACCGGCTACAGTGTATCTTTTCGACCCCTACGCTATTAGATTATAAGCCCAAACAACGGAGAGGTGCGCGGCGTCTGAGTGACCTGCTACAGTGTATCTTTTCGACCTGTACGCTATTAGATTATAAGCCCAAACAACGGAGAGGTGCGCGGCGTCTGAGTGTCCGGCTACAGTGTATCTTTTCGACCCCTACGCTATTAGATTATAAGCCCAAACAACGGAGAGGTGCGCGGCGTCTGAGTGACCTGCTACAGTGTATCTTTTCGACCTGTACGCTATTAGATTATAAGCCCAAACAACGGAGAGGTGCGCGGCGTCTGAGTGACCTGCTACAGTGTATCTTTTCGACCCCTACGCTATTAGATTATAAGCCCAAACAACGGAGAGGTGCGCGGCGTCTGAGTGACCGGCTACAGTGTATCTTTTCGACCCCTACGCTATTAGATTATAAGCCCAAACAACGGAGAGGTGCGCGGCGTCTGAGTGACCTGCTACAGTGTATCTTTTCGACCCCTACGCTATTAGATTATAAGCCCAAACAACGGAGAGGTGCGCGGCGTCTGAGTGACCTGCTACAGTGTATCTTTTCGACCTGTACGCTATTAGATTATAAGCCCAAACAACGGAGAAGTGCGCGGCGTCTGAGTGACCTGCTACAGTGTATCTTTTCGACCTGTACGCTATTAGATTATAAGCCCAAACAACGGAGAGGTGCGCGGCGTCTGAGTGACCTGCTACAGTGTATCTTTTCGACCTGTACGCTATTAGATTATAAGCCCAAACAACGGAGAGGTGCGCGGCGTCTGAGTGACCTGCTACAGTGTATCTTTTCGACCCCTACGCTATTAGATTATAAGCCCAAACAACGGAGAGGTGCGCGGCGTCTGAGTGACCTGCTACAGTGTATCTTTTCGACCCCTACGCTATTAGATTATAAGCCCAAACAACGGAGAGGTGTGCGGCGTCTGAGTGACCTGCTACAGTGTATCTTTTCGACCCCTACGCTATTAGATTATAATCCCAAACAACGGAGAGGTGTGCGGCGTCTGAGTGACCTGCTACAGTGTATCTTTTCGACCCCTACGCTATTAGATTATAAGCCCAAACAACGGAGAGGTGCGCGGCGTCTGAGTGACCTGCTACAGTGTATCTTTTCGACCCCTACGCTATTAGATTATAAGCCCAAACAACGGAGAGGTGCGCGGCGTCTGAGTGACCTGCTACAGTGTATCTTTTCGACCCCTACGCTATTAGATTATAAGCCCAAACAACGGAGAGGTGCGCGGCGTCTGAGTGACCTGCTACAGTGTATCTTTTCGACCCCTACGCTATTAGATTATAAGCCCAAACAACGGAGAGGTGCGCGGCGTCTGAGTGACCTGCTACAGTGTATCTTTTCGACCCCTACGCTATTAGATTATAAGCCCAAACAACGGAGAGGTGCGCGGCGTCTGAGTGACCTGCTACAGTGTATCTTTTCGACCTGTACGCTATTAGATTATAAGCCCAAACAACGGAGAGGTGCGCGGCGTCTGAGTGACCTGCTACAGTGTATCTTTTCGACCTGTACGCTATTAGATTATAAGCCCAAACAACGGAGAGGTGCGCGGCGTCTGAGTGACCGGCTACAGTGTATCTTTTCGACCCCTACGCTATTAGATTATAAGCCCAAACAACGGAGAGGTGCGCGGCGTCTGAGTGACCTGCTACAGTGTATCTTTTCGACCTGTACGCTATTAGATTATAAGCCCAAACAACGGAGAGGTGCGCGGCGTCTGAGTGACCGGCTACAGTGTATCTTTTCGACCCCTACGCTATTAGATTATAAGCCCAAACAACGGAGAGGTGCGCGGCGTCTGAGTGACCTGCTACAGTGTATCTTTTCGACCTGTACGCTATTAGATTATAAGCCCAAACAACGGAGAGGTGCGCGGCGTCTGAGTGACCTGCTACAGTGTATCTTTTCGACCCCTACGCTATTAGATTATAAGCCCAAACAACGGAGAGGTGCGCGGCGTCTGAGTGACCGGCTACAGTGTATCTTTTCGACCCCTACGCTATTAGATTATAAGCCCAAACAACGGAGAGGTGCGCGGCGTCTGAGTGACCTGCTACAGTGTATCTTTTCGACCTGTACGCTATTAGATTATAAGCCCAAACAACGGAGAGGTGCGCGGCGTCTGAGTGACCTGCTACAGTGTATCTTTTCGACCTGTACGCTATTAGATTATAAGCCCAAACAACGGAGAGGTGCGCGGCGTCTGAGTGACCTGCTACAGTGTATCTTTTCGACCTGTACGCTATTAGATTATAAGCCCAAACAACGGAGAGGTGCGCGGCGTCTGAGTGACCTGCTACAGTGTATCTTTTCGACCTGTACGCTATTAGATTATAAGCCCAAACAACGGAGAGGTGCGCGGCGTCTGAGTGACCTGCTACAGTGTATCTTTTCGACCCCTACGCTATTAGATTATAAGCCCAAACAACGGAGAGGTGCGCGGCGTCTGAGTGACCTGCTACAGTGTATCTTTTCGACCCCTACGCTATTAGATTATAAGCCCAAACAACGGAGAGGTGTGCGGCGTCTGAGTGACCTGCTACAGTGTATCTTTTCGACCCCTACGCTATTAGATTATAAGCCCAAACAACGGAGAGGTGTGCGGCGTCTGAGTGACCTGCTACAGTGTATCTTTTCGACCCCTACGCTATTAGATTATAAGCCCAAACAACGGAGAGGTGCGCGGCGTCTGAGTGACCTGCTACAGTGTATCTTTTCGACCCCTACGCTATTAGATTATAAGCCCAAACAACGGAGAGGTGCGCGGCGTCTGAGTGACCTGCTACAGTGTATCTTTTCGACCCCTACGCTATTAGATTATAAGCCCAAACAACGGAGAGGTGCGCGGCGTCTGAGTGACCTGCTACAGTGTATCTTTTCGACCCCTACGCTATTAGATTATAAGCCCAAACAACGAAGAGGTGTGCGGCGTCTGAGTGACCTGCTACAGTGTATCTTTTCGACCCCTACGCTATTAGATTATAAGCCCAAACAACGGATAGGTGCGCGGCGTCTGAGTGACCTGCTACAGTGTATCTTTTCGACCCCTACGCTATTAGATTATAAGCCCAAACAACGGAGAGGTGCGCGGCGTCTGAGTGACCTGCTACAGTGTATCTTTTCGACCCCTACGCTATTAGATTATAAGCCCAAACAACGGAGAGGTGCGCGGCGTCTGAGTGACCTGCTACAGTGTATCTTTTCGACCCCTACGCTATTAGATTATAAGCCCAAACAACGGAGAGGTGTGCGGCGTCTGAGTGACCTGCTACAGTGTATCTTTTCGACCCCTACGCTATTAGATTATAAGCCCAAACAACGGAGAGGTGCGCGGCGTCTGAGTGACCTGCTACAGTGTATCTTTTCGACCCCTACGCTATTAGATTATAAGCCCAAAAAACGGAGAGGTGTGGGGCGTCTGAGTGACCGGCTACAGTGTATCTTTTCGACCCCTACGCTATTAGATTATAAGCCCAAACAACGGAGAGGTGCGCGGCGTCTGAGTGACCTGCTACAGTGTATCTTTTCGACCCCTACGCTATTAGATTATAAGCCCAAACAACGGAGAGGTGTGCGGCGTCTGAGTGACCTGCTACAGTGTATCTTTTCGACCTGTACGCTATTAGATTTTCGAGGGCTAGGGAGTCTTTCATTCTTTCCACGCTTCAGCTTTACTATGTAATTCTTGTTTTCTTTCTTACTACTCAGGGTAGTACGGGCCCCTGGCCAGGGTTAAAGGTGTCAAATAGTCAACGGCCCTAGAGGCGGAAGAACCTATGAGGTGGGTCTGCGAATGAAACCCAGAGTTAGACCTGAGGCTGGAAGGTAACACACTCCTACCACTGGTCTTACTCTACAGGTCGCTGGTAACATCAGTAGAGGACATTTACCTACTCGAAAATCGCGAAAAGGAACGCCAGGTGATTCGCCTAATTCTTGATAGAAAAAGAAGAAGAAGACGACGGAGGAGAAGAAGAAGAAGGAGGGGGAAGGGAAGGAGAAGACAAGAAAAAAAAGACGGAGAAGAAGAAAAGGAGGATGAGAAGGAGAAGAAGAAAAGAAAAAGAAGAAGAAGAGTTTAGTTTTTAAAATCCAGATAAATGAAATTTACCGGAAGTGACAGCGCTTCATGGTAGTTGATGATGATGATGATGACGACGACGACGACGATGAAATATCAACAGTATTTAAGAAACAGCTTAAAATTGTTAGTCTTCTTCTTTACCTCTTCAAGGATTAGTTTATATAAACCTGTTCCGGCACCCATCTCATCCTCGGACGACCCACGTCTCTTGTACCAGTGGGTTTATAGCTCAGTGCCGCTTTCGGCAATCGATCCTCTGTCATCCTTTGCTGATGATCCCACCATTGTCTTCTGTAAATTGCAATAATATCATTTATGTCCTTTACTTCGAGTTCTGCTGTAATATCTCCATTCCTTATTCTATCAAATTACTTCGAAGAAACTGCATTTCAGCACTCTGAATCTTACCGCTTTCCTATTTTGTCATGACCCACGCCTCGCCTGCATAAATCAACGTGGGTATTGCAATTGTCTAATAAAATTTAATCCTTATGCTGTGTCTTCTTTATTTCTAAGATCTCTATGAATCGTACCACAAATATTCCTAAATTTATTTATCTTCTCTAAATTGTTAGTATTAATTAAATTATTCTTTTTATAGAACATGTATTAAATAAAAGTTTACTCTGATACTTACAATACCGCTTGTCGCACAGATCAACAACAACGACGAGTTTTTGCTCGGTACTTGCAGCACCCGTTTTCCTCTTGCGCGCGCGCGCTCTTAATGTTTATACAATTCTCAGGGTCACGGCGAGGGCGCGCAACGCCACAGACGGCACAAAGCGTAGCGTGGCGTGACCAACTTGACATACTTGACATAACTTACGTGTACTTTGTGATACTTAACCCACATACGTACGTCAACCAACAATCATTGTAATTCAGTAGGTCTTTAATACAGTGCACAAGCAAATTACAACCGAAACTAAAACCAAAATATTTAAAACCATTGTTATAAATATCATGACTTCAAGCTCTGAAGTTTGGACTACTAATAAACACACAAGAACAAAATTAATGACAGCAGAGGCGGACTTTTGGAGACGTTCGGCAAGAGTATCCAGACGTGAGAAAATTAGAAATGAAGTCATTAAGGACAGAATTAATGTGAAAAAGTCAAATGCTGATTTTATAAATAAAAAAAATTACAATGTTATAGACATACAAAAAGAATAGCACAGGAAAGATTGCCAAGGAGAATTATGGAATAGACCCCACCAGGAAGAAGGAAAAGAGAAAGACACCTATCACCTGGATAGAAGAATTTCAGACTACGTTGAGAGAACGAGAAATTGTAGAAGACCTTTGGATGGACAATTCAATGACTTCTGTAATCTTTGGTTCCGGAAGATGTGTAAACATTGTACATCCGGTATAATAATAATAATTCAGTATACTGTCGCGTATAATAAATGTGAGGCGAGTTTCTGTCGGATTAGCGAAAATACAGCCCAGAATACAAGGCTGTTTCTTTGAAGTCTTCTCCCGGTATGGTCCACATCAAAAACGTCTTGTACGACAACGTTTCACTCATATTACAATGAGCGTCCTCAGGTGTTAGTAACTTTACGGGAGACTACAACACTACTGATGCTCTTGACCGCATTCTTATTGTTACGACATTACCGAACATGTTTCTCGGCTATTCCAGCGGAGCCCGGCTGTAATGTGCGTGTGCGTACGTATTGCTGCTGCTTTGAGATGAAGGACAATGACGTGACACTTGTCACGCGTCCGCAACGAGACTATTCCAGACCATACCGATCCGCGCGCGCTTTATTCAAGGCCGCAATCAAAATACGCTCTAGTGTTTTCTAGTAGACGCGTATTATGGATTATTCTAGAATCTCAGCGGGGTATAAATATAACCATTCGGCAACGCTTAGTTTCAGTTTGAGTGGCAATTTATTCAAGTGAAGTTAGAGTTATTATCGGGGGATTTACACAGTGCATCTTAAGTGGTGTATTAGTGAAAAGTGATTATAGTGCAGAATTCTATTATTTGACATTATTATTGCGTGTGAACAAGTTTGACTTGGATTATTGTACAAGTTGATTATAAACTGTTATTTGTGATAATTAAAGCTGGTTATCAGTGACTTAATTGGTGTCTTGTATTTTGTTTTCTACTGTACCATACGACGATTAGTTAGACTGTCGTAACATTATATTCACTCAAAAGTGTCTCTTAAGATGGTCAAATAGACGTGAGGATACTTATTATAATATGGACTGTGACTGTCAAACCTAAAAATCATCTTTTTTAATTTCTCTTTACACATTTCCGTCGCGCTAACCGCATGAACTACAAGTTAAGCGCACATTAAGGCGAAGCAGTGGCAATAATCAACTGGTTACAATAATACCAAACACATACACTGTAGTAGCAGTCGCGGTAATACGGTGGAGATGGGCAGTGGCCAATGACCAGCAAACAGCTGTGCGCCGAGACCACGGCTGCCTCGATACAACAACAACGCATGTACTATACTGTCGCTGACCGACCACGGTTTAGTGTCCCGCACGGAACAACGTCTTTCATGGGCCGTACGCATTCTGCCAGCGAACACATATCACCACGGAATTTCTCAGCATTTGTTGCTTCGTTATTTCCCCTTCATACGCAGCATACAAAGAAAAAACTGCTGATAACGTTGTATGCAATTTCAAGCCGAGAAAACTTAATGTACTATCAGGAGCGGATTTAGCAAGCAACTTTGGGTGGGGAAAAGTTGACTTTAGGGGAAAGAGGATTATGGAAAGTTGGACCATTATTTAAAGGCTTAAAGTGTAAATTGCAGGAATGAGTGAAGATCACAAATACAGTTTGTTATTATCAACGCAATAAGTTTATTGACGTACAAATATAAATCGTATCTGTGTTTGTCAGTTCATTGTTGTTTTAATAATATTCACTTACAGTTTAAAGTACAGTTTCAACTTCTATTGTACACACATTACTGTTTTTCTGTAACTATTTCTATGGTGTGTATCAAACAAAATTAACACGCTGGTAAGGTACAGTCGATATTTAAAGTAATTATAGAGCTACATAAAGTAACATACATTTTTTTGTTATATTATAAAACGACGAAAAAAAAGTGTCTCAAGTGACTATTTGGGAGGGGAAATTACCCACTTTACCCCCACCGTGGATGTACTATAGTACTATACTATACTATACTATACTATAGTACACCGTGGATGTACTTGGTACTATACAGGTTTTAGTTTTGATTTAAAATTATAGCATTTTTCTCGTATGTTTGTTTCAAAATAAAAGTCGAATTCTTAAATTATTTTTTGTCCTCAACAGACTTTATTTACACATAAAGTTACATACAGTGGCGTAACTACGGGGGGGGGGCTCTATCCACCCCAGGGCTATTGAAAATCTCAGTAAAATTCCATAATCACTTAACATAAGCCTATTACTAATCTAGCTATGCGTGTTAAAATAAGGCTGAAAATTATACAAATAATTATACATATAAATAATTAGGGAAGTTGGATTAAAGAAGTCAAAAAGGATTTAGAAAAAATAATATAAACGCAGAAGAAGCAACTGAAATAGAAGTTTTTCGGAAAAAATGTTAAAAATAGAAGGGGTCCAGGGTAGGAGAGAGAAAAACGCAGGTTCAAAGTGGACTGAAGACAGGAAGAAGAGACATAGTGAAAAGATGAAAGAATATTGGAGAAAAAGAAAAGAACTAGGAATAAAGAATTGAACTTGGCATGTGGTCCTCAGATGACCGATACAAATTGAAAATTAGGGAAGAGTCTTGAATAGAATATTTCATTTATCCTGAGGAACATGGGGAGTCCACAACCTTCAGGCTAGCCCCCCTCCCCCAGGAGAATCTCCTAAAAAGTTTGTTACAACGTTACACTCGCTTAATGGTAACTTACGCCACGAAACTGTAGTTTCGAACACCAATTATTTTAGGCTCTACAACAGTTTTCTTGACTAGAGGAACAGTTGTGGACCAATTTTTAGGTAAAAAAAAAACATATTAAATACCAATCTTCCCTCAATCGGTATAATATAATTTTTCGTCTTTGTCTTCATCTTCTGCACTATCAGGGATTAGACACTTGTCCCGTTCCCGATTACAAAGGCTATTCTACGTAACAACACTACTTCCCCCTACAGGTCAGAATGTTGATTACAGGCAGCAACTTTCTATTCAGGAGCACCGTTCTGGAGGATTGCTAAGAATGCAAAAACCCACGGAATGTAGTTTTTGTCGTTTTCGTAATCTGATAAACCCGTCCTTGTTTATGTAAATGTAAATGTTCTATGTTTGATATGTCAATTTCACGGTCGACCTGATTTGTTCATCAGCTGATCTAGTATTGAGATTGAACTTTGTTATTAAAAGGGCCGTGCCGCATTCCCCAGGTTGATTTCCCTGATGTTTTTTGTTGAGAGAGAGAGTTGCTTAGACGGAGCGGTGGAGAGTTACCTCCCCCCTGCTAGTTATGGTATTTCCAAGAGTAAATGAAGGGATGATGTTCGCGTGCCTTCTATGCGGTCTTCTCTGTCCGGCTAAACGGGGTCGTCCGCCCTAGTGTAGGGATGTGGGCCAGCCATATGGCAAGGATGGAGATGCCTTGTTGGTGCATGTGGCTGGTCGGTCCGAGAGGCGGACGAGAGGAGTAGTACGGTCACTCACATACCAAGGTGGGTGATACCTTGTTTGGTCTTCGGACGGGTATGTGAGTGGGACCGGTAGAACTAGGTGGTGGTCACCAGAGAGGGTGACGTGTTGGGGCGGTCCCGTGGGGTTGGCATGGCGGAGAGGGTCGCATGGGGATGGTAGCAGTTGAGAGGAGTTTTTGTTCTGAGCCTCTGTACTCCTGAGAGCGAAGACTGCTGCGAATACTGATGGATACCCGTGTTGTAGAAGACAATATTGGGGTACACTGCAGGGTACCCCTCTGTCTAAGTGTGGGCAACTATGTTGCCCTTTTGGGCTGAGGGTGTGCCGGTCGCTTTACGAGCCGGCGAGTTAAATACGCAAATAAGCATAATACCGTATATTTTTTTTTAATTATAGACATTATAATTCATACGCACAATCAGTTTAGCGGTTACTGCGTTTAACGTTAAGCGGAACGGCGAAATTTACAAGGCGCTGCGGTACACGCCACGCACCCTATCGGTCGCCTTGATGCAGCAATAGAGTAATACGCATTTTTAATACGTTTTCTCTTGTCTCGCTTGGTCAGCCACAAAAGTAACATCAAGTAACCACTTCGACAGAGCGAAGTCTTTTGTGTTTGAAATTCTATCTTCTACTATGAGTAGATAAACACTCACAAAACTGCGTAAGTTACATTAAAATATATATTATGAGTTTCGTAAATAAAAAATTAATACAGCAAGTGTGAAAGATAGTAAATAATTTTGCAACCTCGTGGCGAGGATTTCAAAAGCAGTCAGTGTCCTATATATGTAGTTAAAGTATTTAAATAACCAAGTTAAGCAATTAAGAGACAATAATTGTCGTTATCAATGTAATGGTGTAGAATTCTGCTATTTTGGCGGATGTGATAGTTTTTTTTAATGTAATTACACGTGCTAAGTGCTGACTTAGACAGGTTAAAGTGTGTCAAACTTTGCCCACATGAGCATAATCATGCTTAAGAATATTATGTTGGTTTTGGAGGTGTCTTAAAATTTTTTTACTAAAACAAATCAAGTATAAGTAAAAGGGTTACGAGTTGGCCAGTTTAAATTGTGATATACAATTATACCCAATGTACGTGACGCCTTATAGAGGGAGAAAAAGTGTTGGGACCTGTCCTAATTATTTGTGTATGCGCAGGGCCCCTGGTCTAAGACGTGGACGGCCTCAGGATGACCATCTCCACCTGAACGTATAATAAAGGGCTTTCGACTTCGCCTGTCGTAGAGGACAACAAACAGCATGACCTAACCAACACTCACCCTGGACTTGGTAACCTCAACTTCACCAGGTGACCTCCAACCATTATTATACTCAATTATATCTACAATACACACCCGGATCTGTGCTGTTAACAACTTATAGCTTTTGTGGAGCACAAGTGGTACATTGTCAAATTTGATCATCTTCAAAACGTTTTAATCAGGCCTCATTTTAACTAGACAGAATTGTGCGCGGATTCTTTGATAATGTAATAACTTGGTATTCAGTGTAAGCCCGGGGGCTGGCAGGTATCCAAGGCCTGTCACATTAATTCAATCAGTAGTTTCTTTCTAGTTTCCAGTAAAAGGGGTTTTTTTTTAAGTATTTGGGGTCTGGCATTTCCATGTATGTAAGGGGGGGAGTTCCGTTTGTGACAGGATGAAACCTCACCGGCTGGTAGAGTTTAGTTGTAATTTCTGTCAATTTATTTTACAAATTTAAATTACAATTTTGGGGTTTATGTAAGGGTTATAATTGTCTAAATCAGTAACAGTCCGGCCCCTGCTTAATCCTGTATAGGCAGCCTTGTATGCAGACACAGGCATGCTCCAGGCTGTGGAACATGTTGGTTCCCGGGCCATTCCAGTTTTCTTAAATATTACATAACTGATTTTATTATTGTAAATTTTTCTTAAACGCTATTGTTAAAGCATTAATCATTATTAAAATTATAAATCATTATCTCAGCCAATTCACAATTACAGTTCCGGCCGAAGGAAAGATGGTGGCTCACCGTCTTTCCCATGTATCATCCTTAGTTAAATTTTCAGACTCGTTTCTTTTCTTAGCAAATTTAAGACTTCTTTAATTTACATCTGGCATTTTGGGCAGTCCAGATTCGTGGGAGAACTAGTGACACTTTTATACTTTCGTATGTCTGCACGGAAATGTCTATAAAAATAAAAGGTGGGTATATAGGCGAGTGCCTCTGTTATTTTTAAACTTATAAGCGTGTTGGGTATCGATATAGCGAGACTTAGAATGTGGATGTGACGGAGATATATATTTATACTTTTGTGATTTATGTTGTGTCATTTTGTGGGGTATGTAAGGGGAAGAATTATTTACACCAAAAATATTTACATTATAAAAGGAAAAGAATTGTTTTATAGATATATATTTATACTTTGTGGTTTATGTTTGTGTCACTTTTTGTGGGGTATGTACGGGGAAGATATTTACATGAAATATATTTGCATTATAAAAACAAAAACAATTGTTTTATATCTATACATGTTATGTGTGATTTAGGGTTGTGTCATTTTTTGTGGGGTATGCACGGGGAAAATTTATACACTAAACTGAAATTCAAAAAAACAAGGAAACCGATTAACACACGATATGTAACACAATACAAGACTCAATAAATGTTATGTTTGTTTATAACAGAGAGTTTAATTGCAAGTCCCGTCACCCTGGACCTAGCGCCTTTTAGCTTCTCTAGGCTTATGCCTAGTTTTAAATAACTAGTGGCCCCTCTTCAAAAAAAAAAAAAAAAAAAAAAAAGTTTTTTTTTCAAAAAACATGTTTTTTTATAAGGCATAAACAATCCAAAGAGGGGTTACAACGTGGTCCACGGCTGGCCTGTTCGTGTAAAAAGAAGACGAAGAAGAAGAAGTAGAAGAAGAAGGAGAAGAGTGTATTGAACAATAGTGAGTATTCAAGCAAATGTTCGGAGTATCCGTTTCCTTCTTCGCAACTAACGTTTCTATCCGGGCGATCAAACTGTCAGACGCATGCGCGTAGTAGTCAACAAACATAATACGCGTTTGTGTAAGTTAAACATATTGTAATTACTTGTGATACAATAAATGGGTTTGGTGCACACAAAGGCCAAGCATTCTACAACTGCCTCTGCCGACTGAACAGGACAGGTGTGCGTGCGTGCGTAAGTGGAGTGGGGGCATACATATCCGCATGACGGACTGCTGCTGGCTGGCGTACAGAGAGAGAGAGAGAGAGAGAGATCTAGCAAGTTGTCAGTGCCTCTGTTCTCCATATTCAGAGAGAGATCCCGTTCGGATTGTGGACCAAAGTTTGTCCGGACAGGTCAACTCGCCACACACCAGTACTGGTAAGGAATGACAGCGTCTTTCCGGGAATGAACGGAATCTGTCTGTCTGTCCGCTGTCACTCTCTCTCCCCTCCGCCACTACCACTACTACAACAGCATTCCATTCCCAAAACAGTACAATTTACTCTATGATAATTTCCAATACCTAATGAAGGTTGTTAATTGCAAAATTGTTTCTAGACATCGTGTCTCCGCCGTCCATCGTATCGTGGCACCCGTACCACGTACACAAACCACATCACTTTATACTTACATGTTCTGTTTTCTCTGTACCCCCTTTCCATTTCTACCTTACCAACATTAAAAATCGGGAAATGTAGAAATTTTTTATCGTCTCATGAGATCGACGTCCAACATACAATTACAAATCTTGGACGGCAGGACGGAGTGAACGAATGAAGATCGATGCTCGAAAAGAAAGAACCTTTTGTCAACGAAGAGAAAGCTGTTGTCAATAGAACTCGTGGACTGCTTGGCTCACGAATGTCTCCGCAGTTCTGGAAGAAGTGGAAAATCGACAGACCGCGACTACTCGAGCATTTCACATTTAACAATAATGGAGTTGGCGACAGCAGCGTATCTAAAATTTGGTTGTGGGGGGGGGAGAATCCGGGACCCGGTCGAGTCGGCTTCATACAAAAAAAAAAACAAGTTCAGACTAATCAACAGTACTATCTTTACAGTGGGTGAAAAACGTGTGTTAACATCGTGAAATCACATTAAAGTAAACGTCAATTACACAGTACAAATACGCGTCACTGAAACATTGTTTATAAGATACTTATTGACTGAATCGACTTTCCTGCACTTCATATTTCAAACGTATATGCAAATGCTGTGTAATAGACCTGTTTGTATGTATTAAAAAAAAGTTACTAGGTGAAAAACACATGAGAAGTGTGTAAAAATTAAGTGCCCTCGTATTGGTCCCTGCTACAACTCTACATTGTTGCGCGCTTGGAAGCTTTCCAATCTCGTACCCTCCGGTATATCTCCAACACTCTCCCTGGTATGTCAAGAAATTTCTCCTCCTAAGTTTACCTCCTCGCAAACTTAAACGCCCCCGAACTCTGCTCGATGACCCCCCCCCCCCCGTAAACATTAATCTGCCTCCCCCCGTCTTTGCGGCGCTTGACACTTAACTCTTTCCCACCCCAGTCATGTAAGTGGCACTCCTTTCTCATCCCCACCAAATAAATGTGAAAACATCTAAAACTCATGCTCCTTCCGTTCCAAGTCCCCAAAAAACCTCTATCCCTCTTTGCAGGAGGGCTTCATCCTTTTTACTTGCGCAAGGCTACCAAGAATCAAAACCCATCAGGGAGTCATCGCGTTCACCCGGACACTGCAACCAGAGGGGCACGTCCAGCAGCTGCTCCACGATTCGATTGTCTGTGCTTCAGAACGTAACCTTTACTGTTATTGGTGGTTGCTAATGAGAAACGTCGCCTCGCTTTATGTCCTTCCCGTTAACGCTGGAATTTTACGAAGAGAAAACGACAACTTACTGGAATAAAATCAGTAGACAGTACGTATAACTGACACGTGTCGACACAACCAGTCCAGTCACAGAATTGATCGTACGTCTGCTAATTTTATTGTTTGCTTCAGTTTCTTAACAATTAACGAACAATAAATCATTGGCGGCTGCCACAGCCTGCAAAATCTGTACATTCGCAGACGGTGTTACTACCGATCGTGTTGTTGACATATTTATTAACCAGTTTAATTGAAAAAATATTAACAGTTGGCGAAAAGGGGGTCACACGCCACCGTTCCCACGGTTTAACGTATTATACTAACCGTAGGCCGGCCGTACTACAGCCTACACAGCGGTTGCAAACCTACGGACACACTCGCGTCACCTTGTTTTGTTCTCTGGCAGCGAAACTCGCCGCCTGCATCGGACACACGGCCCACGCTTTGTATTGTTTTTGATCCAGTGCACGCTGCATTTCGTGTACGCCTGGTTTGTGTTCACGGCCTCGTGGATATTCTGGCAACAGCGTGCTGCTGCTTAAAACGCTTTAATTATGTAATCGCTAATATCACGCCACCTGCTATTCTGCGACGTCGGGTTCGTTTACCCTCCGTATTCAAGGGTCGCAGATTTTAGGAACGATGTCGATCAGTATTTTCCTCCGTACTGATTTAATGTCTGAAATAATAAACGTGTTTGAATCGTCTCGTTAGACCATAATTCTGTCTCCTATTTAGATAAGCGGTCACGTGATAAATCACGAAATCCGCAGTTTTTAAATAAGAGTCTTATCTGACTATTTAAAGGGCATTCTACACCTTTACTAATGCGAATAGCTACTTGAATTACCTTTCTTCACCACTTGATTTAAAAAAATGTCCATTTCGGGCACACTAAAAAAAAAATTAGCTCAAGGTTTTCGCTAATTACTATATTGTCAAAGTAGTGCCGGTACCTATATTTTCTAAAAGTCATGCTTAGGCGAAAGGTGAGGAGGACGTTTCTAAAAATCTAGCATTTCTTATTTTACAAAAGAAATGGCTGCACGAAGAGAAGGTGGATTTGGGAACGACAAGAAGAAGAAGAAGAAGAAGAAGAAGAAGAAGAAGAAGAAGAAGAAGAAGAAGAAGAAGAAGAAGAAGAAGAAGAAGAAGAAGAAGAAGAAGAAGAAGAAGAAGAAGAAGAAGAAGAAGAAGAATTGTGTGAGGGAGAGGGGGGAGCTCATATTATATATTTTTATACAATCACAAATTTACACCAAACTAATTCACACGTCAGATCTAAAAAAAATCGTTAACGTTGTTTAACCGCTTACTTTTATGAAACGCCATACGGTTGTAAAACACAACTACCGGTAATATTAAATCTGACAATAAAATTTTCGGGACATTTTATGTCGTTCCCAGTTGAATAATTTTATACGCTTCACTGTTTCCGAGACACTGCCCGTTTGATCTCGGAGCGGAACGAATCGTGCGGGCTTTGTTTGTCCCACCTGCATGCCAAAATGTTCACTGCCACATAAATGTCGTCACCCACACAACACACTCTCAGCCAGGGGCCGACGCCAAGGCGGCTGTAAAAATCATATTTGTGGAAAGATTTATTCTGACTGGAAAAAAGGTAGTTCTGATAACGAACAGTTGGATCGTTTATCAACCCACTCGCATATGGTTACGAATTACGTCACACAATTAGCCATCGGAAAAACAGATTTCAAATTGCATCATTTTCACCTCATATACCCATATATATCTGACCAGGTTGTAATACGCCAGAGGTGCTGGAAGTTCCACCCTCTTCGGAGGAAGGGCCCACTATTCTGGGGGGAGGGGGGCACAATCATCGCTTTTTTGTGAGCCTGTGGACAGCGTGGGTAGATCCGGAATCTAACTCTTCAGAATGCAAAAATCTGAAGGGACAGATCTGGTTGTTGGACGCTGAGGGGTCGAACAATATGTCGACAACAACAGACAGAGGGGGCAGACGTTATAGAACACATAGAGCTTCAGAAGTGTAAAGCTATTATCAAAAAGATGATGGCTGCTGTGTCCATACAGACGAATAATATCAGTATGGACGTTAAAACTGGACTACACTCTTTGGAAGAATCGCTGGAAGTCATCGAAGCAAACCTTGACATGTGTAGGGAAGCTAGACAGACTCTCCGAGCTAAAATTGTGGAGCGTACAAGTGAAACTGATATGACAGAGACGGAGTCTACTACAAAGATGACAGAGGTTATTGCTACTAGTCTCATCAAGAGTTAGAAAATGGAAAAGGAAGAAAGATAAAAATAAGGAACAGGAGGAAATAAGAGAAAATAGTAACTTTCTTCCAAACGAATGGAACGAAGTACGGCGAAAGAACAAGAAAGTAGGTGGGACCAGAGGATAGTTAAGGCAAGAAAGTAAGGCAGCATAGTTACAGAGGATCGGACTCAGAGGAAACAGCGGAAACAGGACACGAACACAGGACCGGAGCAGGGAAAAAACCTACGATGAGATACTTCGAGTAATATGAAGCAGCGTCATAGCAGAGTATGTCAAGGTGGATATCAGATCCATACGACAAACAAAGGCAGGAGATGTCCAGATGTCCTTGTGGAGATGGGGAAAAATAATAGTGAAATCAAGACACAACTGAACAACTCTATTAGATAAGGCGTTGGTCAGTCAGGCACAGTCAAGAATTTATTATTCCATTCTGAAAATATTTAGTGAATTCAAAAACTGAAAAATCCAATAAAATAAATGTTCTTTTTTATTTGTATGGGCCATCTAAGGACCACATGCCAATTTCAATTCTTTATTCTTTGTTCTTTTCTTTTTCTCCAATATTCTTTCATCTTTTCACTGTGCATCTTCTTCCTGTCTTCAGTCTACTCTGAACCTGCGTTTTTCTCTCACCTACCCTGGATTCCTTCCACTTTTCAACACTTCTCTTTCAATTGCTTCTTCTGCGTTTATATTATTTTTTTCTAAATCCTTTTGAACTTCTTTAATCCAACTTGACGTTGACTTCTTTCCCCAGAGGCATTTGAAAATCTGCTTTGTTAACCTATTTTCGTCCATTCTATATAAATGTCCAAAAAATAATAGTATTCTTTTTCTCATTGTTTTTGTTATATTTTCTATACTCTGATATATATATCATCATTACTTCTTAATTTCCAACCTTCTGAAGTTTTTCGTGGGCCTACTAACATTTTCCTAATAATTCTTCTTTCCAATATTTCTAGTTTAAAATAAATGTTCATTATTATTTTATTTATTTAAAGGGAATATTATTTAACTTTCCAAACCAAACAACTTGACTGAAACATAAATTTAACGACAAAACAAACAACGAATAAATCATAACGTAGCAGATCCCATGGGCCGTGGACTTTTACGTCGTCGGAGCGTATGGACAAAACGCCCACAGTCTTGGGCGAACGAAACTGAGATCCGATTCCCACATCAAACTACTGCTACCACTACTACTGTCGTCGTAGACACACACGCACACACATACACGCACATTTCCTATTTCTGTCGGAACATGTTTGTGCCAACCGAACACTATTTTTAGTTTGTTTTTATTTTATTTTTATACGCCTGTTAGTTAAAATCAAATATCAAAACGTCCGAGGGACCGGTCGAAGATTAACTTGGCCGACGACAAATATAGTCGCGCTCAAACAAATAAAGACTGATTACGTAATTAGTGTAAATATATTTTAACGGCAAACGCTATATGCATTCTAAATTAAACTAAATATTACTAATTATAACAAACTACTTGTACTCTACCTACTAATAGACAAAGAAAGTGGTTTTTGTGTATTCATGAAGTGGTATTTCTTTGTACGATTATTATTATCAAAGGTTGTTCTTTCTAAGATGTAAAGATAAATTTTCTAAAATTTAAAAGACTAACGCGAGTCTGTCAGAAGTATGAAGAACACAAGATAATTCGAAAAATCTACAACTCGGTAAATTCAAATTTTCTAAAAAAAAAGTCGGATGAGTTGGAGGCAGGACCGGATTTAGAGTTAGTGGGCCCCCTAGGCTGAACTATTGTGGTGCGAGCCCCCCAACTATCGGGCGGGTCTGGGGGATATCGAATACCCCCTCTGTAAAACGGGGGTCCGGGTCCCTCCCCCGGATAATTTTTGAAAAATATATTTTCCAGAACTGTAAGTAAAATCATTGTTAAATGTACAAATTACACTGATATACACTGTTTATTTTTGGTGTAAATTTTCAATACAATGTTAAACAATTTAACGGTTTCAAGATATCTCAATGTACATGTGCAATCCCTTAATCGAACCTTAAGGGATTTATGACATTTCTGCCAAAATATAATCGGTCTCATTGTAATTAGTGCAATAAATGCGCACTCTTGCCCCACTCTAGCCAGAGCCGGTGTTTGCCGCCCGTGAGCAGTTTTACCTTTGCCGCCCGCTTGCATATATACTTTTCATATCCCTACTTTCCCATACTATTTAATATTATTTTAATTAAAAATTGATACAGACATAAATAGCAAAATTGACAAAAAATAAATATATCTTTCAAAAACGTATTTAGCTGAGTACTTACATGATATAAGTGGACGATGTGCTCGTAGAAGTGTTGAATACATTTTCAAAAATATAATAGTTTATTTGCGCGGTCGTCTTTCCTGAGTTTTTTATAACACTATAGTTTATTAAAAGAGCGCTTTCCGCGCTTTGGGTTTCAGAGTATTTTTTAATAAAATTGCTCAAATTGATTGCCTCACATATATAGATAGAGTAGCTAGGGCTGATAATCTTTCTTGACTCATGGAAGACCGTAAATAGTCTTTATAATTTTTAGTTTATAAAACGAACGTTCGCCTGTTGCCACTGTAACCGGCAATGTGAGGAAATTCGAATAACATTGGTTAGATTTGGAAAAGATTAAGATAAATTATTTTTAAAAATATACTCAAGTATCTGCTGATGAATTTGACAGTGTACGGCCGCCCCTTTGGTATGGCCGCCCGTGTGCGGTGCACATTTCGCACACATGGCTCATAATACCACCTTTTCCTCCTCTATAACTTCTACTGTTCTCCGAAACATGAACCAAAAATTTTGTATGCAAGTTGGCTTGTCTGTTTCTCTTTTTGTTTGTGCTGCGGTCCCCTAGGCTGCAAGCCTATCCTTAAATTCGGCATTGGTTGGCGGTATGAAATTCGACTGACTCTAATGCAGCCTTGTTGTCAATTAGCAAACTGCTCTATAAGACTAAAATACAATCAAGTTGGCAGGTGCGCGTAAGTCTGTGTGTGTTGCATTGAATTAGGCAAGGTGTGACATTCTCTGCGGCCGGCCGAGTCTAATAAGGCAAATACCAGCGCGCAACTGTTACGCTGACAACAAGAATGTTTGTTTCCTTGTAACCTATAAATTTCTCTCAATTTCTACACTACACATAAAGATAAAGACATTCTATCGTATTGTATCATTATATTTATGGTCGAGAAAGAGGAACACCTATTCTACACTACTGATTAACATATCGATAATCGATACTTTTGGTTCGACTTTGTCGGCGCCAGTATTAATGGATTTTAGAAAGCGGCAATAACATTTACATACGGGCGCGTGCGCAAAAGTCCATATATATATATATATATATATATATATATATATATATATATATACATAGTCTACAACTAATATTAGTGTGAGATCCACTGATTTGTTAAGACAGAAAGCCCTAACTAGATCACAGGCTATATAAAGAACCATCATTATAATAACACAAACTAGTTTGTCCAAAAACCGGCGGCAAGAGTAAGATTTCTTTTTTAAGTTTTTTTTTTTAATAATCAGATCCAACGTACGAGTGAAACGATCAGGGGGCAACTCAGGGGGGGGGGGACACTCGGCATGATTCGGTAAGTAACCTCATTGTAACAAATCTGACACACCATTAGGCACGCTTCAAAATGGCGGGTTTCCTTTTCAGAAGGCCTGTTGTTTCAACTTACAACAGTGGCGACTCGTGGTTCTGACAGTTGGGGGTTCAATATCTGATTGTTTCTACAAGATAAGAGCAATTATCCCATTCCAAATAACACACGGGGTGGGTCTCAACATGAAGACATAACTAGTGACAACTTTTAGCTCAACATGAAGACATAACTAGTGACAACTTTTAGCAGGCCTAATATTGAGTTGTGTTTATGCTGTTTGTAAATTATTCTAAAAATATATAATTAAAATAAAAGGAGAGTTAAATATGTCTGTTTAATATTTAAAACGGGAAGCGGCCTACCGAGTTCCTTAATTTGCATTTATCTTTGAGAGAGAGAGAGAGAGAGAGAGAGAAAGAGAGAGAGAGAGAGAGAGAGAGAGAGAGAGAGAGAGAGGGGGGGGGGGAGGGAGGAGAGAGAGGGGGGGGAGGAGAGAGAGGGGAGGGGGGAGAGAGGGAGGGAGGGAGAGAGAGAGGGAGGGAGGAGGGAGGGAGGAGAGGGGAGAGAGAGAGAGAGAGAGAGAGAGAGAGAGAGAGAGAGAGAGAGGAGAGAGAGAGAGAGAGAGGAGAGAGAGAGAGGAAAATTTGTTTTTAAACTATACTGAACACTACTCATTTTACTAAATCAATGAACTGAACACAAAATAAGAAATACGTGAACACTTAACACACAAAAGTACCAGTAAACACTTTGAGGGTTATACACACTTCGATCAGTTTAACGTTAATACAATTATTTAACGACCACATTAAACACACTTTATTTTCGGAATTTTAAGACTTTACTGCACACATTTCATTGCATTCTAAATGAAATAGAGAAATCTGACACAAAACCGATTCTAAACGGACAAATCGTGTGGTAAAAAATCATAATAATGGCGAATGGCGGTATTATGAAAATGTTAAAATTCCCGATCAGTGCGGTTCGGCCCTCGTTGGAACTATTCGTCTCTATCTCTAACAATCGGGTTTAGCGACTGTTGAATGTAATTTTGCGTATACTGATTCTCCCCCCTCCAAAGCTGTCTACACAGTCCAGCAGGTGCGGAGAGCTGCTTTGCTTCTCCAAGCAATACTAGCGAGCAATTCGCCTATTACGCGAATCTATTACTGTTCAGTCAACAAGATTAATCCCGCAAATCTTGTTATTTAAATATGAAACCATTATCTAAACAAATCCTTAAACATGTTTAAATTATTAGGGGGGTTCACTGAATCTTATGGACGAGCCGCCACTGGGCAAGAGTAAGATTAGTTTTAAGTTTTTTTTTTAATCAGATCCAACATACGAGTGAAACGACCTTGATCAGGGGGCTACTGAAACCGAGGGACATTCGGCATGACTCCCCTGTGCTCAGTGTGAAGTAATCTCATTGTAACAAATCTGATACATCTTTAGGCATGCTTCAAAATAGCGCGTTTCCACTTTCAGAGGGCTGTTGTTTTAACTGGAATGACTTTTACAAAGATATTGTGGTACTTTGTATATAGCTTTTTGTTTTTATCACTTTTTCTACGGATGCAACATTAACGCCTGCATGAAAAATTTGGTTTAACAACCGTAGGAAGCACTCACTATTCCGACACGAAACACTAACGCTTTAGATAAATATCGGTATGGAGAACCATACATGACTTCCATGTTCTAACATTTATATTTAAAATCATTTTCGAAATGAAATATTTCCATAGAAACTACTTCTTTCTTCAGCCATAACCACAGTACTGTGGTCACTAACGTATACCACCTCAAGTTAGCGCATTCGATTTTCACTTATGATGGCAGTCGAGGCACTGCCGAAACGTCTGATTTTGGAGAAACATTGGACCACGGCCAAAGAGCCCGGGAAGGAATTTTAACAACAAACTACTTCTTTCTTGCCGATAATGTAGTACACATAACAAATTATCCCCTCCCCTTCAACTTCATTTTCATTTATACAAAATTACCCCCTTCTCCTTCAACTACCTTTTCATTTATAGATATTTCATCTAGTTTTCTACAGTGGATTATTATGATCTTCTTTACAGGATACTTTATTTATCAAAATTAAGTACTTTACTCTTGTGAAAACATAAAATGTTGCAGGTAAACTACCCCTTCCCCTTAACCGATCTTCACCAAAATCAACAAGCCTTGAGTCCTCTACAAATCAGGAACATATGCAAATCATAATTTGATTCTGTTTGAATTTGCGGCAGTTATAGTTCGCCATAGAAAAAGAATCTACACTTTTCGGACTTTTGAAATGACTTTTTTCATGTTTTGAGGGTAGTACAATCAGAATCAGTCCTTATCTGGAACACGATTTTCTTCGCCATCATCATACTTCCATTTACTTATGGAACATGAAAGTAACACAAAATTATGCAATAAATCATAGAAACAAAAGCATTTTGGCTAATTGACTCCGGTACTTGCAACTACGTGGACGCAAACGCGATATTTTACGGACAATAACACACACACACACACACACACACACACACACACCTGCTCAAAAAGCGAGGCACGGATAATCGTAATTTTTTGTTATCGCCAACAATGCTTTTAAACGTTCACAGTAACAACAACAACACATCAAGCTGATAAGGCGAGCTGGCTAAAGGTCAGGCTGACATTTCGCATTCATCTCCCATGTCACTCATCCGCCAACTTAATCCCCAGTTATCGCTTTTGTGTAAAATACAACCTGTTCCATTAAATTCGTTCCCTTCACGAAAAACAAAAACAAAAAAAAACAACGCTTTTAACAGTTTTCGATATAGGCTTGCTTCGTTGATTTCTTCACACTGCAAAAATGTCAGTTTGTTAGAAAAGAAACAGATTTTTACGACTTAAAAAATTCTTATTTTTTACTAACGTAAATATCAATATATTTACTGAAGGTAAATATGAATACAACAAAATACATGGTAATACGTGACCTTCGTCAAGGCCTGATACTGGAGGAGACATGCGGAAGACTTCATATACAGAGGAATACAAGTATTTAGGGTGAAAATTACGGCCAGTGGGAAGCAAGGAAAAGAAATACAATCCAGAATTAATTTGGGAAAGATGGCTACATCTACATTAAGTGGGATAAGCAAATACAGAAGAAACTAAAACCAAAATATTTAAAACCATTGTTAGAAGTATCAAGACTTACGGCTCACAAGTTTGGACTACCAATAAACACACACGAACAAAATTAGTGACAGCAGAGATGGAATTTTTTATTTTTTGTATTCTTTTATATAGCCTAAAGGTATATGGATGGACTTTTGGAGACGTTCGGCAAGATGTGAGCAAATTAGAAATGAAGTAATTAAGGACAGAATGAATGTGAAAAAGTCAATTGTTGATTGTTTCCAAACAAAATAATTACAATGGTATCGAGAAACGAAAGGAATAGCCACAGGAAAGATTGCCAAGGAGAGTTATGGAATGGACCCCATCAGGAATAAGGAAAAAAAGGAATACCACCGAGCATCTGTATAGAAACAATTCATCTGATATTGAAGAAGTCTTTGGATGGACAAGCAGCAGTGGAAGATGATAATTCAATCACTTCTGTAATCTTTGGTTCCGGAAAATGTGTAAACACTGTACAACTGGAATAATAATAATAATAATATCAACATATTGTGGTGATATCTGCAGCTACAACTAAAGCTACAACACCAGCAGTAGTAGGCCTAATAGCAAGTTAATTGTAGTGATGAAACCGTGGAGCAAGTAATGGAAGTCAGTTGAAATGTTCGTGGAGTGACATCTGTAGCGCAGCGGTACAAGTAATATTTTTCGTATATTGTAAGATCCATATACGTTTCGTGTAAACACCTGTTAATTTCAAATTTATCTGTCGAATTATTCATCGTTTTCCAGATGTTTGAAATTTACCTTAACGCGTATTTCTTGGAAAATACAAAACAATAAAAATAACCATCCATAATCCTCTCTCTAGCACCGATCGAGAAACACGGATCTGTCGGTTTGTTAGAATAAAGTCATATTATGAAATATACAAAACACGAAGTGGAATTTAAAAAGCTTGCAGTAAACGAGCTCGCGGGTTACATACTGTGGGCTGCGAACCCGCGGTAAAACAGGATTATCGACTGTAGTAATGAAATGCAAATTTTCAATCAAGATACCCGCGATTTTCAGTAAACGAGAGCTCGCCGGTTACATACTGTGGGCTGCGAACCCGCGGTAAAACATGATTATCGACTGTAGTAATGAATGCAAATTTTCAATCAAGATACCCGCGATTTTCAGTAAACGAACTCGCGGGTTACATAGCGTGGGCTGCGAATCCGCGGTAAAACAGGATTATCGACTGTAGAGTAATGAAATTCAATTTTCAATCGAGATACCTTACCTTGGAAAGCAGAAGACGTTGAAATAACAAGAAAAAGAAAAAGGAAAGATTAAAAAAAAATAGAAGGAAGTTGAGAATAAGATATGCCAATAAGAGGAAGGAAGGAGAAGAACATCGTACAAACGTAAAGACAAAATATACAAATTACTTAATAAACAACATCTAGTAGCCGGAGTGAGTCACGAACCAACACAAATTGTTGAACGTAAAAATAAAAATCGAAAACTGTGCCAAATTTTTGTTTATTTTTTTTTTTAGTAACACTTAATTGGTTGAAATTGAATGGGCGAATAGTGGCGTCACAGAGAGAGAGAGAGAGAGAAGAGAGAGAGAGAGAGAGAGAGAGAGAATTTAACACGTGATCGAATCCAGAACACTCGTTTTTTCCTCGATGAGAAAGAAATATATTTTATTAGGGCGTATGTGCGTACGAGTGTGCGTATTTTTAACAAGAGGCCCCCCACCCGCATTGAATCACCTGAGAGGAGGATTTCAAACATTCCGTTTTTACCAAGAGGCCGCCCACCCGCATTGAATCACCTGAGAGGAGGATTTCAAACATTCCGTTTTTCAGCCTCACCGCGTACGTCTCCCATAATTCACTGGACGCGTACCAAAAACCGTTTTTTTCCGGAGCAGCCGCCTCGTCCCCTTTTATCTTCGTCTTGTTCATTTGTTACGTAATTACTTGTTGTTATCTTGTTATATTAGGACAACGTCCAAGCTGTGAACGTAACGAAAAGCGAGTAAAAAAAGTGTCTATTCTTTTTGAAAAGTGTTCTGGACACGATCCAAGAGCGGAGACAGAAATTGTCTGAGTGACAAGTGTGGATCAACGCACAAACGGCCGTCATGATGAAAGCACACACACACACACACACGCGCGTGCGCGCAGTATAATATTAAAATTTAATTATCATCATCTTCACAACACGGCATAGGCAAGGTGCTGCCTGTTCCTCCAGCCATCTCTTCCTGGGTCTACTCGCACGCCTGTGTCCTACAGGTTGATATTTCCAGACTTGTTTGGCCAGTCTAGAATCTGACATTCTTTCTAAGCGTCCTTTCCACTGTTGTTTGTAATCTTTTAATTTTTCATTCACCTTAAAAACTTGTAATTCTTCTTATATGGTCTCATTCTTTATACAATCAAGTTTAGAATACCTGTCAACTTCTCTTAAGAACACCATTTCTCTTCGATGTTTACAGCGAACGTAAATAGAATCATATCCCACGCCGTTTTATTTTCAGTATACATACATATACAAACCATAGGCCTATATCACAAATAATTTTGTTTTCCAGTGTAACAATATGATTTTCTCAATATTCAGTTGAGAAGTAGATTGTGACAATTATCATACTCTATATTAATATTATAATTATATATTGTATTATATATTTACTGTATTTCGCTGTCTTGTTTCTTCGTTGTTACCCATAATTCACACGCATAGGACATTCTTCCTACGTGTTCTTTCCACCGTTGTTTGTAATCTTTTAAGTTTTCATTCAAGTTAAAAAAAAAATCCGTTTTTCAAAAACAAACCTTGCAAGTCTGTTTTGGAACCTTGTTTGCAAAAATCTGTTTTTAAGCTTCGTCAGATTTGCAAGCAATACAATATGGAAATCTCCACTATAAAAAAAACAAAGGTAACAACATGTCGAATAAGAACAAAAATAACGTTAATGTTCGAATTTTAGAACAGGTGAGCCACTTTAATTATTTGGCAAATGATATTGGCTATGATAGGAATTATGATATTGATGTTAAATTAGGTAAGTTCCATGAATATCGTGGCTGAGAAATTTAAGGACCTGGTTTGGTATGAGGATATAACTGACTTATTCCGTGCAGCAGTACAGAAAGTTAAATTAGTCTGGTCTGTATGATATCCAACATCCGAAACGGATAGGAACATGTATTAGAAGATAACCATTCACAAAGTGATTGTCATACCGAGAATTGGCGAACACCATGCCAATTTGTCGACCGTTTTGTACTGAAGATGGCGTCCGACGGTGAGGCCGAAACGTCCGTTATCATTAGACCACGGCCTATTAGATCAACAATGATTGTCATACTTTGTTGTGTTTAACTGGTTTTCTTTCTTCCTCTGCCACACCATCACTCTCACTTTCACATACATACAGGGCCTGTCTCGTCATTCGGCACTCGGTCCCAACAACAAATTAAATTCATTATATTATAGTCTCCAAGTCACGTGTATAAATATTTAATTCTAATATCTGTAAACACTTGGTTACGCACCGTCTTGTGACTTCTTTAAAACTTTCAATAACTAAGCGTTTCAAGGATAAATCCTCATCATCAGGTTATATAAAAACACTAATCCTTTTGGAGGATTTATATAACGACTTCGTCTGGAGGTTTGACGACTTCTCCAAAAGGATTGGTGTTTTTATATAACTAGTTGATGAGGATTTATCCTTGAAACGCGTAGTTATTAAAAGTTTTAAAGAAGTCAAAAGACGGTGAGTAACCAAGTGTTTACAAATAACACAATTAAACAAATTAAACCTAAACAAAGACGTCACCCTAGGACTGTATGACGTCACAGACAGCGTTGGGTTAACTGAGGCGAGGGCTCAGCTGTCCAAACCGGCTGACCACTCACACATACACACAATCCTCGTGTTTGGGGAAATTGAAATATCACCCGCGAGACAAACTGGTTTCATTGTTCACCTTCACGCTGGCTGTCGTAAATAAATTGGTTTTAATTAAATTTCGTCTTGTTTATTGTTGTTGTTGTTGTTGTTGAGTGAGAAATCGTTCTGGACACCACACACGTTTATTTGTGGGTTTTCCAGTTTCTCTGCGACTGGTTTTCGAAACACGACGCGTCATCGCGCTTGTACACTGTGATAAACACTTCGTTTACAACGACGACAATTCTCGAGGCGACCGCAAGCGTTGGAAACAAAACGTTATTGGAGACGATCGTGCAGTGGAACACATCCGAAACGAGGTGTTTAGAGGGCGAACGACAATGGACACCATGAATACGAGAGGTGCGGTCGTGTAGAATGCACGCCGTAGAAGCGCTGAGCTCAACTGCAGTCCAGGCAGAAGACCTAAGAGAGTCTGGATATCATCATCACCACCACTCCAAGGACTAGGCCTTAGACCTGTTCCGGAACCCGTCTCCTCCTCGCTCTACCGACATCTCTCTGTGATAACCCAAGGCAGCCATGAGTAAACGGATATCCGGATATGCGATCGAAGTGTTCAAACCATCCCCTTCTGTGGTCTCCAATCTGCTGGTGCAATTATACAATGATTAAATCGCGTCTAATAGCCTCCGATCCAGGAGAGAACCACCTTGCGTCCCTCTTAGAAATTTCATTTCGGCTGCCTGAATCCTCTGCACGTCCCTTTTACCAAGAGCCCATGTCTCACTAGCGTACAGGAATGTGGGGACAGCCAGAGTTTTATAAAATTTCAATCGGCTATTCTTCCGTGTTTTTTATTTTTCCGGTACCTATGAATTGTTCCACAGATGCGTGTAAATCTTTTTAGGTTACTATTCCAGTCACTATCAGTTCCATATGAGATATTACAACCCAGGAAATTAAAACGACTAACCTGATCCAAAATCTGATTTTATTCTCGACTATCTTAGTTATATGATTGTTAGTTCTTATTATAAATTCGGACCACGAGTTCAGATACCTGGAGGCAATTTCATGTTGACAAAACAATTTTGGACACCGTAAGTGGAAGCTCCTCGTATGGTATGTATGTATGTATGTATGTATTTATTCACGCCCCCCCCACACACACACACACGCAAAATCCATTTATATGACGGAATTCTAACTTTTGCGGTGCAGAAACTCAAGTAAATGTACTCATGACACTGCAGGTCATTCAAAAATTAAGTAGTTATCGCCTATGTATTTACTGTCGCTATCACCTAATCAGCTCTTGCTATCATGATACTGTGCGCTTACATATAAGGGATATTTTTATTTACGTTTATTTATGCAATCTGTTAACACATAACAATAAGCGTAATGTTCACAGAATACTAGTTGTTCATCCATTGAGTAGTTCTCTGTATGAGTATTTAAAAGTAAAATATTAATATATTTATAGTGTTAGAGTCTAGGTAAGTCCAGAGGAAATGTTAACTTTAAACGTCTTGTCTGTAGGCTGTCGTCTAGTAGATTTATGGCTAAAGCATTCGTGTGCTCTTCAAGCCGTTTCACATATCTTTCGCTGAACATCGCAATGGTTTCACTGACTGACGGCAGATCCAGATCTCTATAGATGTCTTTGTTGCTGATGAACCACGGTGCGTTGGTTATGGCACGCAACACGTTGGTCTGAAACCTTCCATTATAGTGTTACGCCATTACGGAACGTACTGGTACATTGGAGAACGATCCCGCAACTGTAATGCGTACGTGACACTTGACATGTGAGGCGATAGTACGTGATGCGGCACGTCTGTAGGCTGTCGTCTAGTAGATTTATGGCTAAAGCATTCGTGTGCTCTTCAAGCCGTTTCACATATCTTTCGCTGAACATCGCAATGGTTTCACTGACTGACGGCAGATCCAGATCTCTATAGATGTCTTTGTTGCTGATGAACCACGGTGCGTTGGTTATGGCACGCAACACCTTGGTCTGAAACCTTCCATTATAGTGTTACGCCATTACGGAACGTACTGGTACATTGGAGAACGATCCCGCAGCTGTAATGCCTACGTGACACTTGACATGTGAGGCGGTAGTACGTGATGCGGCACGTCTGTAGGCTGTCGTCTAGTAGATTTATGGCTAAAGCATTCGTGTGCTCTTCAAGCCGTTTCACATATCTTTCGCTGAACATCGCAATGGTTTCACTGACTGACGGCAGATCCAGATCTCTATAGATGTCTTTGTTGCTGATGAACCACGGTGCGTTGGTTATGGCACGCAACACGTTGGTCTGAAACCTTCCATTATAGTGTTACGCCATTACGGAACGTTATGGTACATTGGAGAACGATCCCGCAGCTGTAATGCCTACGTGACACTTGACATGTGAGGCGGTAGTACGTGATGCGGCACGTCTGTAGGCTGTCGTCTAGTAGATTTATGGCTAAAGCATTCGTGTGCTCTTCAAGCCGTTTCACATATCTTTCGCTGAACATCGCAATGGTTTCACTGACTGACGGCAGATCCAGATCTCTATAGATGTCTTTGTTGCTGATGAACCACGGTGCGTTGGTTATGGCACGCAACACCTTGGTCTGAAACCTTCCATTATAGTGTTACGCCATTACGGAACGTACTGGTACATTGGAGAACGATCCCGCAGCTGTAATGCGTACGTGACACTTGACATGTGAGGCGGTAGTACGTGATGCGGCACGTCTGTAGGCTGTCGTCTAGTAGATTTATGGCTAAAGCATTCGTGTGCTCTTCAAGCCGTTTCACATATCTTTCGCTGAATATCGCAATGGTTTCACTGACTGACGGCAGATCCAGATCTCTATAGATGTCTTTGTTGCTGATGAACCACGGTGCGTTGGTTATGGCACGCAACACGTTGGTCTGAAACCTTCCATTATAGTGTTACGCCATTACGGAACGTACTGGTACATTGGAGAACGATCCCGCAGCTGTAATGCCTACGTGACACTTGACATGTGAGGCGGTAGTACGTGATGCGGCACGTCTGTAGGCTGTCGTCTAGTAGATTTATGGCTAAAGCATTCGTGTGCTCTTCAAGCCGTTTCACATATCTTTCGCTGAACATCGCAATGGTTTCACTGACTGACGGCAGATCCAGATCTCTATAGATGTCTTTGTTGCTGATGAACCACGGTGCGTTGGTTATGGCACGCAACACGTTGGTCTGAAACCTTCCATTATAGTGTTACGCCATTACGGAACGTTATGGTACATTGGAGAACGATCCCGCACCTGTAATGCCTACGTGACACTTGACATGTGAGGCGGTAGTACGTGATGCGGCACGTCTGTAGGCTGTCGTCTAGTAGATTTATGGCTAAAGCATTCGTGTGCTCTTCAAGCCGTTTCACATATCTTTCGCTGAACATCGCAATGGTTTCACTGACTGACGGCAGATCCAGATCTCTATAGATGTCTTTGTTGCTGATGAACCACGGTGCGTTGGTTATGGCACGCAACACGTTGGTCTGAAACCTTCCATTATAGTGTTACGCCATTACGGAACGTACTGGTACATTGGAGAACGATCCCGCAGCTGTAATGCCTACGTGACACTTGACATGTGAGGCGGTAGTACGTGATGCGGCACGTCTGTAGGCTGTCGTCTAGTAGATTTATGGCTAAAGCATTCGTGTGCTCTTCAAGCCGTTTCACATATCTTTCGCTGAACATCGCAATGGTTTCACTGACTGACGGCAGATCCAGATCTCTATAGATGTCTTTGTTGCTGATGAACCACGGTGCGTTGGTTATGGCACGCAACACGTTGGTCTGAAACCTTCCATTATAGTGTTACGCCATTACGGAACGTTATGGTACATTGGAGAACGATCCCGCAGCTGTAATGCCTACGTGACACTTGACATGTGAGGCGGTAGTACGTGATGCGGCACGTCTGTAGGCTGTCGTCTAGTAGATTTATGGCTAAAGCATTCGTGTGCTCTTCAAGCCGTTTCACATATCTTTCGCTGAACATCGCAATGGTTTCACTGACTGACGGCAGATCCAGATCTCTATAGATGTATTTGTTGCTGATGAACCACGGTGCGTTGGTTATGGCACGCAACACGTTGGTCTGAAACCTTCCATTATAGTGTTACGCCATTACGGAACGTTATGGTACATTGGAGAACGATCCCGCAGCTGTAATGCGTACGTGACACTTGACATGTGAGGCGGTAGTACGTGATGCGGCACGTCTGTAGGCTGTCGTCTAGTAGATTTATGGCTAAAGCATTCGTGTGCTCTTCAAGCCGTTTCACATATCTTTCGCTGAACATCGCAATGGTTTCACTGACTGACGGCAGATCCAGATCTCTATAGATGTCTTTGTTGCTGATGAACCACGGTGCGTTGGTTATGGCACGCAACACGTTGGTCTGAAACCTTCCATTATAGTGTTACGCCATTACGGAACGTACTGGTACATTGGAGAACGATCCCGCAGCTGTAATGCCTACGTGACACTTGACATGTGAGGCGGTAGTACGTGATGCGGCACGTCTGTAGGCTGTCGTCTAGTAGATTTATGGCTAAAGCATTCGTGTGCTCTTCAAGCCGTTTCACATATCTTTCGCTGAACATCGCAATGGTTTCACTGACTGACGGCAGATCCAGATCTCTATAGATGTCTTTGTTGCTGATGAACCACGGTGCGTTGGTTATGGCACGCAACACGTTGGTCTGAAACCTTCCATTATAGTGTTACGCCATTACGGAACGTACTGGTACATTGGAGAACGATCCCGCAGCTGTAATGCCTACGTGACACTTGACATGTGAGGCGGTAGTACGTGATGCGGCACGTCTGTAGGCTGTCGTCTAGTAGATTTATGGCTAAAGCATTCGTGTGCTCTTCAAGCCGTTTCACATATCTTTCGCTGAACATCGCAATGGTTTCACTGACTGACGGCAGATCCAGATCTCTATAGATGTCTTTGTTGCTGATGAACCACGGTGCGTTGGTTATGGCACGCAACACGTTGGTCTGAAACCTTCCATTATAGTGTTACGCCATTACGGAACGTACTGGTACATTGGAGAACGATCCCGCAACTGTAATGCGTACGTGACACTTGACATGTGAGGCGGTAGTACGTGATGCGGCACGTCTGTAGGCTGTCGTCTAGTAGATTTATGGCTAAAGCATTCGTGTGCTCTTCAAGCCGTTTCACATATCTTTCGCTGAACATCGCAATGGTTTCACTGACTGACGGCAGATCCAGATCTCTATAGATGTCTTTGTTGCTGATGAACCACGGTGCGTTGGTTATGGCACGCAACACGTTGGTCTGAAACCTTCCATTATAGTGTTACGCCATTACGGAACGTTATGGTACATTGGAGAACGATCCCGCAGCTGTAATGCCTACGTGACACTTGACATGTGAGGCGGTAGTACGTGATGCGGCACGTCTGTAGGCTGTCGTCTAGTAGATTTATGGCTAAAGCATTCGTGTGCTCTTCAAGCCGTTTCACATATCTTTCGCTGAACATCGCAATGGTTTCACTGACTGACGGCAGATCCAGATCTCTATAGATGTATTTGTTGCTGATGAACCACGGTGCGTTGGTTATGGCACGCAACACGTTGGTCTGAAACCTTCCATTATAGTGTTACGCCATTACGGAACGTTATGGTACATTGGAGAACGATCCCGCAGCTGTAATGCCTACGTGACACTTGACATGTGAGGCGGTAGTACGTGATGCGGCACGTCTGTAGGCTGTCGTCTAGTAGATTTATGGCTAAAGCATTCGTGTGCTCTTCAAGCCGTTTCACATATCTTTCGCTGAACATCGCAATGGTTTCACTGACTGACGGCAGATCCAGATCTCTATAGATGTCTTTGTTGCTGATGAACCACGGTGCGTTGGTTATGGCACGCAACACGTTGGTCTGAAACCTTCCATTATAGTGTTACGCCATTACGGAACGTACTGGTACATTGGAGAACGATCCCGCAGCTGTAATGCGTACGTGACACTTGACATGTGAGGCGGTAGTACGTGATGCGGCACGTCTGTAGGCTGTCGTCTAGTAGATTTATGGCTAAAGCATTCGTGTGCTCTTCAAGCCGTTTCACATATCTTTCGCTGAACATCGCAATGGTTTCACTGACTGACGGCAGATCCAGATCTCTATAGATGTCTTTGTTGCTGATGAACCACGGTGCGTTGGTTATGGCACGCAACACGTTGGTCTGAAACCTTCCATTATAGTGTTACGCCATTACGGAACGTTATGGTACATTGGAGAACGATCCCGCAGCTGTAATGCGTACGTGACACTTGACATGTGAGGCGGTAGTACGTGATGCGGCACGTCTGTAGGCTGTCGTCTAGTAGATTTATGGCTAAAGCATTCGTGTGCTCTTCAAGCCGTTTCACATATCTTTCGCTGAACATCGCAATGGTTTCACTGACTGACGGCAGATCCAGATCTCTATAGATGTCTTTGTTGCTGATGAACCACGGTGCGTTGGTTATGGCACGCAACACGTTGGTCTGAAACCTTCCATTATAGTGTTACGCCATTACGGAACGTACTGGTACATTGGAGAACGATCCCGCAGCTGTAATGCCTACGTGACACTTGACATGTGAGGCGGTAGTACGTGATGCGGCACGTCTGTAGGCTGTCGTCTAGTAGATTTATGGCTAAAGCATTCGTGTGCTCTTCAAGCCGTTTCACATATCTTTCGCTGAACATCGCAATGGTTTCACTGACTGACGGCAGATCCAGATCTCTATAGATGTCTTTGTTGCTGATGAACCACGGTGCGTTGGTTATGGCACGCAACACGTTGGTCTGAAACCTTCCATTATAGTGTTACGCCATTACGGAACGTACTGGTACATTGGAGAACGATCCCGCAACTGTAATGCGTACGTGACACTTGACATGTGAGGCGGTAGCACGTGATGCGGCACGTCTGTAGGCTGTCGTCTAGTAGATTTATGGCTAAAGCATTCGTGTGCTCTTCAAGCCGTTTCACATATCTTTCGCTGAACATCGCAATGGTTTCACTGACTGACGGCAGATCCAGATCTCTATAGATGTCTTTGTTGCTGATGAACCACGGTGCGTTGGTTATGGCACGCAACACGTTGGTCTGAAACCTTCCATTATAGTGTTACGCCATTACGGAACGTTATGGTACATTGGAGAACGATCCCGCAGCTGTAATGCCTACGTGACACTTGACATGTGAGGCGGTAGTACGTGATGCGGCACGTCTGTAGGCTGTCGTCTAGTAGATTTATGGCTAAAGCATTCGTGTGCTCTTCAAGCCGTTTCACATATCTTTCGCTGAACATCGCAATGGTTTCACTGACTGACGGCAGATCCAGATCTCTATAGATGTATTTGTTGCTGATGAACCACGGTGCGTTGGTTATGGCACGCAACACGTTGGTCTGAAACCTTCCATTATAGTGTTACGCCATTACGGAACGTTATGGTACATTGGAGAACGATCCCGCAACTGTAATGCGTACGTGACACTTGACATGTGAGGCGGTAGTACGTGATGCGGCACGTCTGTAGCGTGTTGTCTAGTAGATTTATGGCTAAAGCATTCGTGTGCTCTTCAAGCCGTTTCACATATCTTTCGCTGAACATCGCAATGGTTTCACTGACTGACGGCAGATCCAGATCTCTATAGATGTCTTTGTTGCTGATGAACCACGGTGCGTTGGTTATGGCACGCAACACGTTGGTCTGAAACCTTCCATTATAGTGTTACGCCATTACGGAACGTACTGGTACATTGGAGAACGATCCCGCAACTGTAATGCGTACGTGACACTTGACATGTGAGGCGGTAGTACGTGATGCGGCACGTCTGTAGCGTGTTGTCTAGTAGATTTATGGCTAAAGCATTCGTGTGCTCTTCAAGCCGTTTCACATATCTTTCGCTGAACATCGCAATGGTTTCACTGACTGACGGCAGATCCAGATCTCTATAGATGTCTTTGTTGCTGATGAACCACGGTGCGTTGGTTATGGCACGCAACACCTTGGTCTGAAACCTTCCATTATAGTGTTACGCCATTACGGAACGTTATGGTACATTGGAGAACGATCCCGCAGCTGTAATGCCTACGTGACACTTGACATGTGAGGCGGTAGTACGTGATGCGGCACGTCTGTAGCGTGTTGTCTAGTAGATTTATGGCTAAAGCATTCGTGTGCTCTTCAAGCCGTTTCACATATCTTTCGCTGAACATCGCAATGGTTTCACTGACTGACGGCAGATCCAGATCTCTATAGATGTCTTTGTTGCTGATGAACCACGGTGCGTTGGTTATGGCACGCAACACGTTGGTCTGAAACCTTCCATTATAGTGTTACGCCATTACGGAACGTTATGGTACATTGGAGAACGATCCCGCAGCTGTAATGCCTACGTGACACTTGACATGTGAGGCGGTAGTACGTGATGCGGCACGTCTGTAGGCTGTCGTCTAGTAGATTTATGGCTAAAGCATTCGTGTGCTCTTCAAGCCGTTTCACATATCTTTCGCTGAACATCGCAATGGTTTCACTGACTGACGGCAGATCCAGATCTCTATAGATGTCTTTGTTGCTGATGAACCACGGTGCGTTGGTTATGGCACGCAACACCTTGGTCTGAAACCTTCCATTATAGTGTTACGCCATTACGGAACGTTATGGTACATTGGAGAACGATCCCGCAGCTGTAATGCCTACGTGACACTTGACATGTGAGGCGGTAGTACGTGATGCGGCACGTCTGTAGCGTGTTGTCTAGTAGATTTATGGCTAAAGCATTCGTGTGCTCTTCAAGCCGTTTCACATATCTTTCGCTGAACATCGCAATGGTTTCACTGACTGACGGCAGATCCAGATCTCTATAGATGTCTTTGTTGCTGATGAACCACGGTGCGTTGGTTATGGCACGCAACACGTTGGTCTGAAACCTTCCATTATAGTGTTACGCCATTACGGAACGTACTGGTACACTGGAGAACGATCCCGCAGCTGTAATGCCTACGTGACACTTGACATGTGAGGCGGTAGTACGTGATGCGGCACGTCTGTAGCGTGTTGTCTAGTAGATTTATGGCTAAAGCATTCGTGTGCTCTTCAAGCCGTTTCACATATCTTTCGCTGAACATCGCAATGGTTTCACTGACTGACGGCAGATCCAGATCTCTATAGATGTCTTTGTTGCTGATGAACCACGGTGCGTTGGTTATGGCACGCAACACGTTGGTCTGAAACCTTCCATTATAGTGTTACGCCATTACGGAACGTTATGGTACATTGGAGAACGATCCCGCAGCTGTAATGCCTACGTGACACTTGACATGTGAGGCGGTAGTACGTGATGCGGCACGTCTGTAGGCTGTCGTCTAGTAGATTTATGGCTAAAGCATTCGTGTGCTCTTCAAGCCGTTTCACATATCTTTCGCTGAACATCGCAATGGTTTCACTGACTGACGGCAGATCCAGATCTCTATAGATGTCTTTGTTGCTGATGAACCACGGTGCGTTGGTTATGGCACGCAACACGTTGGTCTGAAACCTTCCATTATAGTGTTACGCCATTACGGAACGTACTGGTACATTGGAGAACGATCCCGCAGCTGTAATGCCTACGTGACACTTGACATGTGAGGCGGTAGTACGTGATGCGGCACGTCTGTAGGCTGTCGTCTAGTAGATTTATGGCTAAAGCATTCGTGTGCTCTTCAAGCCGTTTCACATATCTTTCGCTGAACATCGCAATGGTTTCACTGACTGACGGCAGATCCAGATCTCTATAGATGTCTTTGTTGCTGATGAACCACGGTGCGTTGGTTATGGCACGCAACACGTTGGTCTGAAACCTTCCATTATAGTGTTACGCCATTACGGAACGTTATGGTACATTGGAGAACGATCCCGCAGCTGTAATGCCTACGTGACACTTGACATGTGAGGCGGTAGTACGTGATGCGGCACGTCTGTAGGCTGTCGTCTAGTAGATTTATGGCTAAAGCATTCGTGTGCTCTTCAAGCCGTTTCACATATCTTTCGCTGAACATCGCAATGGTTTCACTGACTGACGGCAGATCCAGATCTCTATAGATGTCTTTGTTGCTGATGAACCACGGTGCGTTGGTTATGGCACGCAACACCTTGGTCTGAAACCTTCCATTATAGTGTTACGCCATTACGGAACGTTATGGTACATTGGAGAACGATCCCGCAGCTGTAATGCCTACGTGACACTTGACATGTGAGGCGGTAGTACGTGATGCGGCACGTCTGTAGCGTGTTGTCTAGTAGATTTATGGCTAAAGCATTCGTGTGCTCTTCAAGCCGTTTCACATATCTTTCGCTGAACATCGCAATGGTTTCACTGACTGACGGCAGATCCAGATCTCTATAGATGTCTTTGTTGCTGATGAACCACGGTGCGTTGGTTATGGCACGCAACACCTTGGTCTGAAACCTTCCATTATAGTGTTACGCCATTACGGAACGTTATGGTACATTGGAGAACGATCCCGCAGCTGTAATGCCTACGTGACACTTGACATGTGAGGCGGTAGTACGTGATGCGGCACGTCTGTAGCGTGTTGTCTAGTAGATTTATGGCTAAAGCATTCGTGTGCTCTTCAAGCCGTTTCACATATCTTTCGCTGAACATCGCAATGGTTTCACTGACTGACGGCAGATCCAGATCTCTATAGATGTCTTTGTTGCTGATGAACCACGGTGCGTTGGTTATGGCACGCAACACGTTGGTCTGAAACCTTCCATTATAGTGTTACGCCATTACGGAACGTACTGGTACACTGGAGAACGATCCCGCAACTGTAATGCCTACGTGACACTTGACATGTGAGGCGGTAGTACGTGATGCGGCACGTCTCGTACGTTCAGGAAGCATCTCAATTAGCCCAACAGCAGTGCGTGTTTCTGCGAAGATCGCGCTGAAGTGTCTTCTACAATTTTCGATGGCTTGTTAAGGACGCATGTTATGGAACACAGTAGACTATAAATAGCCCATACCTGCTGCTTAGTTTTCAGTTATTATCGGGCGATATTTTACTGTGTGCGTTCAAATGGTTATTAGTGAAGTGCTGTGTTTTATAATCGGGCGGGACAATTGTAATACAATTGTGTGTTATATTAGTTGACATTTTATTGCGTATGAACAATTTTTATTTGATTTGTTGTAAGAGAATGTGTTATTAATTACGAACTGTTTAACTGTGAAAACTAAAGCTTGTTATTAGTGACTTAACTGGTGTCTTGTATTTTGTTTTCCACTGTACCTACGACGATCAAGTAGACCGTCGTAACAATAGTGATAATGGCTTTAGATGCAGTTCCCCGTATGTCCACACAGGCTTGAAGACAGTGTTATACACCAACAGCTTGTTTCGCATTGACAGTAATGATTGTCTGCCCAGGAGCCAATAATGTTTTTCTGTATTCTTTTTTTTTAGGACAGACGGTGATAGTGTACTGCACACGATATAAATATCGTGGTTTCATGTAGTAAATTAGACAAATGGATATAAACGTGCGCGCGTGTGCGCAAGCACACACACATATTAGAAGGCGTGGTGTTTAATAAAGCGAGTTGCGGCGCGAGCGCACATCGCCCGGAGAAGAACGACCAAACCAATTCACCAGGCGCCAGTCGACGTACAACGGTTGAGTGACTGTCGCCGCCGTCACGGCTATAATTGTACAGTTTTGTACTGCCACTGGTTAATCACTGTTAAATTAACGTGACAAGTTGATCAAGGCTGTCACTACTTGAGGTAACTACTGGCGTCTCGGACAACGGACAATAACATTGGCTCTCGCTCCCGTTCACGCATCCGCGTGCTCCAAACGATTCAGTTGTTACGTTTTATATTTTTATATATTTTATTTAAAAGATTTTAATCATTTTAAATTATGACATAACCACAAAATGTAGTATAAATTTACGTTTTTAAATTAATTTTGTAATCTGAAGATGGGATTTTAATCCCGAAACGCGTCATTAGAAAGAAGCTAGTGTCACTAAGGTGGACCAAAATAAGGTAATTTATTTATATTGAACCATAAAGTGACTCGGTACGTAAAACATGAAGTAATCTTTTAGTTTTTCATTCAAGTTAAAAAAAAATTCAAAAACAAATCTTGCAAGTTTGTTTTGAAATCTTGTTTGCAAAATCTGTTTTTAAGGTTCATCAGATTTGCAAGCAATACAATATGAAAGTCTCCACTATGAAATCAAAAGTAATGGCATTTCGAGTGAAGGAACCAATAAGAACAAATATAATGAATAGTGATAAAATTCTAGAACAGGTGAGCCATTTTAATTATTTGGGAAATGATAGGAATTATGATATTGATGTTTAGTGAGGTAAGTTCCAGACTATCTTTGGGATGATCAACCGTACTTTCTGAAACAAGAAACGTCGAGATACAAAATTAAAGTTCTATAAAGTTATGGCAGTCCCTGTACTCTCTTATGGGTGTGAATTATCAAATTTAATTACAAACTTATATTGCGCATTGTAGATTCGAAAATAGTGAACAATACTTACATAGGGCAGCCGCTAGGCATTCGTGCGCCTGCATGCAATCTTTGAATTTTATTAAATTTTATCGCGTGCGTGAAATCTATTAAATCTTTCTAAGTGTTCATTTCGCCGTTATTTGTTATCTTTTAATTTTTCATTCAAGTTAAAAACTTGTAACTCATCTCTCATGGCCTCATTCTTTTGTACGGTTCCTTAACTGCTCTTAAGAACGCCATTTCCCAGGCCTGTATTTTACTGTCCTTTCTCATAGCACGAAGCAAGAAATCCCCCCCCCCCCCAGGAGAAGCATTGTAGGAACGTAGTGCCTGTACCATCGTTCATGAGGAGAAATACCGTAAGCAAGGAAGATAGCCAGCGGTGTACAGTACAGTACAGTCAGTCAGTCAGGTAATCGTTGCGTCTATCATTTCTAAAATTAGCATCACTCGCTGCACGCTCCTACTAAATTAATACCACTTTATGTCAATGTCGCGTTGTTTTCTGTACCGACTGCAGGGAGGAGAGAGAGAGAGAGAGAGAGAGAGAGAGAGAGAGAGAGAGAGAGAGAGAGAGATTATTATTTTTAGATTACATTACACGCGACCGAGAGAGTGAGAGAGAGGGAGGGGGTAGTTCACGCCTTTTATCACGACAAACCGGCCGTAACGCGCGCGCGCGCGTACTAACGGGCTTCCTGTTTTCAGAAATTATTTCGCCATACCGTTTAGTTTGGAAAGCCAAACAAGCGTGAAGACCAGAAATAATTTTGTCTCTGCCAATCTCACGTGTGTATCCTCTCCCTTCTTATTGTGTACGCGGACGGTGATTACTCAACAATCTTTTACTGTTCCCACTTAATACTACTCACTCTACAATAATTTTCTCTTTGCCATTCAGTTGGTAGTGGGGAAAGGGGGGTTCTTGGTTCAAAATCCATTATAGATATTATGTCATCACGTTTAATAACTCGCTTTTCAGTAGTTATATCAAATATCAATAGATTATTACAAATTATAGCATTTTTATATCTCTTGTTTGACATTTGAAAACATATTAGACCTGAAGAATCTACCGAGCTGTTTGGCCGTGGTCCAGGGTTTACAAACAAACCAAACGTTTCAGCAGCAGCACCACTGGCTGCCATCTTCAGTGGAATTCGAGTCTACACCCACAGTGCTGTGGCCCCAAATCCTCTCTTCCAAGTACTTTTCCCTGTAGTATGGACTGCAATAAGTAAAATCTCTGTTCATTTCTCATGAAATGTCCCAGATCCCTACTGAAGCTTTCTTATCTTACATAACTTTATTATATGTTTTTATTCAATGTCACATGTTCAAAATAAATCCTATTTAATTACTAAAACACGCTTCTGAGTCATTTGTTTCGTCACACGTACTAATACATAGTCATACAGATTGGTTTATATGAAATATGTACAATAAGTAATGTATTCTTCTGTTGTGGTGTCATAGATTTCGCCATAAAAGTCATAGAAACAATACATAAATGTAGTAAAACTCAAAAGTAAATAATAAGTTTGTAAAAAAAATCTGACGTGTTAGCAAAAAAATGAGGTTACATCTGGAATCAGCAGCAAAGGTACTACTAAATATCGGTATGGAGAACCGCACGTGACTTCCAGTCGTAAGATTTCTTTTTAAAATCATTTTCGAAACGAAATGTGTCCATAGAAACTACTTCTTTCTTCAGCCTCAACCACAGTACTGTGGTCACTAACCTCACGTTACCGCACTCGATTTTCACTGATGATGGCAGTCGATGGCACTGCCGAAACGTCTGGTTTTGCAGAAAACATTGGACAACGGCCGAACAGCCCGGAAAGGAATTTTAACTACAAAATACTTCTTTGTAGCCGATAACGTAGTACACATATACAAAATTATCCCTCCCCCTTCAACTATCATTTTCATTTATAGAAGATTACCTCCTCCCCATTGAACTACCATTTTCATTTATAGATATTTCATCTATCTTTCTAGAGTGGATTATTATGACCTTCTTTTCATATACTTTATTTATGAAAATTAAGTACTTTACTCTAGTTAAAACATAAAACGTTGCAGGTAAACTACCCCTTCCCCTTAACCGATCTTCACCAAAATCAAGAGGTCTTGAGTCCTCTACAACTAACCAGGCGTATATACAAGAAATTATTTGATTCTGTTTGAATTTGCGGCAGTTATCGTTCGTCATAGAAAAAATTCTGCACATAGACACACAGACACTTTTCGGAAAATGACTTTTCTTCATGTTTTGAGGGTAGTACAATCAGAATCAGCCCTTATCTCGAACATGATTTTTTTCGCCATTACCATACTTCCATTTCCTTATGGAACATGGAAGTAAAAACACCTATTTTCACTAAATCATCATACGAAAACGTTTTTGCAGCATAGTGTTATTTACCACGAGTAGAAATGATCGATCTCATGAAAAATTGAGCATCTTTCTTAAAAATCTCTTATGTCAAAAGAACTGTAAAACCGAGACCAAACGGCATTTAAAAAGAAAATTTATACAGATTATTATTGTTGTTGTTGGTGATGTTGCTGGGGTGCTGTAAGACACTACCTTTCACAATATTTATCTCTCTGCACACACAGGACAAACGCCGAGTCATTGATTCAATATAACATACATGTGCCCGGCGGGCTACCATCCTCGCTCCGTAAACAATAATTTACGCTAATAACCAATCACAGCCTTGTCGAAAGGAATCGCGGCGATTCTTCTTTGCGTCGTTATTACCACCTGTCAAAGGTTCGTCATAACTCAGACGTAGGTAATGGTCCCATGTGAATCAGCAGTACGTCGTCCGCAGCAATAGCTCTCACGACTTTTTACACTTCTTATTCTTCTTCTGAATATCAGGTATTTCCGACTTTAAGGCTACCTTCACATCACGGCTTAGACAAGGTGTTGCCTGTTCCGCCATTTTTGTTTGTTACAATAGCTGATATTATATATGTATAGCAACAATTGAAAATAAAATGAAATCTTTAATGAAAGAACACAAAACAGATAAAACAAATTTTTTGGTCATAGAAATCAAACAAACATGTGCAAGTATATGTTATTTGTGTTACACAAATTCGACTACTTCACGGAAAACAACGTAAGCCCTACATAAATGACACCAAACGTAATTTTAAGGTCAGCTCTCGTCGTTTTAACGGCCCGTTACTTTACCTAGCAGGACAAATATCTCCCGTTAACTAACGACTGTAACGACCGATATCTTTAACTGAGACCGATGACCGATATCTTTAACTGAGCTTCGTGAAACGAGTTATGTCTCTTTAAATACTTAACGGGTGGTTTATCATCATCATCATCTTCTTCACATCACGCCATAGGCAATGTGTTGCCTGTTCCGCCTTCAAAGATCCTCCACCCATCTTTTCCTGGGTCTACCCACACACCTGTTCCCTATAGCTCTGTATTTCCAGACTTGATTGGCCAGTCTGGAATCTGACATTCTTCCCACCATTGTTTCTAATCTTTTAATTTTTCATTCAGTTAAAAAAATGTAATTCTTCTCTTATGGCCTCGTTCTTCTTTACGGTCTCGGCCAGTTACGAGGAAATAACGTTTTTACCTGTTCTTACGCGGTCAATTGCGCCCCGCACCTTCACTTAGGCCTACTGACCAAATCTGCACTTAAAAACGTTTCTATTCTGAACTTCGATGAGATTTCAATTCTGCACTTTTTGTTTGTGCGAGTAAACTCTTTCTTACAATATTTTTGTTAGGTTAGGTCAAATTAGGTTAGGTTAGATTAGGTTAGGTTAGGCTAGGTTAGGTTACGTTAGGTTAAGAGTGAACAGAATTATAATGGTAATTTCTGTATTATTATTATTATTACATGAGAATGCAACTGATCGCAATTGACCGGGTTCAGATTTCCACCTCGGTCGCAACTGACCGGGTTTTATGCGATTGGGTCGCAACTGACCGCGGTCCATTCTTTATACGGTCGAGTTTATAACACCTTTTAGCTCCTCTTCAGAACGCCATTTCCGAGCCCTGCATTTTACCGTCTTGTTTCTCGGTTGCTGTCCATAATTCACATCCACAGGACCAGTACAGGCACTGCCACAACTTTGTACAACTTATATTTCGTATCTTGACGTACCTTGTTTTTGAACATACGGTTTATTGTCCCACAGATCGTCTGGAACTTACCTAATTTAACATTAATAACATAATTCCTATCATAGCCAGTATCATTTCTCAAATATTTAAAATGGCTTACCTGTTCTAGAATTTGATCAGTAATCCTTATATAATTTGTTCTTGATGGTTTCTTGACTCGAAATCCCATTACCTTTGACTTATAGTGGAGATTTTCATATTGTATTGTTTGCAAATCTGATGAAGCTCAAAAAACAGCCGTCTCTTCCTGGTTCTTCCGATGTTAGTCATTCCACAGGCTAGATAGCTTACTACTATAATTGTCGGCTGATAACAGATTCTAGAGTGTTGACTTCCGTGTGAGTAGAAGGAAGAATGTTTCGTTACCTTGGAGTTTCCTCCATAATCATGAGCTTTGATCGATCAGTTACATTCATAACTATACAGAAACAATTCGAGCACAAGTAACACTGTTGCTCACCACAACAATTCCCGATTAGCGCTTTCAAGTTTCATAGCTATCATCTATATATAGCCTACATATAAAACTCAAAGTCTGAGGATTTCTTTGTATTGAATGCAAATCAACACCGTTACACCAATTGCCACCAGGCAACTTCACACAAGGCGAACAACACTGTTTAACTTGGAATTTCATATTCTGCCCCGTTCACACGATTTAGGCCCTTTTAATTATGCCCTTTTGTTGACGCGTACAAAGATGTAAACAACACCATGGAGACCAGAATTATCATAGCAACAAGTAAATAAACAAATGCTACTTAGCGGCATCGGTACTGTATCTTTATCCGTTCCTGTAGTATATTGTTACGTAATGCAGACAAAGTGTTACGCCATTACGGAACGTACTGGTACATTGGAGAACGATCCCGCAACTGTAATGCCTACGTGACACTTGACATGTGAGGCGGTAGTACGTGATGCGGCACGTCTCGTACGTTCTGGAAGCATCTCAATTAGCCCAACAGCAGTGCGTGTTTCTGCGAAGGTCGCGCTGAAGTGTCCTCTACAATTTTCGATGGCTTGTTAAGGACGCATGTTATGGAACCCTGCAGACTATAAATAGCCCATACCTGCTGCTTAGTTTTCAGTTATTGTCGGGCGATTACAAGCGATATTACTCTGTGCGTTCAAGTGGTTAATAGTGAAGTGTTGTGATTTATAATCGGGCGGTATATTGTAATACAATTGTGGTTTAATATTAGTTGACATTTTATTGAGTGTGAACAATTTTTGTCTGATTTGTTGTAAGAGACCGTGTTGTTAATTACGAACCGTTTAACTGTGAAAATTAAATCTGGTGATTAGTGACTTAATTGGTGTCTTGTATTTTGTTCTCCACTGTACCTACGACGATCAAGTAGACCGTCGTAACAATATTTTCGATGTTTTCAATATGCGATTGTATCGATATATTACGATGTGAAGAAGAAGAATTGTACTAATTGTAAATTGTCCTATTTCTTAACGCAAAGCGAAAATACGTGTTGTTTTCATATGTGAGGTTAGGTGACAACGGTTTTAGGTTTTTAGTTTACTGCTGAAATAAATGAAAGCTATGGTTGAGGAAAGAAATAACGTTTAAGTTGTATATACAATGCTTAAAACACAGTAACACTTAAAATATATAACCTAACGTTTTTGAGTTAACGGGTACTTATTATCAATAATATCTGAATCATTATTGTATATTTCCGATCTGATGATGAGCTGTGAAGCTTTAAAGCGGCAATTTTTGTTTATAGTGGTGTGCAAGAGCGATATTTCTGTTTGTGGTATTAACCACTAACACAACTTTATTAATTTAACATTAAGAAATAATTCGGGTATCTTAAAACATATAAAGCTAAACTTCGCAAAAACCGAAGGGGATCACCTTAAAACGTTGCCCCCCCCCCCACGGAAATCAGGCTGGCTCTTATTCCAGACTGAATCTAAATCAAATCTACTCGAACATTTCTCCTATTATTTTCTTTACATGTCCAACAGCGAAGAACAGTTTCTTTTTACTTCCATGTTCCATAAGGAAATGGAAGTATGGTGATGGCGAAAAAAACAGTGTTCGAGATAAGGGCTGATTCTGATTGTACTGCCCTCAAAACATGAAGGAAAGTCATTTTCTGAAAAGTGTCTGTGTGTAGAATTTTTTGTATGGCGAACGATAACTGCCGCAAATTCAAATAGAATCAAATAATTTTTTCCATATGTGCCTAAGTTGTAGACGATTCAAGGCCTGTTGATTTTGGTGAAGATCGGTTAAGGGGAAGGGGTAGTTAGCTGCAACGTTTTATGTTTTAACAAGAGTAAAGTACTTAATTTTGATAAATAAAGTATCCTGAAAAGAAGGTCGTAACAATCCACTGTAGAAAGGTAAACAAAATATCTATAAATGAAAATGATAGTTGAAGAGGGAGGGGGTAATTTTCTATAAATTAAATACGTTATCGGCAACAAAGAAGTAGTTTGTTGTTAAAATTCCTTCCCGGGCTGTTTGGCTTTAGTCCAAATATTTTCTGCAAACCCAGACGTTTCGGCAGTGCCATCGACTGCCATCATCAGTGAAAATCGACTACGCTAACGTGAGGTGGTATACGTTAATGACCACAGTACTGTGGTTAAGGCTGAAGAAAAAAGTAGTTTCTATGGAAACATTTCATTTCGAAAATGATTTTAAATATAAATATTAGAACATGGAAGTCATGTATGGCATACCATATTTCTCCATACCGATATTTGTTTGTGTAATCGATTGTTCTGTTCGTATTTCCTAATCAGTTTAATTCTACTTCAAGGTCTTTTCAAGTGTATGCATCCAAATTATGGTACATATATCTCGGCGAGTACGATAGATGTTTACGTAGTAGCAGCAAATGTGGGCCTAGTCTTGGCATGTACCGACACTGCCTCCGATAACTAAAAGTGATCGATCGTGAAGGCTGTGGGTCACGTGATGTACAATAAAGAACCAATAAAACAGTTTTATGGTGCAAGAAGGGGGAATTTTCTTTCTTTTTCCTTCTTCAGTTTATTACCTACGTTAACAACACCTGTTCTACACTGATTCCTACGTAAATAGTTCTTGCCTTGGTTACTCTGCGAGTCCCTTTCCTTCTGTAACCTTCTTTCAGTTTTCCCTAACCAGTCATCATCATCATCACCTTCACGACACGGCATAGGCAAGGTGCTGCCTGTTCCGCCTTTAAAAATCCTCCAGCCACCTCTTCCTGGGTCTATCCGCACGCCTGTGTCCTACAGGTTGATATTTCCAGACTTGTTTGGCCAGTCTAGAATCTGACATTCTTTCTAAGCGTCCTTTCAACTGTTGTTTGTAATCTTTTAATTTTTCATTCAACTTAAAAACTTGTAATTCTTCTTGTATGGTCTCATTCTTTATACGGTAAAGTTTAGAATACCTTTTAAGTTCTCTTAAGAACGCCATTTCCGTTCGATGTTTACAGCGAACGTAAATAGAATCATATCCCACGCCGTTTTATTTTCAGTATACATACATACACAAACCATATATCACAAATAATTTTGTTTTCCAGTGTAACAATATGATTTTCTCAATATTCAGTTGAAAAGTAGATTGTGACAATTATCATAGTCTATATTAATATTATAATTATATATTATATTAGACACTTACTGTACTCTATTTTATTGTATATTCACCGTATTTTACTGTCTTGTTTCTTGGTTGTTCCCCATAATGTTCACACTGACACAACAGTACAGGGACTGCCATTACTTTGTAGAACTTTAATTCTGTATCTCGACGTAACTTGTTTCTGAAAATACGGTTGATTGTCCCACAGATCGTCTGGAACTGGACTAACTTAACATCAATACGGTTAATTGTCCCACAGATCGTCTGGAACTGGACTAACTTAACATCAATACGGCTGATTGTCCCACAGATCGTCTGGAACTGGACTAACTTAATATCAATACGGTTAACTGTTCCACAGATCGTCTGCAACTTACCTAACTTAACATCAATATCATAATTTCTCTCATAGCCAGCATAATTTCCCAAATAATTAAAGTGAGTAACCTGTTCTAGAATTCGATCATTAATCATTATTTTTGTTGTTATTGGTTCCTTGCTTTGAAATGTCATTACCTTTGTTTTGTAGTTGAGATTTTTTCATACTGTATTGTTTGCACACCTGTTAGACAACAGATTTTGCAAATCAGATTCTGTATTTTGAAGTACAATCAAGTCGTCAGCAAACAACAACTTTCAAATATCTGTCTCGTGATAAGCTTTCACTAATGTTTGCATTTCCTTACCAGATCGTCAATATAAATGTTAGAAAGAGTAGGTGATATGCTGCACCCTTGTCTATCATCTTGATTGACAGATATTTGTTGAGATATCCTAGAACTATTTTTAACAGCCGAAATATAAAGGAAAAAATTTATTAAGAAGGAGGGGAGGGAAGGAGGTAGTCCTCCAAGAGGTTTCACCACACCTCAACCAATGAGTGCGTAGCTGGTGTTGCGTTAATTACTGTCGGGCCATAAGATCATAAACAATGATTATTATGACAGTTTTTCCTAACTGTTTTGTATGGGAAAATATACGTAAGTTTCATTTTCTAAGATAATGTGAACAACTGTGACGATTTAAATTTAAAAAAAAATAAAATAAAATAATAATAAAAATATAAAATGGGAAGTTAGTGAAAACCATTAAATCTCACTATTAAACCGAAGAATACCCCTGAACAAACTCATAATAGTAATGAGAATTAAAAAGGGAATTTAACTAAAAAAATTAACTAAAACTGAGAAAGAAAGAGTTAAAAAACTGTTAACACTTTATTAAATTATCATGCTATGACCTGTGTATACCGGATCCAACTTGCATACCGACCCGGCATTAAATAAAAATACCTGTAAACTATAATGTAAATAATAAATAATTCAAAGTCACTAGTAGTAGTTGTAATAAATTCTGTAGACAAGCAAAGTCTTGATTGTTTATTATGTCGAACTGTAAGACTGTATTACTAATTAAAAGTTTGAACTATGTTATGGAGGAGTATTCACTCCGCGTCGTTACAATTTTCCTGTTGTAACAATGTAGGACTTGAGATGCGAGGTTCAATCTGTAAACAGCTCCAAGCGAAGCGCTGCACAAAATGCTTTTTTATTTTTGTTATTAGCTTTGACTAACAGTGTGGAGATCTATGTAACTAAAATGTAGTGTGTTTTAACACAAAGATGTAAATGAATGAAATAAGTGTGTAAGGTGACATCTCCTATTAAAAATATAGTTCAAGTTATTTTGGGGTTCCGTCATAATGTGTAACGAATATGTAAAATTTAATACTACTGTGCTATTACAAATGTGATGTGAATAACTGTGGAAAGTGAAGACTAAGACCTCAACTGCATTTACACTACCACTGAGAAACAGGACGACTTCATTCTAGATGACACCGTAACATCCACTTCATCATTAGTTGACTCCGAGGACCTCCACCGGAAAGACTACCACGATGACGACCCACTATTAAGAGAGTACAGAAGAATCACGCGGCAGGACATGGACTGAAACGATTAACTAGAGGTGACGCGGAAGCTCGTCTTCCGTGAATAATGTATCTTTTAAATATAAGTAATTTTAAAAGAAAAAGACTTTAAATGACAATCTCTAAGCGTTAAGAATAACAATGTTGTAACAAGGAATTTCAGAAATCATACTTTGTAACATAACTCTTGTGATGTAGCTTTGGAACATCGCACAACAAAATGAAACCAATCTTCTAATGGTATTTTAAGTAATAATGTAATTGACTAAAGAAGTAGAGTAAATTTGAAAATTCCTACCTAGTTTAAAGACACTCGGATCCGAGGTAAATACACTAACTGTATTATCATTTTTAATATAGAAAACCCCCTTACAATTTCAGTGTAAGTTAAAAATTTTTTATTTGTAATGTATTATTAATCACACGTAAATAAAGAGATGTCATCTTTGTTACATACTAAATTGAGTGCATAAATCAGCAAACCTCCCTCCCCAGTTTCCTTTTATTAGAGTACTTATAATTATTGATAGTGATTTGATTAATTTTCAGTTTGTTACAACGAAGGCAGCCTGTATAATTGGCCAGAGTCAATTATCACGGGTTCCCTAGGTTATAACGTAGCCGACACGTTATACAATTTTCGATCTATCGACGACCATTTTGTTTGGATCGAGCTGCGGATTATTAAGTAGTTACAACGAGTCTCCAACATGGCCCGAAATTTACTTATAAAAACAAAATCCAGTTATAAAAAACAAAGACGAGGAAGAAACGCGCAAAACAAACTCAGCAACTAAAAGTGTAAAACGATTACAATCAATTAGACCGTACGAGTGTGTGTGTGTGTGTGTGTTTGCGTTTTTGGACATACATCTGTAAATGGGCTCTTCGGGCGAACCAATGTAGCCGGCCTTGGCGAGTCTCTTCTGTACACAAAGTAAGGCCTTCAGACAAGTTCCCTGTATGTTTTCCTTTTATTAACACACACACACACACACACACACACACCTGTTTTAAGCGTGCGTGCGCGAACCCGCGCTGGGAGTGGACGTTGTGTTACGTTCTTTACGTAAATTAATTGCTTTTCTATATCATCTAAATTTTACTAATTTGTCTAGGTTTTATGGTACTGACGAGAGTGATCAGTGCCCCGTGATACTTGGTAATCCACGTCATACAGAAGGGCCACAAGGTGCCTTTTGTTCGTGAAGTAATTACACGAGGTTCAGAAACAGATTAACAGCGCGCACCTCGACACGAAAGGTGCTGGATGACGGACCACACAAACGACAAACAGCCATACCAAAACAGACTATCTGAAGTGAGAACTTCATACACAGCACTATGGTGCCCGGCTCACTCCTCTACACCTAGGCCAGTAAACTGATTCAACGTGTAACGAAATAGATTAAACGGAGAAGCAGTGTTGCCGAGTCATATCAAGCAAACCTCTTTTCCCCACACAGCTACCAAAAATTTATCCACTGCCGCAAATATGTGTTCTTTAAGCAAAGCGTAATATTTTAAACAATGTGAGAGCACATTCTAAATGTTTAGATCCTATTACAATAATAACGTAAATATAAAAAATAGTTGTATTTATAATAAAAGAAAATGTACACACGATGTTCAGCGATCGAGCTGAATACTTTTGAAATCATTTTCTTATACTTAGTTCATTATTAGCTAACATATTCACACAAATTTCGAATTGTTCAATTCATAAAAACAATTTAAACTCAGTGACACCTAATTTTATTATAATATTTATAGTACCGTCAATGAGAATGTTTGGGCACATGTTTAAAATATCCTATCTTTGTTTTTTTTGTACGTTTTTTAATGTTTAACGTACCGGATGATGGTATATGAATACATGTTATTATCTTTGCTTGTGTTGTGTCCCAAGAATAGTGTTTATTTTTCTTATATATTTAGTGCAATATGTGAGCAGCACATACCTATAGTTTTTTGAAGAGTCGGATTTTTTTTGGGTTGGAGTTTTGACGAATAGGTTGAATCTACTTTATCTCCAAACACTGGATTATCAGTTGTTTATTAAAACCTAATTAATGTATAACAATGTGCCGCACATTATACAACAAAGTTGTGTATCTAAGAACAATTAAATGTCGAAAGAGTATAATTTTGTATCTTGTTTACTTTGTACATTCTCGAATATTATTACTTTTATATTACTTTAATATTTTCCTCGTACCCGAAAAAAAGTTGTCGGTTATTGTTCGGCCAAGATCCGCCGTGCTTGTTGATCCAACACTGTCGCTTTCTGCGGCCTGAAGAAGGTCGCCGAGAGTGGGATTCGAAACGCTGCCGACTATGTCGCTAGCGAACAGCAACCGACCACAGCCTAACAATTAATAATCAATTTAATTGATTAAATTGATATATAATTTAATGGTTTATAATCAATTTAATAACATTTTAACGTAATGGTCGTGAAAAAATTTGAATCTGTTTGGTATAGATAGGCTTTTTACGTGGGCGCAAGTCGAACGAAGACGGGACAAATAAACTAAGAAACTGACACTGTACTGAAGTCTGTGGAAGTCTCACGAGTTACTCAAGTCATGACTATCACACGAGGGTGACGTCAAGAACGGGTTTTGTAAAGAACTTGAAGCTTATTGAATTGACCGATTAGGGAATACTGAAAGAAATACCGGTAGAAAAAAGAAATTTACAACGACGGAAGTCGACCCACATGAGGTATTTCTAGATTAAGTCCGCCCATCGTGTAAGAATTTTAAAGTCGGTCGAGAGTCCGCGCCCAAAGTGAGCTGTTGTAATCGCGCAGAGCGGACGAATCGCTCCAATCTAACGCTCTTTATCGTTCGCACCGCGCGGAAAGTTAACGTTTTCATCTTTACGATTTGTTAATCGCGTCTTTATGTTTACTAAGAAATTTTAGTCCGCCAATTCATCCCAGTGATGAGGTATATGTAGTCTATCGCGCCAACTGTTATCGGCACTGATGATGGCGTCCGATGTCGAGGCCGAAACTCCTGTCAGCATAAAATCTAGACCACTGCCTAACGGTGTTTCCAACTATGTGAACGCCGGCCTTTATTAATGTGACAAAGAATATATTTGAATTATAATTATTGTATAATGTAAAGTAGCAATGTGTCTCAAAAACCAATAGTGTTAAATTTTACATAATGGAGCTTATTGTGATTATGCTAAATTAAGTAGAAATTTAAGAAAAAGTATGTTAGCATATCTCATAACAAATACTAGTATGTAAACTTGTTTAGCCACCCATGTTATATTTAAGATGATTATAGCAAATGTTTTGTAATGTCAAGTATATTGGGAAAGACTCTTTAGCCATTAATATAGAATTTGGGTAAAAATTGTAAACAAAACATAACTATTATTGTTATTTATTTATTTTATTACAACTGAGTACTACCCATCTAGTAATTTACATTTCATAGTTAAAGACACTAATCACGAGTCTATAATCTTGTCTATAATCTCCCCATTTAACTAATATCCATCAGATCAAGTGGTTTAGTTCGTCTCAGCCTCCTAGCTGCATTAGTTGTATCCAGCAGTCACCGTATCCCAGGGTGTAAATGCTGCAAGACGCGTTGCCCATGCTTCACTGCCTGCTTTTTTATTTAATCAATGACAAGTTCAATTTTTAAATCCCTGTGTAAGTTGTCGTTTCTTACATACCATGGTGCATCAACAATGCACCGAAGCACCTTGTTTTGAAATGTTTGAATTATATTTATGTTTGATTTCTTTGCACAGCCCCAGAGCTGTATCCCATAGGCCCAGATAGGCTTTAGCACTTGCTTATACAACAGCAATTTATTATGGATTGACAGCTGGAGTGAAAAACATAACTAAATACTTAACAAAAACCCAGCTTGTCAGGTGTCAAATTAATCAGCATCAAACAAGGATTTCATATATAATCATGTAATTGAGATTATATTTAGTATAAGATGAGAGTTTTTAACTAGGAATCGAGTATTTATTCTGGCCAAGAAGCAAGCCATATCGGCAAACAATATAATGCGATTTGGACCAATTAGAATTTAGTAAATTTTGTACCGTAAAAGCGTTAGGGACTCTAACCTACATTTGTTGTACTTACAAATCTATTAACCTTCAGTTCTTATCGCACTACACCCTCAAGTCATGATCACAGCTGTTCATCAAGTGTGTCGTTCGTTACTTACTAAGGAATAAACGTCAAAAACAGCTGACATTTGAAGGCGACTGACAGACAATACGTGAGTAAGACTAGTCAGCTGATAATTGTGTCGAGCAAACTGAACTGGTCTGCTACAGATTTCTAATTACAGTAGTAACACTGCGTTTATGGCAGATCTTACTACTACTACTACTGCTACTACTAGTACGCCTAATCGTTAACCGCGCAATGTTCAGCTTAAACCGTTTTGTAAATTTAAGAAGTAAAATAAATACATTTATTACAGACTTTTACTTCTTCATAGTAACTCACAACGTTCTCGTAATTGAATATTTTATTGTATTAGCACAACAATAAATGTCTTTTGTAATGAAATACAGTGGAACTCGCTTATAACGAGAACTCGGATGTAGCGAGCAAAAGTACATTTGTTTGGTTTTGTATCTTAGTAATGATAATTAAACTCGCGTTTAACCAGCACGAACGCATTAGAGACTTGGTTATAACGAGCATTTTATTGCAAGCTTGTTCATGGGTTAAGGTCTAACAAACGTTCTTTACAAAACAGCATTTTAAACATTCATTTAAAATCATTAACGTAATTTAGTGAAACTAATAATGTAAGTATAATGAATTCGTGGAATGCTTAAATAAATTACAAAACTATTTTGATATCTACAGACACAAAATTATATTAAACAAACAGAAATTGATGACTTTTTTAAGGTTAATTAAGTTCTGTACGCGAAATATAATTCTGACGATTCCATTTAGAACGAGAAACGAAAAGACAAATTAGAGTGAATTTTCTTGTAATTTAAAAATAAATATTGTATATGTGGCATGGAAAGTTTTGCGTTTTTTGCCAGATAGCTGGCTGATTTTTGGTAGGTTTTTACTACACAGTTACTTTTACTATATTTCGCGAATGCACTACACGCCAATATTCAGCGAAGAATGTTAGAGTCTAGAAAAAATGTTTAAAGTCTAAATTTCACTTTTAAGCGTAGACTTTAAAACACGTCAAAATTTTATTGTGCAAAGCCGCTTCTGTAGTACTCTTTTTTTTTTTTTTGTGTTCGATAATTACGGTATACAATTTTTGGCTTGCGAGTCGACAACTCGGATGTAGCGAGCACCCGGTTTTAACGAGCACAATTGTCCGGTCCCTTGAATCTCGTTATAAGCAAGTTGCACTGTATTTTATACCTAACGTACAGCAAAATTGAAAGTTAAGGGCATGGGAATGCGCGAAACGAATATGGTCAGAGGGGAATGGTGATGTGGTGGGAGTCGCTTTGAGATCCGAGAAGAGAACTGTTGTTATGACGTCAGTGCAGCCAACATATGAACATTATTTCGAATAGTAACCAAAACTCGCGCGCAAGGTTTGTTAGTAATGTGTGTTTCGCTTACCACGGATGTCTTACGTTCTTATATCGTAATAGAACTAATATTCTACTATTACTTCTGTACTGTTTGCTTTATACTTAATTATTTGTATTTTAAAGATAAGCAAGACGTTAATAAAAAACCTTCAGACTCGCTCAAGTATGTGCTAAAGCTAGCATGAATAGTTCCATTTAAACGATTAAAGTGAACTGTAAAACAACGACATAATTAATAATAAACTGAGGTAATAATATATAGACTGAGGTAGTACGTAACAGGGTAATTATATATAACCCTAACAGGGTAATTTTTGTAACAACGTAACTAAAATGTGACACGCATGTTGGCAACACCTTCACTTGCATTGCAGCTGATTCTCCGTTACCCTCCCGCCACTCACATTTTCAAAGTGGACTCGTCTATGAATAAATTGGTTTCTGCGCATGTGCCTTTAGCTTTGAATTTTGCTATAGGCCTACGTTCGCAGAGGACAATGTGCATCGTCTTAGGTTTAAATATATAAATATAAATGAACTATAAACGTTATATTTAAACGTTACGACGAAGCAGATTATCTATTAGGTTACACACACACACACACACACACACACACACACCTCGTATTTTATTGCAGGTATACTTATTATTATTGTGCCAGTACAATAAAATATTCTATTACAGAGATGGATAAGATGGACACATATTGCATTTACTGAGAGTTGAGAGTAGGGGAATTAGACAAAATAAAAATGATTCGCATATGGGGTACACACGGAAAGTAATAAAAGAAGTCCATTAGCGGATTAGAAACAACAAAATTATATCAAATTTATTTGTGTGTGTGTGTGTGTGTTTTCATTATTGCTTACAATTATTCGTCTCATGAATAAGAATAATAAATAATATTTTATTTTTTTACAAGGAAAGGCCTGTATTTTATTTATTAGTATTTTTACACACTTTCCACCGTTTTATTTACAGTCATATTCAGAAAATACAAATGTATACCAAATATATACTTACTTGTTTTACTTATGTGTTTGGTCCACTCGAGGAGGCACTTACGTGGTACGAAGTCTTATGACAACGACGAGGTCAAAGAAAATGCTCTAAAGTGGCTCGGACATCAACATAAAAATTTCTTTTCAGTAGCCACAAAAAAGCTTATTCAGAGATAGGACAAATCTACGTATTAATGTTGCTGGGGATTATGTTAAATAGTAAAACGATTGTCACACTGATTAAATAAACAGTTTTTCCGCTACAGCTACAGCTATTTATCTCTTTAATTATTGCATGACCTTCGTACATATTCTTGCTGTAAACTATCCATGTTCCACGTGTTTTTAAATAAAAGAAATTATTTTACTTCCATGTTCCGTAAGGAAATGGAAGTATGGTGATGGCGAAAAAAATCGTGTTCGAGATAAGGGCTGAATCTGATTGTACTACCCTCAAAACATGAAGGAAAGTAATTTTCTGAAAAGTGTGTGTGTGTGTGTGGAATTTTTTCTAAGGCGAACGATAACTGTCGCAAACTCAAACAGAATTAAATAACTGTTTGCATATGTCCCTGAGTTGTAGAGGACTCCAAGGCCTATTGATTTTGGTGAAGATCGGTTAAGGGGAAGGAGTTGTTTAACTGCAACGTTTTATGTTTTAACAAGAGTAAAGTACTTAATTTTGATAAATAAAGTATCCTGAAAAGAAGGCCATAATAAGCCACTGTAGAAAGGTAGATGAAATATCTATAAATTAAAATGGTAGTTGAAGGGGGAGGGGGTAATTTTTTATGTGTACTACGTTATCGGCAACAAAGAAGTAGTATAGGCCTATATATAAATCGGTTCATATCGTTATCCTACGTCTTCCGATCCCTAGTCTCCATTGGTCTCGATCTAACCAAGATTCTTCTTCCAATTCTCGGTCTCTCATTGCCCGGTTGATGCCTTCTCTCCAACTCAACCTAGGTCTTCCTCTTCGCCTACGACCTTATGGTGCCCATCTCAAAATTTACTTGGGGAGTCGATTATCCGTCATTCTTTGTACACGCCCAAACCATCTTAGCTGTTTTGTTTTTATGTCGTCGACAATAGAGTATTGTACTCCCATTATCTCCCGGACAAAGAAGTAGTTTGTTGTTAAAATTCCTTCCCGGGCTGTTTGGCCGTGGTCTAATGTTTTCTCCACCTAGACGTTTCGGCAATGTTATCGACTGCAATCATCAGTGAAAATCGAGTGCGCTAACGTGCGGTGGTATACGTTAGTGACCGCAGTACTGTGGTTAAGGCTGAAGAAAAAAGTAGTCTCTACGGAAATATTTCATTTAGAAAATGATTTTAAATATAGGGCTAGATCTTGGAACATGGAAGTCATGTTTAGTTCTTCATACCCATATTTTAGTTGGGCGTAATGTATTTAACACTAACCGATGGCAACAGAAATGATTGCTTTCGGCTAGTGTAAACACGACCCCCAATCGATTGTGACTGACACCGTTCTGCGTCCAAATATCTTCTCCTCGTTTCATCGTTCAAATACTGTCGAGTGTGTGTGTATGTTGGGAGGCGGGGAGGAGGTCGTATCGTCCTCGTGACCAACTAAAAAGAAGAATTCATTCTTTCCTTCGAGTACCGCTCGTTCGGTGCCGACAAGAATACTGCTATGCTGCTGTTGGGTGATGAATCATGCGTCAGTCGGATCTGTCCCTGAACTGACCAAATAAAGCCGCTGTTGTTATTGCTGGAGAGAAAGTTGTAGTTGTGGAAGTCGAAACACGACTGTCAATCGGTTTCAACTTAATCCGTTCTACAAACTATTCATCACCAAATGATACACAATCTTCTTCGTGTTCATTTGATCGTACTTCCTCGACTTTGTTTGCGATTCCCTTCGTTGTATCAGAATTTTTTCAGCAGTACTTGACACGATCAAATACACAGCTAAGATCTGATTGTCAAAAACTGTTTGTGGGACTCTGCTACAATAAGGCGAACATATCTTCTTTTTCAGCACTTTCAGCACTATTTACGTGTAACCGCCACTCCGTTTTGTACCGACAGATTTTCTCATTTAAGCTTTCAGCTAGCTCCAGTCTAGTACGATCATTTCTAATAAGATCTCTCCTGGTACACAACCCTATACAGCCCTCAAGAACCTCATTTCCGCTCCCTGTATTCTAGATATATCTTTGACCTTTCTAATCCAAGTCTCACTACCATACAGCAGTTGAGGTATGACCATTACATTATAATATTTCAATTGCGTCTCTTTCCTTGTTTTCTTCTTTAAGGAGAAGAAATAATAGTCTTTTTATTTTTAAATTTATATTCATTATCACTGCTAATATAAAGGAGCTTAAGTGCTTTAAAACACAACTTCTTCTTCAGCACTACAGCCCAACGTGAGGCCTGGCTTCCAACACCAATCTTCTCTTCAAAGTCTTCTACCCACCGACATCTCAGTGTAACCCCTCACGCCCATTCTTCTGAGATCTTCCAGCACATCATCCAACCATCTTATCTAAGGTCGGACCCTCTTTATGTTTTTATAGACTTGCGCCCTCAGGATTTTCTATGGCATTCGCTCTAGGCGACCTACCCATTGTTTTCGTTGAGACTTTTCTAATCTTACTATGACCTCATGATTATTCAATAGCTCACCTATCTACTTGTTATTTCTTATCTCCATTCATCAGGCGGACACACCACAGAGTCGTAAGACAGTGGGATAGATTATGAAGAGATCATAAAAATCAGGGAAACTAGAAGAGAATTTTGCAGGTGGTGACGGAACGGTAGTTACTTGATGGTTCTGAGATATGGATTCTACCTGGATTTCAGAAAAGAAGACTGACCGCGACATGAAAAGACCGAGGAGAAGCGCTGCAGAGCCAAGAACAGACCGGAAGAGCGACAACGAAGAAATGAGGACCGATATGAAACCGCGGATGAACAAATTCACAGGCGAGAGTTAACATAATTCTGACGTACACTAAGAATGCCAGAAAAATGTATGGTTTAAAAAAACATGCTTCATTGGAAGTAAAGAGGATGATAAAGGACGTCCTGCTATGAAAGAGTCACGAATGTAACAGATGTGGATTTTGGAAGAGGAATCTACTTTAGACAGAGAGGTTTGAAGGTCTATAAGATTTTTCAGTTTTAAGTGTGTATATACTGAACCGTTATATATGTAGATGTACAATATATAGCCTTCTTCCGCTTTACTTGTATCTGTCTACAAAGTCAAATTCCAATCATTCTCGCCGGCTCTTCACTGACTGACTGGGCCGGTAGCGACGATGTTCACCTGCTCGTGCCATGTGGTCAATTCGGAAAACTATTTGCAACGGACTATACACAGTTTGGACGCAATGTGTGACTGGAAGATTTCAATAGCGAACACATAGGTTAAAGCATTTGAAGCACACGATGCCGTCACGAGTAAAACAGAGAGATAGAAAATAAGACGCTTTAACAGGTCTTATTTTCATTTTCAGTATCGGGTTGTGATGCCAATTATGAGTGAGAACATGATGATGATGAAGACGAAAGAGGGGGAGGGGGAGGAGGAGGAGGAGGAGGAGGAGGAGGAGGAGGAGGAGGAGGAGGATGAGGAGGAGGAGGAGGAGGAGGAGGAGGAGGAGGAGGAGGAGGAGGAGGAGGAGGAGGAGGAGGAGACGAAGAAGAAGAAGAAGAAGAAGATATTCTCTTATACGACATTTAAAATGCTTCAGAAGAAGAAGAAGAAGAAGAAATTTTCTTATAGCCTAAGACATTTAAAATGCTTGTAAATTCCGCCTGTACAGCGTAACGTACAGTGTAACGCAAGAGGCCTACTTCAAAAATAAACTGCACATTTCAAAAGTGTTTATTAATAATACGCAATATTGCTTTATAAACACGCACATAAAGTATGTGCAATCGTTTTTAATTAGACGGTTTCTGTTTGAACGAAAACAGATAACGGCTTGCATCGTAAATTGCCCACGCTAATTCTCGACACAGCGTAGAATATTATCTAAATACGTTTATCACCACCTGCATGCCTCAATAATCCTCCGTCCGTCGGACCGTAGACGGCAGGTATGTAGGCCTATGTACCATATTTTTAGACATGCTCTAGCTCGTCTCATAATCTGCTGGTAAACACCCCCACCCCACACCACATAACCTGAACACGCATGAAGTATATAAGCACTCGCGCGCTCGCGTCAGACCGTAGACGGCAGGTATGCAGTCCTATGTACCACATTTTTAGACATGCTCTAGCTCGTCTCAGAATCTGCTGGTAAACACCCCACCCCACACCACATAACCTGAACACGCATGTATAAGCGCTCGCGTGTGTTGTGAAACTGTAATTCGTACGGATTGTTGCGGTTTATCGGTTTGTTTTAGCAGTTAATGACTTTTTTTAGTTTGCAAAAGCTATTGTAAGATGGGTTACAAATGGGCATGACTCACTTTCGTGTCTGCTCTTTAATATAGCCTTGGTAAAGGTTGTTAGAGATGCAGGTATCCAACCAATATTCTTCAAATCTATTCTACTGTTGGTATATGCCAATGACATAGATATTATGGAAAGGTAAGAGAATGAGAGACAGAATACTTTTCAAATCTATTCAACTGCTGGCATATGCCGACGACATATACAGGGTGTCCCGGGAGGAGAGGGAAATAATTTGAGAAATGGTTCTATAGTGTAAAAGAAGAAAAAAGTTCATATAAACATATGTCCGGAAACGCTTTGTAAGCGAGTTACGGCTAGCGAAATATTTCGCCCGGGTTTCGGTTCCCCCGGGTAAATGAAGACTTTCTGAAATTCTGGGAAGGGGCGAATTCTGTTGTTTCTTATGGTTTTTGACCTGAAAAAACGAATAAAACAGGTCTCAGAACTGTATCTCCTATAGGTTTCATGATATCCGACGTTTTAAAAATCTTTGCCTAAAAACAAATTTTGGAAAATTGGAAACAATTGGAATTTTTTGTTGATTTTTATTGACTTTATTTACACCATATTTCTCAGAATTAAGTTCTTTACAAGTTTTATTTTTAACTTTTATGCATTTATTAGTCATTTAACAAAGTTATTGTACTTCTAACCTAAAAACACGTAAAAATGGTGTAAATAAAGTCAACATTTATGGACTCTTTAGGGAAGGTGGAGAGTGGAGAATAAGGTACAACACAGAGCTCTATGAGTTATATATAGATTGCCTAATATTGTGACATTAATTAGGATACTAGGCTGAGATGGGCAGAACATGTACAGAAAATGAATGAGAAGGATGTTCTTAAGAGGATTATGAAATGCACACCAGAAGAAAAGAGAGGACGTGGAAGACCTAGGACTACGATGGATTGATGGAATCCTAGAAGATGTGAAAGTACTTGGAGTGAAAAATTTGTGGACATTGGCTAAGGATAGGGAAGTCTGGAGGAAAATCCTGAGGGACGTTGAGGCCCACGGTGAGCTGTGGAGCTACTGACGTATGATGATAATGATTATGAAGATTGTAAGATTGGTAAGGCGTCGCTGTAATTACGGTAAATATGAAGGAGTTTTGGAGGGCTTAAGAGACAATCCTGAAGAGAGTTTTGACTGAGGACAATGTTACGTTTTGAAGACATTATTAAAACAATCAAATTCAACGACTGGTGCGAAGGCTTTTAAAAGGGAGCCCAACTAGAATAGTGCAGAAAGCCTGACAAGATCTACAGGGGGATGAAGCTGAAGAAGAGACGAAGAGAAGAAGAAGTAGAGAAAAAAGAAAAAGAAGAAGTAAAAGAAGAAGAGAATGAGGAGAAGGCAGTAGCGTATCTAGAATATGATCTGGGGGTAGGGGGTAGGTCTTGTCGGCTTCATACAAAAGAAAAACAAATTAAGACTAATCAATATTACTGTCTTTAAAATGACTGGAAAACGTGTAATAACATTCTGAAATCAATCCCATCAAAGTAATACCACAATAAAAATAAGTGCTACTGAAAAATTATTTGCAAGATGCTTACTGACATAATTGATCTTCTTGTATTTCATATTTCAAACGTATACGCAAATGTTGTGTAATAAACTGTTTGTAAATCTGTATTTAAAAAAGGGTTACTACTGTATTAGCGTACACAGTTGAGAAATTAATGAAACAGCTTAAAAATTCGAGATTAACAAAATTTCTCGTCAACTTTCGACCCTCATGGGGGGGGGGTCCGGTCCCGTTCGTCCCTGCGAGGGGGGGAATGTCCAGAAGAAGAAAAATAACGACAATGTCCAAGATAACGATAAAAGACCGGACAGCTATCGAGAGTAACACGACGGAACCACAAAACCAACCAACAGATCGGTTTGAAGAATCCAAATACGCACTCTGATGGTAGAGGTCGCACTCGAACGATGGGTTCATTATTGTGATTTTTAATAACGATTTGTTTTCATCAACATCTTCAAGGATTAAACCAAGGATGGTTTGTTCCGGTCTCAAATATGCAAAGATTAGAGCGCTTCCTCGGACGTCCCATACCTCTTCGTCCCCTCGGCTTATAGTTCCATAGTTGTTTGGGGATGCGGCAGTCACCCATTCGGCAAAGATGTTTCCACCAATTCAGCCGATACTGGGCGATCCTGTCGAGTATACTCATAGTATTCAGTTCCTACAGTATATCTGTGTTTCTTCTATGATCATGGAGAGCATACGCGTCTGAGAAATCTTATTCAGCCGCTTGGATGCGACTGGCCTGGCCTTCCGTTAAAGTCCAATTCTCAGACCCATAAAGAAGTGTGGCAAGAGGCATCACCTTGTAGCGTTTTAGGCGTGTTCCTTTACTTGCTGACTTAAGGGTTCGCCTAATGGTCCCGCACATAATGTTGAACTTATGCAACTTATTCACAACGTCGTTGCTTGCATTAATTTGTTTTCTTTGCCCTCCCAAAAAGCGAACGATCGGTTAAGATTTACGAGTGTTTTGGTTGCAAGAGCAGCTTCAACAGGTTGGGCGCCCCACCTCTGTCATAAACACGCAGTGTATTACACACAAACCGCCTACTACAGTACAAGTGAGGCGAACAAACCAGCGTGTGGGCACTCCGCTCTGTAGGATCGGCCAACATCCAACGAATTGGCCATCAAGGTTACACTTCGTAGCAATAATAACGGACACGATGTGGGTGCAGCAGTGCGCAGGCGCGCGCCCGTACAATTCCACTACCACCACTACTACTACTACTACTAGATCTAGTGCTTTCTATAAACTTTTAGTGTTCTAGTACGATCACAAGCACATTTAGACTTTTGTCGTTCAGAATAATGCCTTAATGCAGTGGTTTCCAAAGTGGGGTCCGCGACAATGTTTCAGGGGTCCGCAGACATTTTAAGAAAATCTAGGATATACCGTAGTATTCTCCGATTTTTTATGCTCTAAAATATAAATCTAAATTTTAGAATCTTAAAACAATTACTAGAAGATTCCAGTATTTGAGGGAGGGGTCAAACTAATTGCAATTGTAAAAGTAATTTCAATCTATCTTTAAATTATGTCGTGTAGCAGATCTGTTTGTCAGTCGAACTGACTAGACCTCTCTCTTACACTATAAAAAGAAGATTCACTGGCAGAACTTGCAACTGGCAGTTCATTAAAATTACAGTTTTCGCAATTACAGCTAGCTGACTTGTGGTTATAAGTAATGACTGACTATCCTGAACCTTGAACTCGGAAAAAGAGCTTTGAAGTGTTTAACTGTGTTTTCCTCTACTTATTTGTGTGAAACCACATTCTCCCTGCTCACATACTTAAAGTCAAAGTTAAGAAATAAACTTGATGTTTTGAGAGTTACTTAATATTGAAGTTATGAGACATTAAACCCAATATTGCAGAGCTAATTGTGCAAAAGCAGCTTCATTGTTCACATTAATCTATGTTTGATATCATTAATATTATAATTTTGCAAGTGAAGAGAATTTTAATTTTAATACATTTATAATTAAAATATAAGAGTTTCTATGATACTTACTGTTTATTTTATTTCAGAACTCAGATGGGGTCCTTAATTTTTAAATATTTTGGGAGGGGGTCCGCGGACTGAAAAGTTTTGGAACCACTGCCTTAAAGTGCAACGCCACTTGCTATAATTTTTTGTTCGCGTTACCGAAGCACCTAATAGTTTCAGGAAACCCTGAAAGAGAATGGCAATTATTGAAGACTGAAGAAGCACTGTAAGACGGTCTAGAATTAATTTTGAATTAAACGGAATAAATCCTATTGTAGTCCCAAGCCACGTGTTTGTTAACCAAATACACTGTACTCACCGTCTATGGCTTTTTTTGAAAAAACATCACGGAAAAAAGCCATAGACGGTGAGTACAGTGTATTTGGTTAACTAGAATTCATGCTTACTCGCTGAACTGCTACCTGTCATGCTCCGGCAGTGTATCCACCATTATCATGAAGTCCCAAACCACGATCCGTGTTATGGTGGAGACACTGCCGGAGCATGACAGCAAGTAAGCACGACAAATTGGGAATTACAGAGACCGCTAACTGAAATAATAAGATGAACTAGAATTCATGGCTTTTGGAATAACGATTTTTGAAAAGAAAAATTCTGTTGTGGAACAAACATTTTTGCCAACATATCGTTAGACTGAACTGTGTCTCCCCCCACCAGCTTCTAAAAGCACATTTTCAGTAGTGCCAATGCATAAGAGTAAAATGCAAACTGCAAACTAGAGGTGTGCTAAACTAGTATTTGAAAATAAGAGTTACGAACGAAACCGTTCCAAAAAATAACACGTACGAACACCTATTATTACACATATACGAGTATTATATAATATGTTATAAGTAATAAATTGAAACTAAAATTATAAATAGTGATACTTTCCACTGTGACTTTATTAAAAGTCACTGTTACTGTTTAAAAGAAAATAAGAAACAAGAGAATTTATAGACCTGACCTTTGCGATTACTAATTTAAGTTTTCACTAGGAGTACGCAAACTAACATAGAGATAATATTAAATTATTGATTCCATTTTGCTTCGACTAATCAGTTGCGAAACTCAGGCAATGAAATTTACAGTCCACGTAATAGCACAACAAAATGACAAAAGAATTTACGTGAGATGTGCAGTGAAGTTACAACCATCTCCGAAATCACATTAACAAAAAGTGCTATATGACCTATCAGCCACTCTGTAGGTTATAACACAATATAATTCGCTTTTTCAAAATTTACCAAGTTGGTGACTAGTATAGTATATAATTTGTTATTATAATCTGTATTATATAACACACGAGAATAAATGTAACAGTATGAATTTTTTTCATTTATTAAAAACAGCTTCGTCTCTGTGGCATAGAGATATTCTGAATCTCGCTGTTTTGCTTCGTTTCGTACTTGTATGGAAATCGGTACATGTGCAGAATGAAGTATTCAGCACCAAAAAGTGGGTTCGTACTCGTAATACTCCTAATACTCGTTAACTTATTGTTACTTGTGTACTCGTAATACTCGTTTACTTGTTATTACTTGTGAACTCGTAATACTCGTTTACTTGTTGTTACTTGTGTACTTGTTTACTCGTTAGCTGCGTATGGGGTCCCGCGACTCGGAACCGCGAGGCCGCGAGTAATCGGAACGGGTATATCGACTTTTCAGTGTTCAGTTATCATTGAATCGGAACAGGTATTTCAACTTTTCAATCATTGTGATGTCCGTTTCACAAAAATATCGTTCCAAAATACCTGTTATAGGTATATCGGCCCACCTCTACTGCAAACTCTCTTGACGATTAGACTACTTCTGACAACCGGAAGTAACACTGTACAAGTAAAATTGAAACATTCGACAGCTACAAACTTTATTACTTCTGAACTTTAATAATTTAGCAAGATTTGTTAAAAACAACGTATACAAACTTTTTAAATACAACGAATAAAAACAATGAATCAAGGATACATATATATTTAATATTTATAGGCCTAATGAATTTACCTCAAGATATTTTTTCCTTATTAGGAACACGTTTCAGGAAGCATTGTGTTCCCATCTTCAGCCTTCCTGATTTTGAGTCTAGTGAAGTATTTGTCTGTTGGTTGGTTGTTATTGTTGTTACAGTACTTCACTAGACTCAAAATCAGGAAGGCTGAAGATGGGAACACAATGCTTCCTGAAACAAGTTCCTAATAAGGAAAAAATATCTTGAGGTAAATTCATAACAAATATAATAATATTATATACATCAAGAAACAGACTGTAGCAAAAAGTGTTTGAATATATATATATCGTATCCTTGTTGTTGACGTTGATCGGCCGACTAGGTACTAACGACTATAAAAAGGCAAAACTCTCGCTGGTGACAATGTTGGCGCGTTTCTTATGCAACAACATATTTATACGTAAGTAAACCAAGTGCTAATGATGGCACACAATTACGGCCTCGGATATGTCTCAATAAGGCAGTCAGAGTCACACATAAACACGGATTCCGCCAAACACAGCGCGGAGAAAACATAATAAATACGTGACCACGACACCACACGCGCGCTCACACGGCTAAAACTCTGTGCTGATCTTTCTATTTACTTATTCTCTCCTTCCTTCCTTCATTTTTTTTTACATCCAAATTTACCAGAACTCGTACCTATTCCAACTTTGTTAACATAATTTTCAACAACGACAGCTAGCAACACTGAACCTAGTTTCATTGGTTTTTTCCGCTCTCAAACAGGCAACGATTAGAGCTGGTAATTCCAGCGCTTCCTCGGACGTCCCACACCTCTCCGTCCCCTCGGCTTATAGTTTCATAGTTGTTTGGGGATTCGGCAAAGATGTTACCACCAATTCAGCCGATACTGGGCGATCCTGTCGAGTATACTCATAATATTCAGTTCCTGCCGTATATCTGTGTTTCTTCTATGATCATGGAGAGTAGCTATACCCTGCCTCGTGCCTGAGAAATCTCATTTCAGCCGCTTGGATGCGACTGGCCTGGCCACCTTTCGTTAAAGTCCAATTCTCAGACCCATACAGAAGTGTGGGAAAAGCCATCACCTTGTAGAATTTTAGGCGTGTTTCTTTACTTGCTGACTTAAGGGTTCGCCTAATGGTCCCGCACATAAGGTTCATTTTCATTATTTTAGCATTAAAAAAAAAATCAAATTAGCAGTCGTTTAGAAAAACGAAGAGTACAACGATGTCTACCGTTGGCATCTTACCTGAACCAGCTGTTACGAGGAGGATCGCTGGGGTTATGCCTATCGATCTTCTTGCCAAGGAGCGGAGAGCTCTGCATCTTAGGAAAGGTGAGGCCAGCTTGATACAGCTTGAAAATTGATACAACATGAATAGTATATGTTATTATTCATAGTTATGTATAATTATTTAAATCTGATGCATATAATTTACAAAACGGGAACTGATTTTTAAAATTAATCTCAGGTTGGTTCTATGCTAAAATAAAGTAGGCTATAAAGTTTTTTCAAAAGACAGTTGATTACTTTCATTACAGATTTTCTTGTTAGTACTGAAAAATAACAACATATTAAAAAGAAAATAATTAATGTGAAACTTGTTGCTACTTATTTTGTACCAACAGTTCATGTCAGGATCTACTGATGTTATTTTTAACCTTAAATCATTTAAGTAAATACTTTTTTCCTTACGCTAGGTCATCTTGCGTACCACCGGTTGGGAACCCCTGTAGATAGACTATCAGTAGCAGCCTTAGATTAGAACTATACGTTGCACGGAACTGAGACGTTGGTAGACTGCGGGCACATGCCAATCACGGACTAATTCTTGGAGTGTAGGTAACAATGATGATGATGGATGTCGCGTTGTAGGAAGTAAATGTTCTGCCGGCAGAACTGTAGTGAGTAGAGGATTTATAGAAGAAAACGAGAATAAGAATTTTACCTCGAATGTCTCTTTAAAGACGTTTATTAGGCTATACAAAGAAACGCAAAAAATGTGTTTGCATAAACGTATACGGTGGTTGGTAATTACAACTAAACACAACACGACAATTACTCCGACCCAAACACGGCAATTACATTGTAATTTATGTGAAACTCTTCCATATAGTTTTTTCACATATGCTTTGTAATACGCCGAAGAGGGACTTTCATATTGTGTACAAAATAAATCCTGCTAATGTGGGACAATTAACCTGTCCCTCTCCTCTCGCCTGTTTCTAAATTTAATTACTAAATACAATCCTGTGACAAGTCCTCCCCATATGCGGTACACGTACATACACACTTCACAACGACCACGGGGATAACAAACAACTCGTCTGCATTCTACATCTAAGGCTTTCAGATGGCTGCACATAAGGACGTAGATGGCTGTATCTACTTTAAATGGAATCCTGTGGGATAAGCAAATTACAGCAGAAACTAAAACCAAAATATTTAAAACCATTGTTAGAAGTATCATGACTTACGGCTCAAAAGTTTGTACTACTAATAAACACAAGAACAAAATTAACGACAGCAGAGGTGGACTTTTGGAGACGTTCTGCAAGACTGTCCAGATTTGATAAAATTATAAATGAAGTCATTAAGGACAGAATGAATGTGAAAAATTCAATTGTTGATTTTATCCGAACAAACAAATTTCAATGGAATGAACACACGAAAAGAATGCAACAGGAAGGATTGCCAATGCGAGTTATGGAATGGACCCCACCAGGAAGAAGGAAAAGAGAAAGACCACCTATCACTTGAAGAAATTCCGACTACGTATATTGAAGGAACGAGAAATTGAAGAAGATCTTTGCATGGACAAGCAGCAGTGGAAGATGAGGATTCAATAATTTCTGTAATCTTTGGTTCCGGAAAATGTGTAAACACTGTACAGCCGGAACAAAAAATAAAATCTAAGGCTTTCACGGGCGGCGTCAACAGTGTCGGAAATAAACTGCGGGCTGTTGGGCCGTGGTCCACTGCTGTTGTTACTAACAGACTAAACTGCGGGCTGTTGGGCCGTGGTCCACTGCTGTTGTTACTAACAGACTAAACTGCGGGCTGTTGGGCCGTGGTCCACTGCTGTTGTTACTAACAGACTAAACTGCGGGCTGTTGGGCCGTGGTCCACTGCTGTTGTTACTAACAGACTAAACTGCGGGCTGTTGGGCCGTGGTCCACTGCTGTTGTTACTAACAGACTAAACTGCGGGCTGTTGGGCCGTGGTCCACTGCTGTTGTTACTAACAGACTAAACTGCGGGCTGTTGGGCCGTGGTCCACTGCTGTTGTTACTAACAGACTAAACTGCGGGCTGTTGGGCCGTGGTCCACTGCTGTTGTTACTAACAGACTAAACTGCGGGCTGTTGGGCCGTGGTCCACTGCTGTTGTTACTAACAGACTAAACTGCGGGATGTTGGGCCGTGGTCCACTGCTGTTGTTACTAACAGACTAAACTGCGGGCTGTTGGGCCGTGGTCCACTGCTGTTGTTACTAACAGACTAAACTGCGGGCTGTTGGGCCGTGGTCCACTGCTGTTGTTACTAACAGACTAAACTGCGGGCTGTTGGGCCGTGGTCCACAGCTGTTGTTACTAACAGACTAAACTGCGGGCTGTTGGGCCGTGGTCCGCTAATGTTGGGCCGTGGTCCACTAATGTTGGGCCGTGGTTAGAGATGTACAATGCCCGGGCATTTGTAAGTTGGGGCAAATGCCCAGGTTAAATGCCCGGGCAAATGCCCAAAATCCATAAATGCCCCGGGCATTTATTCATTTTAAAGATATATTGATAAGGCAACGCTTGTAAATAATTTTTTTAAGCTGATATATTGTATTGGAAAAGTTGGTTTGCAATATTGCTTCTTTAGTGGTTTGGTAGACATAGACTATTGAAAATGTTCCTTGAGTATTAGTTTTGTTATTGGGAAAAAAATGTTGGACTAAACGTAACTTTTTTACTTCTTTAATGGGTTCAATACTTTAATTGGCTTATGAATAATACATAATAGGATATAGTAACTATTGAAAAAAGAAAACAAATTAGGTTGATAAATTAATTTGAAATGAAGTATAATTGTCTTATATTAGGTAGCGTAGATAGGTAGATTATCTACTGCGAAAAAAATTAATGAAATTGTCCATTACCGCTTTTTAATCACTTTCTTCAGTTTCCTGATCTTCATCACTTTTTTCTGATGAAGTGTCATGAAGTTCTGGCTCAGATTCTTCTGATTCCTCAAACTCTACGCCTATAATTTGTTCTTCATTGGATACTGGGGTTTTTCCCCCTTTGTCTTTGTCTGGAGTCCAGAAAAAAGACTCTGGACTACTCTGTTCGGTTTTTTTCTGGAGCTTAGGTGTTCCATGCATCAATTTCCAATTGTATGCGAGATATGTTAACTTTGCTGCCCTCTCAGATGTAAGTCTGTTTCTTTTCTTTCCACTAATTTTGGGCCGTGGTCCACTAATGTTACTAACATACGTTTCGGCCTCTCCTCTGGAGGGTCATCTTCAGTGTATAAAAACGATTCACCAACTGACTCGGTGTTCGTCAGTCAACCACAATACTGTGGCAATAGAATGTACTACTTTCTTTGAAACACTCTTTTGCCACATTACTGTAGTTAACTGAGAACACCGAGTCAGTTGGTGAATCGTTTTTATACCCTGAAGATGACCGTCCAGAGGAGAGGCCGAAACGTCTGTTAGTAACAACAGAAGTGGACCACGGCCCAACAGCCCGCAGTTTAATCAGTTTATTCCCAACTCTTTTGTATTTTTGGTACACAGTGTCCTACATAAGTAATCTGTTAGGTTAATAATACAGCCGCTCCAAAACCTTATTGTTTCGATACATAAGATATTGTGGAGAGAAACAAAAAGTTTAAAAATAAAACGAGATAGATAGATAGCAAGAGAGAAGAGAAAAGGGAGAGAGTGGGGTCGGCACAGGACAGAACATAGCAATGATAGCAAGAAAAAATGTTTGGTGGCTACGACTACGTCGCGACCGTCTTTACCCGTGTTCCCCGGCATCTATTAGGTTGGGTAGTGATACGATTCAGTTAACACGAACTGGAACCCGTAATGACATCCAGCTTTGAAAGCTAGGTCGCTGACCACTACTTCTTGCTGATTTTGTAGATTTCAGCTGTGTTTAAAACACCCAAAGGTATAGTCACTGCCATATAGATTTAGTTGAAACGCTGTTGTTTAAAAATAGGCCATAGAATTACGACGGACACTTTGTGAGAACGCTTTCAACTTTTAATTCTTCAGTAAAATTAGTAGAAAGCGTTGGAAGAAAACGGACAGAGAAATTGGAAATTAATTTTTAAAATGTCTTAAAGCTATCATATGTAATAATGTTATAAAGGCATACAGGTTCCAAACTATATGTGGAATACTGAGAAGGACACCGAAAAGGAAAGGTAGACAAGAGACGTGTATCAAATCCTATAAGACAATGGCAGTACCAGCACTGCTGGAGACCTGACTATAAGGAAGAAGGACTGATGCCAATTACAGGCTGCAGAAATGAGCTATTTGAGATCGGTAATGGGATCGATCATATAAGAAACGAGTATATTAGACGAGAACTTGATACAGTTTCCCTAAATGAACTCTTTTCAGAATTACAGAAATTGGTGGAAACAACATCTAGAAAGAATGGAGAATACCCGTTTTCCGAAGTTGGCTTATGAGTATGAGTCGGTTGGAAGAGGATCTGCAGGCAGGCGGGAGTCGTTAGGCTAGGACAGGAAAATCCTATCCGTGAAGTGATTATAACGTTGTCATAAAGCCAAGATATAGAAACAGATTATTGGACAAGATAGGGTTAGCACTCTACAGATTAGGAACAGGTTGGGACTTAAGATAAACACAATGGAAACAATAGAAGTGAAAACGTTAAAGTGGTACGCGATCTTCAGAAAACCTGCAGCATTTAATACCGAGTAATCTCTTCCACAGGCTGAGTCGACCTGGGGCTAAAAACACCCCTTGGTTTTACGGTGTACCTGCAAATCAAACCGGGCCATCTCGTAGCTTTGTAGTCAGATGGCACCATACCGACTGGTCAACCAAGTCACTCACGTGAAAGCTGACCTATGTAAATAAAGAAATGGACATCTCGAAATAGAAGGATAAGATGTAGTCCGAAGTCCTCATAGAAACGAACATACAGGAAGCATTGCAGGATAATGGATCGGAATTGCTTGGCAGGCAAAGGCAGAACTAGGTTACAAGAGTGGTAATCAATCATCAAAAAATATCTTAATAATAATAATAATAACGAGGAGGAGGAGGAGGAGGAGGAGGAGGAGGAGGAGGAGGAGGAGGAGGAGGAGGAGGAGAAGGAGGAGGAGAGGTGCAGAAGGAGAAGTAAATATTTTCAAACATACAAATTCTACCTTCATACATAGACCATCCCTGCCCTCGTGACTAGCACTCCAGTAGTTATGGGACACTAGCCAGTAGCGTATCTGCCTAGCAGAATTTCTCTTGCCCGTTTTTAATCAAGTTGCACATGATTATGAGACAGTGCGCGTAACTATGAAGTAACACGTTAGAAATGTGCAGAGACACAAATGAGTATTCGGTAGGCCTACTGATACTGACCGCACATTAATATTCCAACTATTAAACCTCCTCCCGCCCACTTACAATCATACATCCCGTATACCTTTTTAATAATAACAAATTAAAGTCATTTATCTCCACATCTGTTTGTGGTGGGCATTTCTGGTGGCGTTAATAACCGGGCGTTATAACAGTGTGGGCGGCCGGTATTGACACTGCGACCGACAAAACGTGACGTCATCGAATACTGGAATCTCTGTGCGTGGTTCCTTAAAAGTAGACCTCCTTGGACAACTGCAAGTCTCGAACCCACGGACCGCGTAGGTAGAAGTGCACCGACTGACACCGCGCGGGCACAACACTGCGACATAATCGAACGCGTCGTCACCAACTGTTCGTCATTTTGTCGAAAAATCGATTATAAATTCATCGACAACTTGTTATTCACGTACTTACTAATTGATAATAACGAAAATTACCTTAATTATAAATCGGCTACTTTTCGATCAGCCCTCAACACTTCGTTAACCGTTACAAAATGCATAACGCCATCGGCTAAGTACGAGTATAATTAATACAGGTGGAAATATTTTGAAAGCATAATTAAAACTGGTTGTGAATGCACTGCATCTCGGATCACTCTTGTTATGAACGGTGATTTAATGTTTTCTTAAATCAAATAAAACCGCTTTCATACGCACAACCACAAGCTGCTTCCTCAATTTGTCTACCTGCTTGTACAACTAGGCCTATGTAGTGCTGGGAACAAAAACGCACAGCTGTTTGAAAAAACAGTTTTCTGAAAAAAAGAACGAACTGTTATTTTCCGCGGAGACAAACTGTTCTCCGTTTTAAAAACGAACATGGCGTTGACAGCAATATTGACAACTGTTCTCTGTTCGGAGTAAACCGTTCGTTTTCATTGGCTCTTTCGTTGAGCTGTATGGAGTAAACTGTTTTTGTTGAACTGTTACGAGTAAACTGTTCGTTTTTACTGCAACGTTCGTTGACTTGCGTTCGATTATTGTACTCTCCTCGTTCTGTTTAGCGCAGAATTAGGCTATATTCAGTTTTATTTCAGTTACTATAAAAATATTATTTCGATATTCCACATGAGTTTCGACGAAACAATTTAAAACAAAACAATGACTTAAGATCTGGTAAATGAGAGAAATATATTGAGACTTTATGGCATTGTTTAAGTTACATAACCATGCATTTAAGAAAAATAAATACTAAAATGAACAGTTATTTGAAATGCTCAAAACAAAACGTTTTAACAGTATAATGGTAAAATCATAAAATGTAAATAGCAACAGTTCATTAATTCAACCTGTTTTTAAAAACACTTGCTTTTTTTAAACAAAGAGTTCGTTTTCGTTTTGCAAAACAACAAAAACGCCCACCACTACAATATCAGTGAAAATTAAATGGCGATGTCAAGTTGGCAATTAAATGATCAAACACGACGAACAAATGGCCAGAAGCTTCGAATATGTTTACAGTTAATTATACAAAGCATCGTCACAACAGTACTCTAGTCTAAACTAGAGGTGTGCTAAACTAGTATTTTAAAATAACAGGTACGAATGATACCGTTCCAAAAAAAATAGCACGTACAAATACCTGTTGTTATATACTTATTATCAGTTATTTTCTCTATGTTAGCAGTCTTCATAACAACTTTGTCAAATTTTGTTGCTTCCCTGCTATATATACTTTTTCCTCGAACGAGGCCTTTCGGTTTCGCAACCATTATCAAGTTCTTCCTACAACTTGTTAGGATTGTAGGCCTCGTTCGAGGAAAAAGTGTATGTAGCAGGGCAGCAACAAAATTTGACAAAGTTATATAGGCTACTTATTATACATAACATAACCTATATTATATAATTTGTTATAAGAAATAAATTGAAACTAAAATTATTAACAGTGTTATTTTACACTGTGACTTTACAAACTAAAACTGTTTAAAATAAAATAAGAAACAAGAGAATTTATAGACCTGGCTCCCGTTGGGAATACTATTCACTAGGAGTAAACAAACGACAAATCAGTTGCGAAACTCGGGCAATAAACACTGTAATGTTTTACGACAGGAACGTTACAACAATCTCATCATTTACGTGAGATGTGCAGTGAAGTTAAAATCATCTCCGAAATCACATTAACAAAATGTACTATATGGCATATCAGCCACTCTGTAGGTAGTAACACAATATAATTCGCTTTTTCAAAATTTACCAAGTTGGTGACTAGTATAATATATAATTTATTATAATCTGTGTTATATATCTGCATAACACACGAGAATAAATGTAACATCGGTATGAATTTTCTTCATTTATTAAAAACAGCTTCGTCTCTTTGGCATAGAGATATTCTGAACCTCGCTGTTTTGCTTCGTTTCGTACTGTACGACAATCGGCACATGCGCAGAACCAATTTACCCCAGTGATGAGGTACACAGTCTCTACCTCATCAGTGGCGGACACCGTGCCTATTGTTACCGACACTGATGACAGTGGCGGACACCGTGCCTATTGTTACCGACACTGATGACAGTGGCGGACACCGTGCCTATTGTTACCGACACTGATGACAGTGGCGGACACCGTGCCTATTGTTACCGACACTGATGACAGTGGCGGACACCGTGCCTATTGTTACCGACACTGATGATGGCCTCCGATCATCACTGGTGAGGGCGAAACGTCTGTCAGCATAGTCTCTAGACCGCCGCGTAACAGCACGGACAATAATGTTTCCAATCCTTATAAAACATCCTTATACCCACTTAAACATTCCCAAATTCGATTAATCAAATTCTCATATATTTTTTTTTACTTCCATGTTCCATAAGGAAATAAGTAAAATGGAAGTATGGTCATGGCGAAAAAATCGTGTTCGAGATAACTGCTGATTCTGATTGTACTACCCCCAAAACATGAAGAAAAGTCATTTTTCGAAAAGTGTCTGTGTGTGTCTGTCTGTCTATCTGTTTGTAGAATTTTTTCTATGGGAAACGGTAACTGCCGCACATTCAAACAGAATCAAATAATTGTTTGCATACTTCCCTGAATTTTAGAGGACTCAATGCCTTTTGATTTTGGTAAAGATCGGTTAAGAGAAAGGGGTAGTTTGCCTGCAACATTTTATGTTTTAATAAGGGTAATTTTTTCTATGACGAACGATAACTGCCGCACATTCAAACAGAATCAAATAATTGTTTCCATACATCCCTGAATTGTAGAGGACTCAAGGCCTGTTAAATTTGGTGAAGATCGGTTAAGGGAAAGGGGTAGTTTACCTGCAACGTTTTATGTTTTAACAAGAGTAAAGTACTTAATTTTGATAAATAAAGTATCCTGAAAAGAAGGTTATAATAATCCACTGTAGAAACGTAGATGAAATATCTATAAATGAAGAGGCTAGTTGAACGGGGGGGAGGCTAATTTTCTATAAATGAAAATTATAGTTGAAGGGGGAGGGGATAATTTTTTATATGTGTACTACGTTATCAGCAACAAAGAAGTAGTTTGTTGTTACAATTCCTTCCCGGGCTGTTTGGCCGTAGTCCAATATTTTCTGCAAAACCAGACGTTCGGCAGTGCCATCGACTGCCATCATCAGTGGAAATCGAGTGCGATAACGTGAGGTGGTATACGTTAGTGACCACAGTACTGTGGTTAAGGCTGAAGCAATAAGTAAAAATGAGTAGTTTCTATGGAAATATTTCATTTCGAAAATGATTTAAAATATAAGTCTTAGAACATGGAAGTCATGTATGGTTCTCCATACCGATATTTAACTAATTATGCCACAAACTCGAGGTTTGGTCAACATGTTCTGTGAGTAAATTTAAACACCTAAATCAAACGAATAAAGAATAAACTTTTACGACTTACGTTTTTAAATTAATAGATTAAATAGTCTAAATATTTTTAAAGAGTTCTTTTACTTTTTTTTACATTTTTTCACTTTTACTTCCTTCTAATCTTTTTAGTGTTCAGTGACTACAACGTAATTAGAACTACTAGTTAATAAATCCTGTTTCCCGCTTTTAAGACGCTGAAGAAAAATGCATGTAAAAAATCATTTTTGAGAAAACTTAGTTTGTAAATGTTACCACAACATAGTTATATTAAGATCTACCTGTAACGGTGATTAGCGTAGATCATTTTCTTCTGTTTCCTCCTTTCCTTTTGCGCTCAGTTTGCTGTGCTATCTTATTGTAATCTCCTTTTCCTCTCCATTCCTGCCGTCCGTCTTCGACAACGTTCACTAAGCCTACTTTCTTCTTTAATAATTTTTTTAACTTTTAATTCTCATAGGTAAAAAAGTCTTATATATTAAAAAAAAATAAATAAATACAGTTTCTCAAAACGTGAAGAGTAGAAAAAATTAATTTTTTCAAAAATTCTGCATCCCCCCCCCCGGAACGCTGTCACGTCAGCGTGCACTTGCCCTAAACAGGTTTCTCTCCGGCGTCCATAGAGACTACTTCAAGTGTTTGCAATCTCGTTGTACAATACAAACACAGCTGCTGTTCAACAACACGCAGATAAGATACGGCCACGGGTCCGTCTCCTTGTTACCGAAATCCTCCTATTGACACTGATTACTTACTTGGACTTCGTGTGCTAATTAACACACTCTCTCCCTCTCTCTCCCCCCCTCTCTCTCTCTCACTCTCTCTCTCAATCGCTTGTTCGCTCTTGACTCGCCCTTTATCTTTTTCCGTTTATTTTATCTCTAACACATAAATGGACACGAGTTTTTACAATATTAACTGATGTCCCTTTGCGAGCGTATTGAATTTATAAGTAATAAATGAGAACTTTATATACTGCACTATGGTATCCGGCACACACTCCCGTATACCTCGCGTTCGTACGGCAGTAAACTGATTCAATGTATAATGAAATTTATGTAACGAAAAAACAGTGTTGCCAGGTCAGTCGAATCCCTTTTCCCCACGTAGCTACCCAAAATTTTACCCACTGTCACAAATTTGTGTGCTTTAAGCAAAGCGTAATAGCTACACTGTATTGGAACCAACCTGCAGTGGTTAGAGTAGATAAAGAGAAAACAGAATAGATCCTGCGTGGAGTAAGACAAGGATGTATACTATCTCCGCCTTTATTCAACACCTACTCGGAAGGAATTTTTAGAGAAGCTTTAGATGAATGTGATGTTTGAACCTCTCTAAACGGTGAAAAAATAAATAACATACGTTATGCAGGTGATACCGTCATATTCGCAGATAGCTTAAAGGGGCTGCAACAACTAATAAATAGAGTGACAGAAAGCAGCCGTAGATATGGTCTAGACATCAATGTTAATAAAACAAAGCTAATGATTGTATCTAAGAACAATTTCACAAACTGCACCCTCAATATAAATTATAGGCCGGTTGAAGGTGTAAGCAAATTTACATATCTTGGTACTATAGTCAAAGAACAATGGAACCACTCTCAAGAAATAAAGAGCAGAATTGAAAAGGCAAGAGCAGTGTACACTAGAATGAGCAGTTCACTCGAAAGTCACGATTTAACAATAAACACGAAGCTGTGACTTTTACGCTGCTACGTATTCTCGGCCTCTTCTACGGTGTAGAATCTTGGACTTTGACTGAAGCTACAACTAAAAACTAGGAATCTTTCGAAATGTGGCTTTACCGTAGACTACAGAGCATTTCATGGACGGCACTTATAACTAATGTTGAAGTTCTTAGAAAGATGAAGAAAGAAAGGGAAGTTACTAAGACAGTGAAGATAAGAAAGCTTCAGTATCTGGGACAGTTTACCGGTACTTATTGCAGTCCACACTACACGGAAAAGTACTCGGAAAGAGAGGAAATGGGCGATCGAGAATCTCATGGCTGAGAAATTTAAGGGCCTGGTTTGGCATGAACACAACTGACTTATTCCGTGCTGGAGAACAGAAAGTTAAAATAGTCTGTATGACATCCAACATCCGAAACGGATAGGAACTATCAGAAGAAGAAGCAAAGCGTAGTATCTTGAAGAATGTGAGCAAATTCTAAATGTTTAAATACTAACTTAAGAACACCGTAAATATTAAAAATAATATTATTTATGATAAAAGAAAATGTACTCGCATGCTGTGGGATCGAGCTGAACACTTTTGAAATCTTTTTCTTGTACTTAGTTCATTACTAGCCTAACAACTTTCCAATCATTTAATTCATAAAACGATTTAAAATTAGTGACACCAATTTTTTATTATATTTATAGTATCGCCAATGAGAATGTTCGGGCACATTGTTGAAATGTCATATCTTTGTTTATTTTGTACGTTTTTAACGTTTCACGTACTGGATAATGGAATATAAGTAAGCTTCATGTTGTTCTGTAGCATAGCGTTTATTTTTCTCATATATTTAGTGCAATATGTGAACATATAGGCCTACCTATAGTATTTTGAAGAGCCAGATTTTTTGTTGGGCTTTGACGAATAGGTTGAATACAATTTTTCTCCAAACACTGGATTATCAGTTAAACAGTATTATAATTTGTATTAAAAATTATTTAATACATAACAATGTACCGCACATTATACAACAAAGTTGTGTATTTTAAGAACAAGAGGATTGTGTATTGTGTAAGAACAAGAGAGTATTTGTGTGGTCATGTACAAGAGGATGAAGAAAATTTACAACATGAGTATACATGGCAAAAACTGCCTGGACACACCAGTACGTAACAATGATGCTAGTCTACAAAGTTGTCTGCATCGTCAGAAATTGAAGGCTCAAATTAATTCAGAAGAAATCAATTTTTCTTCTGGACCTTGTTGGATGTAGAACTGTACCGGCCAGGCGAAGGACTGGCAGATCTAAGGAAGAAAGACAGAGAAGAAGGAGAAGAAACGGATGGACAGAAGAAGACGGAATCTACGACTACTTGCTGTGCGTGCAGCAGCAGCAGCGGCCGAGATGTGAAAATAAAAATCTGGGTTACCGCACGAACCCGCGGCCAGATGTTGGCAGAGCTTTATGATTTCACCGCCGTTACTGGGTCACTGTACCGCGTACGGGGATCGTTCCTGCGCGCCCCGGCAACTTCACGGAAGCACCGACCCGTCTGTGCGGCTTTCCGCGGGAATCTCCGCCGGCCGGCCGCGGTTTCGCCGCCCGCTCGTAACAGGTGGTCAGCAAAATCACGAGACGCAGGTGAAAGACAGCGCGGCAGCAACAAGTGCGAGCGCGGCCATGTGCGTGCATGTGAATGTGCGTAACGCGTACTGTACCGTACTACAAACACACACACACACACACACACACACACACACACAAAGGTCAACGCACTAGCGCGCGCGATGGTATACGCGATCAAAACATGGACCCAAATTATCGCCCGTTTCAACACTTTTTTTCTGTCTCTACATTTCCTTATTTGACAGAACAATTTTGAAAAGCAATTTAATGTGTTATTTTACGAGGAGAGAAACGGATTTCATTTTTTTAACGAGCGCAAGGAAGACAGACTGAATTTTATTAATTCAGCTGAATGATTGAAAATCTAAATGTTATTTTACAACAACCAAGAGGGTTACTAAGAAATTCTTCTTCTTCTTCTTCTTCTTCTTCTTCTTCTTCTTCTTCTTCTTCGTCTTCTTCTTTTTCTTCTGCTTCTTCTACCAGGGACTAGGGGAATCAGCTGTTCCGGAATACGTCCACTTCACCAACGCTTCCTATACTCAGGCCCAACAGGCTTGTATTGCCAAACTTCATTAGGCAACTTGCCATCTGGCATCCTATTCAAATGAGCAGTCCATCTCTCGTTGTTCCCTGCAATACGATCTTGGATATTAAACATGTTGAAGAATGTGGAGAATGAATGAATGAATGAATGAAAAAGAAGGAGGAGAAGAAGAAGAAGAAAAGGAGAAGACGTTTAAACGAAAAAACTGTTAAGCAAAAATTACAGGATCCTGATCTGTTTTTTTTTTTAAACATTTACAAATGAATGAATGGCATTATTTAAGTGTTCGGTAAATACAAAAAAAGTAACTTAAAGCGAATCTGTCAGACAATATTATATATACAAACAGTGTCGTCTAAATAACGTCTTCGATAAAACTGATTACATAAACACCAAAACGATCGAGTGGCAGACACCTGATATTACAACATAAATTGCAAGAGACATTTATATGTTGTTTAAGCACAACGATACTCAACACTAATATAATAAAAGAAATATTTAACGATAAACGGTTGATGATGACAATAAATCTTTGAAACAGGCTGGCGGACATGTAATTAATCGATTGCTTATCATCGCCGTCAGAGATATGGTCTAATATTAATAACAATAACAACTACTGAACTGATTTATAATTGATTCTTCACGAGACAATATATACTGAAAACAACAGGCAGTCTCTCTATCTCTTATTGACAGGTAATTACATCTCGATTAGCAAGCAATAGTCTACTGTCTGAATATAATAACTCACGCGCGCGCATACACATGATAATAACTTTCAAGTATACCCCTGCTATTTATAAATCATTTAATACGAATGCTATTTGAAAACTAAGTTACGACAAAGCTAGACGCTAGAGTGCTGTTTGACGGCACTGCCAAATAGAGGATGTTGCCAGAAGGCGAAAAAGAGAATGAAATGACCACCGTGTTGACAATACGGCAAGCGGTGATAGATTAATAACAATGTACGCGATTCTAGACAGTTGGGAAAACGGAATCCTGACCGGCCACAGAAGACGGCGAACGAGCCACTTGTAATCAACCTCTAGTGAATCCCTTTGGTGCGTGAAGAAAAACAGGCGATTAAAACTTACAAAGAAGAAGAAGAAGAAGAAGAAGAAGAAGAAGAAGAAGAAGAAGAAGAAGAAGAAGAAGAAGAAGAAGAAGAAGAAGAAGAAGAAGAAGGAGGGAGGAGTATAACGTCTCTCCTGTTAAGACATTATAACATAGGGAACCTATTTTATATTCGAATTCTCGGTCGACTGGCGTTAGTTTAGCGGCAGAGAGTAGGGAAGCGGGCGCAGTTTACACACCGAGAGAAAAGTAGTTCGTACTTTTATTATTATTAATTGTCCATTAATTAACTACTATAAATTATCCTACCTTTTCTTAGTTAGGAGTTAGGTATTTCATTTATTATTATTACGCCTTTTATTTAAATAGAATGATTATTAGTTTTAGCTTAATAACAGTGTACTTTGCATGTTCGTACTAGCCTTTTTACAAGTTGATACAGGTATCTAGGTACAGAGGGAGGGTGGGTTATACTCTCACTTGTTATAAGAACAAAAAATTTATTTGTGCTATTTAAATTGCCTTTAAATCGTCACAGGAGGAGGGGGAGGGGGAGAAGAATCTTTAGACTCTTTGCAGAAGACGATTATGGAAAGTAGACAGCATGATCACTTGGACCACGTGCCAAATATCAGATCACCAGTAGCGACTTTGAGGTATGAGCCTAATGGGGGGAGGGAGAGAGAAAGAGCGAAGAAGAGATGGATTGTGGAACAGGTGAACAAAAGCCTAAACCTTGGAATGAAGATGATGATGATGACGATGATAACGATAATGGTGACCGACTATATTATGGAATTGAATTATATCAGTGCCAGTAGTGTGGCGTCCATGTAACCGCTGTTGCCGGCGGCAACAGTGCTGGAAATAAAAGTAAATAATATCAATTATATCACAAAATATATACTTTAGTTATTGAATAATTTGAAATCGGAACAATATTAGTAATGAAACTTGAAGAAAAGCGTAGGATTGCTTTCGAACGGCTGGGCACTTGGAACGTCTTGTGTTGCCGGCTTAGACATCGGCAATGTTTTACTGCGTACGGTCATGACCTCGTACTAGTTGTCACTGTACAAACTGTGGAGAGGAGGAACATTCGTCCACCCAATGTGTTGCCGCTGTATAAACCGGCAAAACGCTCAGTTAGCAGCTATGTTCGTTTCCGGAACCGACGTGCAGCAGTTACTACCTACCTATGTGTTTTGTTCGTTTAGTTATGTTCCTCTGTTTGTCTTTATTATTTTTAATTCGATTATTTGTGTTCTGATTTATTCTGTGTAAGTATAATGGGAGTCAGACCACGTTGAACCGGGACCCTCTTCTTCTGTCAGTGAATAATAGAAAATACTCTAAAAAAATATTTTGGCTCTGAAAAGAATATTTTGGCATCAAAAAGAACACTTGGTACTAGAAAAAATTCGAATTAATTTTTAGGTTAAGTTTTAGGCCTATCACAACCGACAACAGGTGTTAAGTACCCACGCCACGCCACTGAGTAACACATTGAGAAATATAACAAGGATGTCACTGTGACGAAATTCTACATCCCATACCTTCTGTACGGAACTGCGAAACGGAACAGAACGAGAAACGAATACATGAAGTTGGAAGAAGCGTAAGCAGGTAGAAATAGGAGCGTAAGAAGTAAGTATAGAAAGAAGAGCGCTGATCTGCAAATAGGAAATATAAGCGGACACGTGAAAGTACAGAAAACTGAGCGAGCGAACAAGAGAATGGGCCTACCTCAGTGTTGTTGTTTTGTTCTTCTTCTTCGCCGAATAAAACAGTCAGCTGTGACAATATGTAGGCTACAACATAAACAATATTAAGATATTCAACTGGGTCTCGAACGTGCGATAGCGCTACACGACGACACAGAAGTCTCATGCACAGCAACGGATAGCTTGAAAAAATATCGGTATGGAGAATCGTACATGACTTCCATGTCCTAAGATTTATATTTAAAATCATTTTTGAAATGAAATATTTCCATAGAAACTACTTTTTTCTTCAGCCTTAACCACAGCACTGTGGTCACTAACGTATACCACCTCACGTTATCGCACTCAATTTTCACTGATGATGGAAGTCGATGGCACTGCCGAAAAGTTTGCTTTTGGAGAAAACATTAGACCACGGTCAAACGGCCCGGGAAGGAATTTTAACAACAAACTACTTCTTTGCTGCAAATAATGTAGTACACATAAAAAAATTATTCCCTCGTCCTTTAACTATCATTTTCATTTATAGAAAATTACCCCCTCCCCTTCAAATACCCTTTCATTTATAGATATTTCATCTACCTTTCTACAGTGGATTATTATGACCTTCTTTTTAGGATACTTTATTTATCAAAATTAAGTACTTTACTCTTGTTAAAACATACAACGTTGCAGTTAAACTACTCCTTCCCCTTAACCGATCGTCACCAGAATCAATAGGCATTGAGTCCTCTACAACTCAGGCACATATGCAAAAAATTATTTGATTCTGTTCGAATTTGCGGCAGTTATCGTTTGCCATAAAAAAAAATCTACACACAGACACTTTTCGGAAAGTGTCATTTTTCTTGTTTTTGGGTAGTACAATCAGAATCAACCATTATCTCGAACACGATTTTTTCGCCATCACCATACTTCCAAAAATTCGTTCGTGATACTTTCCAAAAATTACGCATAACCCTCTTGGACGCCCAGAGACCAACTTCAGTAATAAGTACAAGACGGTTTAAGCGTAAAACGTGACGGAATACGAAGAAGAATTTAAAGTTTGTCATCTTTAAACAGGTAACTGGAGGTTTTAGTTTTGTAAATGTAACAGACACGGCAGCAACTCACTGTTATTGGTAAACAGACCGCGCATTATGAAGACGATGATAATACAAAAGTGGAATGAAAAAAATACAAAAGTGGAATGAAAAAAAAAGTTATCTCCTTATCGAATAAAACACACTTATCGAGATAACAGTTATCAGCGTGAATTATTAATTGTTTATCGACGGCTGTCGACACGCAGTATGGTTATGGTTATGGTTATTTTCCTGCATACACGCGCGCGCCATATTTAAGCTGTACGGATATAAATTATTATTTGTGTACAATACACGTCAGCTTAGCCGTTACGGTTTGTTTAAATAATTCGTAATACAATTTATTTTTTTAAATCTAGACCATTACTTTATAAAGGCTGAAGAACTGAGACACCGAAATACTTCTTCGTGTTCTCTTTCGTGAGATAAAACGCTGGCCGGAACAGTACGTAAGCCTAAGTAAACAGCTTTGAAGACATTCAATTGGGGTCTCGAACGCGCGATAGTTTTACGCAACACAGAAGTCGCATGCGTAACAGCGGATTCTGCTAATCCGTAATAGTGACAGAAACAAATCCGTGACCCAAAAAACTCGTCGACAGCTGTCAACAAGGTCTAATTTTTATTATAAAATATACTTTCCGTGGGACACGCCGTTTCTCACTGTACATGATGTAAAATGTGCGCAACACCGAGTTACAGGACACAACGCAAAAAATTTTACATTAATTATAAAACACATACACCTTTCTTACACGTATTTACGCCATGAAAAAATTCCACAATTTTTTTTTAACTCACAGGTGTTACAATTTCAAATCCTAATTATAATCAGTTAGAAACAGTACATACATTTAAAAACGAACTAAACAGTGTTTTAAACTGCTTTTAAAGGTGACTTTTTATACCATACTGTTACCGACTACACGTATCGATTACATAAAGCAGCAATAAATAATGATCAACACTGATTCGATGTTAATGGTTGTTCATTATTTCAACAATGAAATAAATTATGGCGTTCTTTCTCTCACTAACGATATTATTATTATTTTTTGTTATTACAAGATATTACAAATACGCCTTCTGTTTGAAGACACAAGTTGAACAACTGTCATATCTTATACATACACTAAATGACATTGTTGAAAAGAAAATGTGTCGAAATATATTCTGCACTAGACACTGAGTATTACACGATGGAAGATTTTCCAGCATCGCAACGATATGATCTCTTTGTGAAGTCAACGAGACGTGTATGTCCCGCGTGTTCGAGACCCAGTTGAAAGTATTATTGTTTATTGCTTCAGTTCACTACGTCATATGGCGGGGAAGAAGACCGTCAAAATATTCGACGGTTCTGTCGCGTATTGTTTCACATTATCCATACAATAACAGAATATTACGTAGATTGTATAATATTATCAATAATACAATTGATATTTTCAAAATTATTCCTTAAATACCGGGCTGTTAGGCCGTAGTCGGTATCGACATCTCGTCGGCAACGTTTCGATTCCCCCCCGGATCTTCTTCAGGCCGCCAAAAAGCATCAGAGTAGGCTATACAGAAACAGTAGCGCGAGATCTTCGCCGAACGATACCCAACTGGGGGTTACTTTTAAAATCTACCTCATCTCTGAGGTGAATTGGTGGACACTGTGGCAATTTAGACACTGACGATGGGCGCCGACGGTGCGGCCGAAACGTTTGTCAATAATGACAGCTGTGGACCACGGCCTGAGAATGATAATTTTCAACAAAATTACTGTTAAATCTGACAAATAAATTACAGAAAAAAAAAATCGTGTAAATGAAATGAAATCGTTATTTTCATTTAATCGTGTAAATGAGAATCGGCGGTTTGTATACGTTCACACAATTCAATTAATTTATGTGAGTACAGTAAACTCAAGTAAGTCTCTCCTAATATTTGCAACGAAACAAAGGAAGATGCATCTGGTAAACAGCAGTTGTCAAGAAAATACACTCCCACTATGTTAAAATACTTCTTATAATCACGTGGCATTAACCAATTGTAAATTCCAAACCAATATTCTAAATCGGTTTGTCTACAAACCACTGGTTTATAGTCTCCAACGTTTAATTTAAAAATGATGTTTCCTACACCTGAGAGTGAAATTAGTTTTCTTTGCGAAATCGGCCGGTATAAATTCACAGGAACGAAATACAGTGGAACTTTCTTATAACGAGATTCAAGGGACCGGGTGCTCGCTACATCCGAGCAGGGGCGGATTAAGCGGCTGGCGGACCTGGCGGCCGCCAGGGGGTTCCGAATTTCCAAGGGGCCCCGAGATCGATAGGTTCCTAGTTAAAAACTGCCACAACAGAAAAGCGAAAGATGCAATATTTAATATTATTCACGTATTCTACATGTAAACGCAAAAGCCAAAAGCGAAAGACTCGTAACTAAAACTGTTAATTTATTAGCTACATCAGGTATTGCAAATTTTAGCAAAATTAGGAGTGAATATTAAAAAGTGTCGAGGACAATCATTTGACAATGCTTCCAATATGTCAGGGAAGTACTCAGGTCTACAGGCACGCATTAAAGAACACAGTCCAAGTGCGGTTTATATACCTTGTGCCAGTCACTCTTTAAATTTAATCGGAAATTTCGCTGCAGAAAGTTGTAGCGCTGCGATTCAATATTTTATGTCTGTACAGAATTTATTCGCATTTTTTTCTGCGTCAACCCATCGCTGGCAAGCTTTGTGCAAAAAGCTGGAAAAGTGTGAACATGCCGGCTCAGTAAGAGAGTTTCAGACACAAGATGGTCAGCAAGAGCAGATGGTGTACGGGCTATAAAACTTTGTTACACCCATATAAAAGAGGCTTTAGCTGAAATCTGTGGCTCAAAAGAAGAAAAAAAGACCACAATAGTCGAGGCAACTTCACTTATGAAAAAAATGGAAAAATATGAAACCAGTGATTTGGAATACCATTCTACAGAGAATAAATGCTACTAGCAAATCACTGCAATCAGTGGAGTGTGAACTATTAAAAGGCTCTATTCTACTAAGGTCACTAGAGAATTTTACTGAATTTGGAAAAGTTGAAAAAGAAGCAACTGTGTTATCAGGTCTATCATTTGATGAAGAAGATGGACAAGCTCGTAGGCCAGAGAAGAGAAAAATGTTTTTCGATGAAAGCAAAGAAGTCGGTCATGAATTTGCAAGAAGGGAAAATTTCATTTTCAATTCATTTTATGTCATATGCGATAGCACCAATGCAGAACTATCTCAAAGAACTCAGACGTATGAAGCTGTTATAGAACATTTTAGGGTATTTTTTGATCAAAGATTACCAACTGAAGCAAAAAAGAACCGTATAAAAAAACTGAAGGATATTTACAAAAATGACATTGATATTTCTAATCTTGACGATGAACTGGACCAGTTCTTACTATTTCTACAAGAAAACAAAGATACCATCAAAACCGCATCAGAAATTTATCGAGCTGCAAGAGAAATGTCTTCAACTTTTCTTAACGTAGAGATTATTTTGAAAATATTTTTAACACTACCGATATCAAATGCATCAGGTGAAAGATCTTTTTCAGTTTTGAAACGCGTTAAAAACTATTTAAGGAGTACAATGGGAGAAGACAGATTGAACAACATGGCCATATTATACATAGAACAAGAAATTCTGGACGAAATAGATACAGCAAAAATAATTGATGAATTTGCCAAAGAGAAATCAAGACGCAAATTCATATAGAAAACCTTTTTTAAGCACTAAGGTAACTTAGTTACTGTTAAATTTTTTGAATAAATTTCTGATTTTTCTTGAAACACTGAGTTTTATTATTAGCTACACATTGCTGGTTTAAGCAAGTCATTGAAAGTCTAATACTGAAATATTTCCAAAAAAGCCATCACTTCCTTACACTATTTTATTGTTTTGGGGCTTGGGGCTAAGGGCCTCGAAATTTTTACCGCCGGGGGCCTCCAATCGGCTTAATCCGCCTCTGCATCATAGTTGTCGACTCGCAAACCTAAATTTTTATACCGTGATTATCGAACACACGACAACAAAAATCTACTATTGAATAGGCTTTGCGCCGTAAAATTTTGACATGTTTTACACTCTACGCTTAAAAGTGAAATTTAGACTTTAAACATTTTTTAGACGCTAACATTCTTTGCTGAATATTGGCGTATTGTGCATTCGCGAAATATAGTAAAAGTAAATGTGTAGTAAAAACTAACCAAAAATCACCCGGCTATCTGGCAAAAAACGCAAAACTTTCCATGACACATGCACAATATTTATTTTTAAATTACAAGAAAATTCACTCTAATTTATTTGTCTTTTTGTTCTTCGTTTTTTTTTTATATTTGAATCGTCAAAATTATATTTCGCACACAGAACTAATTAACCTTAAAAACGTCATTTTACTTTTATTTGTTTAGTAATTTTGTATCTGTAGATATATCAAAAGAGTTTTGTAATTTATTTAAATATTCCACGAATTCATCACTTACGTTATTAGTTTCACTAAATTGCGTTAATGATTTTAAAGGAATGTTTAATATGCTGTATATTGTAACGAACTTATGTTAAACCTTATCCCACGAACAAGCCTGCGATAAAATAAATCCTCGTTATAACCAAGTCTCTAATGCGTTCATACTCGTTAAAAGCGAGTTTAATTAACATTACTAGGATACAAAACCAAACAAATCTCGTACTTTTGCTCGTTACAACCGAGTTTTCGTTATAAACGAGCTCGTTATTCGTGAGTTCCACTGTGTATATAATTCGAATTTAATAGTTTCAGCCGGGAATTCGTTTAAACCGAGATCATTGTAACCCAGTCCCACCCTCCTGTACATTGTGTGTGTGTGTGTGTGTGTGTGTGTGTGTGTGTGTGTTTTGTAGAATAAACAAACTTTGAGTACATAAGTAATCAGCGATCTACATACGACAGACGATAAGGTTGAAAACTTTAGACTCTAACCTTACACCCTTTAAACGTTCAAAGAGAAACTTTGAAGGCGTTAACTTAAAACCAGCCTTTCAGTACACATATCACTTCCTTTTAATAACAAGAATTTTCCGGCTGACATCCACGTGTTTTATATTATAACACCAAAAAAGTTTCGCCCTCTCCGTGATGTACCTCACCATAAAGTGGCGAAACTGTGAGGATGTTAATAATAATATCAATTAAATCCTTAAATTAGTAGTGACCGTCAATCAATGAATTTTTCCGGTGAAGGGTTTGTGAGGATCGGTCACTAAATATAACACAAATTTAAATTATTTGTGTCGACGTTTCGACAATATTTACTGTCATCATCAGGACCTGTGTATGAATACAAAAGACATGTCAAACACAAAAGAACAATTATTTGAGTGAACATATGTGTGTAACCTTGTATATGTATAGGAGTTGAGACATTTTGTTTTACGTCATCAAATGTTTTCCTTAAACACAACGAGAAAATTATAATATTACAGAACTTAATTTATACAATATATTACAATTTAAATTAATCATAATGTAATGGTACTTGTAATAAATTATAAAAGCAGTAATAAGCTATTCAATACTGTAACGTACAAAAAACGTTTATACATATACCTGTCACAAAAATACACACATACGCACGCACGTCCGCGCGCGCATTCACATACCCAAACACGTTTACTCAAATAATTGTTCTGTTGTGTTTGACATTACTTTTGTATTCATACACAGGTCCTGATGACGACAGTAAATATTGTCGAAACCTCGACACAAATAATATAAATGTCCGTTATATTTATTGACCGACCCTCATAAACCCTTCACCGGAAAAAAAATATCAATAAAACGTAGTTGTCAATCATAGATAGCGTTTTATTATATGCGCTTTACCACACAAGTCTGCGAGTGAAAATATACTGTATATCCTTTCTTTTTTTTCGTTTAAACATTTTTAACAACGTTTTCCATGATTCATTACGACCGAAAAACTTCTGTTGTTAAATTTTGACAGATTTTTAATTTTAACAAAAAACAACGCCTTTTCAAACACTAATGATAAATCAAATTTGCGTGACAATGTCAGGGGGGACCTAGAATTTCATTTCGGGGGGGGGGGATTTTTTTTAGCCACATATCGTTTTCTTAGAGTGTCGTTTTTCTCATGTTATAATGAAAATCATAGCAAAAATTAAACTAATACGCAGATCATAGCTGTAATTCACTACTTTCATTAAAATACATTAAAAACACAACAGAGATAGGCTTCCAGTTTGTCTTGCGGGCCTAATAATACCTTTCTGTGGAATATAACATATACTTTAAAGAGAACGTTAAAATTAAGAAAGTGAAGGTTTACAGCAAGTATATAACTGCTGTGGATATAAATGTATTCAACAGGGTTGTATATATAAATTTTACAGCATGTCAAATAATAATGTTAAATAATTTTGTTTAAAAATTTAATGATCGTCAGTCTTTTTCAATTAATTACATTTAAAATTTTTGCTCCAACATTTTCGGATTTCGGGGGGGTATCCCCCATATCACCCCCATAGGTTCGTCCCTGTGTGACATGTTTTGTAGAATATATATGTACGGTTAATTAGACAAATAGCTAACACTCTTAACACGTTTTGATCCATTGTAAAGAAAACAGGTGGCGAAACTAAATTAGTGGCGGTAAACTATATTTTTGTCAAAGAAAGATACCAGGTACCTTTTTAACTGTAACCTAAGTTATTATGGGAATTATAACATAATAAATCAGGTTTTGCTTTGAACCATTTGGTGGGAGCCCGATTGTATATCTGTATCGGGACCGCGATCTCGAAATCCCTTTCGTTCAGGAAGAAAAGTTTATTCTGAAGGCGGTGAACGATTTTTCGTAGGGTCACGAAAACGTACAGAACCTTTAGAGTTTTCAAAACTTTGAAGTATTTAAAACAATAAATTATTTTCCTATTTATTTTACGTTTGTTTCAAATCTATACTGTTTTGTATTAGTAAACTTAATTCTGCAGTACAATGACTTTAATTACAATGGATAAGTAGAAGACCTGTTTGCCAGAAGGAAATACGAGTCTTTCATTTAGTAAATAAAACCAGCATCTTAAATAAATCTTTATAATAATAATAATAATTATTATTATTATGGTAACACAAACTATGGGTAAAAGCGAATATATTTTAGGACATCAGAGGACCACAATTAATATTAGGTCAAGAATCACTGCCTTAAACAAACGTAAGCAGTGGTTGCCTGAAGAGTACAGCAAACATTGGTCACTACTGTTTACAAGATATGTTTACATTCTACTCCCTAGACTATGATAAGACACAAGACTTACCCTTCATGGAAGTCCGGCGATCTAGCAGTGGGTACGCTGTGACTGCTGGTGGAGCGACGCATGTCCCTGACCGGCGTCGGCGGAGGCGGTGACACCGTGCCGTTGACGGGCACCGGCGACGTATGGTGGTTATCCCCTTTGAAACTGGCCTTGCGTACCAGACTGGGACTGGAGAGTCCCGGCTGGGCGCGAAGCATCGTCTCACCGCCACTGGGCACGGAACCGTAAGTGAACGGTTGGCTGTGTTGGCGCGCGTGATACGGTATGTCCTGTTCTGGGTCCGAGCCGCGAGACGGCCGCGCATCGACTGAACTCGTCACTGGCGGCGCCGCGCGATCCGCCGCCCCGCCGCCACCGGAGTGGGGGCCCGCTCCCCCTCCAAGGTCGAGTTTCAAGTCCGGGATGTTCTCCACGGTGAGCAGCATGTCGTTGAGCAGTTCGTCCAAGGCGCGGTGGTGGTCAGGATACGACGGGGTCGGTTGGTTCAGTAGGCCGTTACCAGCTGACGAGATGCCCGAGTCCATGGACACCGTGTGTACGCTGCTGATGACCGCGGCGCCCGACCCGACGCCTCCCGGTCCCGGGCTGCAGTTCGACGGCCCCGGTTCGACTTCTGTCTCCTGTTTCTTGGTCCTGACAGTGGCGTACAGCGAGCCGTCCAGAGGCCCGTACGTGTGGCTAACGTCGCCCTCTGAAACAATTAAAATAACAAATCATTAATAATGTACTCCTCATTATTACGTGATCATGTAGAATGACAATAATTATTATTACAAAACATTTGTTTTTCTAAAACCTAAATTTAATATTTTTTGTTAGACAATGCTGAGGGTTTCTCCTACCAAGTACATTACAAAGGCAAATTACATATTCAACACATTTAACACATACAAGCATGGCCGGATTAAGGCTATGGGTGACCCGGGGCTATTTAAGAGCAGAGGTCCATTTATGAAATTTTCGCGTTTTGGACAATACTTTACTTGCGATCATTTAATAAATATAATAAACAAAATATTGTTCTTAAACCGTATTTTTACTCACATAATTAGATGCCGAAACTGTTTACTATTATTTTATTTATTATTTATTACGATAGAATTAATATTTCGACACTTAACAAGAATCAAATAAGCTTATCTTTTCTAGTTTCATTTTGTGTTTAGTAAGTATTTCTAAGCACATTAAAATTTGAACTACCGAGTTTCAAAAAGGCGTATATTTTTCTCAAGCCTTCTCCAAAAATTATCATAAAACAATTCTTATGGCTTATCAATGGGGAAATTTTGAATGTTAAACTTTACTGCTTTGGCTTTTACCATAACCTTATGTACCTAAGCATGTCCCCAAGTTTCATTTAAATCCGTGATCCACACTTCAAGGGACTCTCCTTGTCAGTGGGGTTTTTAATACTTTGCTTGCTCGGAAAAGTTTATTTATTCATTCAAAAATGAGAATTTTGAAATGGCCGGGCATGGGGCTCCGACAAGGGTGGTCCGGGACTTTAGCAACCCCTTAATCCGGCACCGCATACAAGTAATTTCCCATTACGCCCAGTCATTCTCCTTTGAACACGGTTCTCCACTTATCTGCATCTTCAGAATATTTTAACTGAAGTCCGTACTTGTCCATATCCTTCCGTACACAGTCAATTCTTTTTTTTCACGGACCTCCTCCTCCTCACCCCCCTCTGACTGCTATTCTATCACTGCTTGGGGGATTATACCTTCTTCCGTTCTTCTGAATGCCCGTATCACATCGATTGTTTTTGTTCTATCACTTCCACAACCATGTTTTCCACTTCCACTGTCTGTCTGATTGTATCATTCTTCGCTGTTTCTATCCTGCACCTCCTAGCCGCTCTCCTTCACTAATCCATCGCTGTTAGAAGCAACCTATTCTAATGTTGTACGATCATCGTTCACGTTTCTGTGCTCCGTATAGCATTACACTCTCCACAATTGTCTTCTGTATCATTGTTTTGCTTCTATTTATTATATTTCTATTCCATAAAATCGAATTTAACATTCCTATTGCCCTTTGGTCTTCACACGTTCGTTTACTTATACTAATATTCGATGACATTCTGACATTCTGACATTCTTTCTAAGTGTTCTTTCCACCGCTGTTTGTAATCTTTTAATTTTTGATTCAAGTTAAAAACTTGTAACTCTTCTCTTATATCCTCATTCTTTATACTGTAGAGTATAGAACACCTTTTAACTCCTCTGAAGAACGCCATTTCTGAGGTCTGTATTTTACTGTATTCTTTCTTGGTTGATGTCCATAATTCATACCCATAGGATAGTACAGGGACTGCCATAACTTTGTAGAACTTTGATTTTGTATCTCGACGTACCTTGATTTTAAAAGATCGCTGGAATACCTTGATTGTCCACAGATCGCTGGAATTTAACTAACTTGAATCATAATTCCTATCATAGCCAATACAGAGTTAGATACGATACATATACAAATTATCTTGTTTCGTTTATTCACAAAAAGTGCCCGTTAACTCAAAAACGTTAGGTTCTTTATTTTAAGCGATACTGTGTTATAAGCATTGTATTATATACACATTAAACGTTATGTTTTCCTCAATCATGGATTTTATTTATTTCAGCAGTAAGCTAAAAACCAAAAACCGTTGTCACCTAACCTCACAAATAAAAACAACACGCATTTTCGCTTTGCATTAAGTAACAGGACAATTTACAATTATCACACTTCTTCTTTTTCACGTCGATACAATCGCATATTAAAAACATTGAAAATGTACTGCAGGAACGGATAAAGGAACAGTTCCGATGCCGCTAAACAGCATTTGTTTATTTACTTGTTACTATGGTATTTAACTGTTCTCCATGGTGTTGACATCTTTATACACGTCAACAAAAGGGCATAATTAAAAGGGCCTAAATCGTGCGAACGGGGCAGAATATCAAATTCCAAGTTAGGCAGTGTTTTTTGCCTTGTGTCAAAGGTTACCTGTGCAAACTTTGGTGGCAATCGATGTAACGGTGTGGATTTGTGTTCAGTGCAAATAAATCCTCAGACTTTGAGTTATATATATAGATTATTGTTAAGCCCCCATTTCTGGTACTCTTCATCTAACTTCCGAAGCATGTAACAGATGTCATCCTCATCTTCAGCTATAGTTACGTGATCCTCCACGGAATGCAAAGTACAGAGCTTTTCGTCATTGGCTGAGTTAGATATGATACATATCAAATTAATTAACTTGTTTTGCTTATTCATAATTGAATACTACCGTTTGATATTTTTAGTCATTTGACAAAAATTCGATCGGTTATGACGCGGCCCGCTGCTGCTGCTAGAGGTTCGTGAGTGTAATTGGAACTCACCAAGCTAGATGGCAGTTGCCTGTTGCTATTTTCACCGCCGGTCAGCAGCTGAGAAGAACTGCTTTTCATCATTGAAACTAATGGTGCGTTTTTACGTATACATAAGTTGTTGCCTGTTTGTTTAGTTTGTTTCCCCCGGTGCGGTGCGGTACCGAACGTTAACCAGAACCCACTCTTGTTGCTCCATACACATATACAAGTTGGCGCGAAAATATAACCACCACTACTGTAAACACTTGTATAGATCGCGCGCCCCACGTCTGCCAACCGTTTACCTACAAATTATAGGCCTGCATGTTTTAGTATTCTTACGCTGTGATACTCTCTAAATTCAGTAAATTTCAATTCAAAGTTTTTTTTTTTTTTAATTTCGACTATCTAAACTAACGATATATAGGTGATTCAAAATTGCACGGCAATCTCTCGGGAGCTGATTTTGTAGCTAAAAATAAGGAAAAAAGTCCATATAAACATAGGTCTGAAAATGGTTCATTAGCGAGTTACGGCTCGCGGACCAGTTCACCCTGGCTTCTGTATGGTAAAATGACGCCATACTGAAATTCTTGGAGTATAAATTGAAAGGTAAATTTTGTGGTTTCTTATGGGTTTTGATCTGCAAAATTGAATAAAAGAGGTCCCAGAGCTCTATCTCAATTAGGTTCTAAGAAAAACTGTGTAAAACACATAACAAACACAGGAGTCGAAAAACACACTTTTTTAGATTTGGGATAAAATAACTTTGTTAATTTTCCAATAAACAAAATACAAATTTCTAACCAACTTTGTAGATAATTTAATTATGAGAACATTTATGTGCATTGTCTATTAAAAGTAACTAAAATTTGGAAAATTTGACTTTAATTAAAAACAAAACAGACCAAAATGCGCAAGAAATCAAGGCGAATGGGTTCGCGAGCCGTAACTCGCTAACGAACCGTTTTCGCACCTATATTTATATGGACTTTATTTCTTATTTTTACCTATAGAATTAGTGGAGTAAAATTAGATTTTTACTTCGGAAAAATTACGAATGGCCATAACTTTTTACTGTACATTTGTGAGGATGTTAGGAACAACATATAAAAAGTTACCGACCGTAGAGTGTACGCTCGATTATTTATTTATTTAACAAATTAGTTCTAAAATTCCATTGTTTATGGAATATCTAAAAAAGTTTAATTTTTTTTTTAACTAATTGTGCCATTCGAAAGAATGGCCATTTTACATAAAAAATGTATATAAAGTTTATCTCTAAAATGAAAACTGTAAGCTGCAGAATTTTTTTTCTAACGCACGAAAATGTGAGGCGGCGACACGCAAGTCCAGCGCTCGAGGAGCGCGCGGCCACGAGCGCGCTACACTAAATTTGTTATAACTTTTGATCTAATTGATCAAATTGAGCTCACAAAAATTTAAATGAAAGAAGAATCTTGCAGCAACAAGATATCATGTTTTCAAACGTGAAAAAAAATATTTATAGGAATAATACGTATATAAAGTTACGTCATAGTAGAATTTCCTACAAAATTAATTAAAGACCTGCCATTTTTTTAATTTTTAAGATAAACATCTGAAACTTTCATAGTTTACTCTTGAAATGACATTTAAAAAGGTAAGTGATATAAAAAAAATCTTAAAATTTTAGTTCGAAAAATACAGAGCTCAAAATATTCAATAATTTTAAAAAATGACAAATTTGAATTTTTAGGTCATGTTTCAAAGACCAACGACTTTAGTTTAAAATGTGATATTGAAACTTTACAGGTGCATTTTTTGAAGCTTGAAATCTGTACTTTAAAATGGTCTGATTTGTTTTATCTAAAAAATTGAATTAATAATAAAATTTTACAAATAACTTGTTGTTAAATAAACTTTAATAACGTTTATAAAAAAAATATTTAGCTTACCTAACCAACATATTTTTATACTACGACCTTAAAAAAAGTATATCCAGCGAAAAATAATTTTTTTATTTGTTAATATATGTGTAAATTGTATAAAATACGAAAAAATTACGTTTTTTTTTTTTTAATAAATCGACGTAATATTTATTTTTTAAATGTATTTTCCTGATGAAAATATGAATATAAGTTTACCTATTGATGTAGTTTATAGTTGTGAGTCGAAAATATTATATTTGAATGTTAGAGGGAGATAGAACATAAGAGAACACCTGCTCGGTGAGTATAGCGCTCACCTGGGCCATGCTACTACGTATAGGCCTACGTGTCTAATAGAGGGAAGGGAGAATTTTGAAAGTAGGTCGTTTACTTTTTCACAGTTTGTCTTATGAAGCCAAGCACATCAACCACGTGTTTGTTGTTCCTTGTATTATTTTCAATTTAAAAAGTGTTCTTTTGTAACAATTGCACAAATAGTTATTATTTATAAATGCACGAATTTATATCTTTGAGTCAGTTGTGATTATTACTGAAAAAAGTGTGTATTTCATATATTATGTAGAGATTTGAGGTTATACTTTCGACTAAATAGAATATTTTGACGTGATATTATTGATTAATATTACTAATAATCTTCAGTTTTCATTTGAGGTATTTATTTTCGTTTTCTATATTTTCACGCTAAACCTCGAAGTGCATAAAATTTGCACTACTCGAAAATTTAAAATAAGTTAATTTCATGCTTGAAAATAGAAAAATAAATATCTAGCCGGAGGTCCGAAGGAACTTAAAAACGTTTTCGACATCATATTCTTGTTCAGCGACCTCAAAAACCCCTATATTATCAATTTGAGCAAAATTACTTTGAAATTCATTGAGTTATTTCAAATTTGCCTTAAAAAACTGTTTTTTATTGTTTAAACGATTAACAAACAATTAGCGTACAAATATAAGTTTATAACTTTTTTCTGTAAGACATTTCAAAGTGATTTCAAAAGGTTTTAGGAAAAACTATGCCATTCGTAATTATTCCGAAATAATGCATATTTGTAAGCTATCTTTACTCCACTAAATCAGCTTCCGAGAGATTGCCGTGAAATTTGGAATCACCCTGTATATCTTGTATTCATATGAAACTATAGGTTACAACTGACAGAAAAACCTCTGATTAAACATATCGATTTTGTATATGAATAGTAAAATAATTACCTCTTTTTTGTCCGTCTGGTGGCCTTTTTCTGGTGGCCACCAGACGGACAAAAAAGAGGCAATTATTTTACTATACATATACATATAAGTGGCCTGGATACCGAAAAGCATGAATCTAAAATATCGATTTTGTGAACCACGCGTCATACGCTAACGATAAAAAATAAGCAAAATATACTTGCAAACGTAATTATTATTAGATAACGTACATAAAATATGCAATATGTGTTGTGTGCACGATGTAAGATATAGAGAGCGGATCATAGGTCAATTAACGGTGGATCTTACTCCAGTAGTGAACGTGAGTAATGAAAGATTTTGTTAAGTTCGCATGTTAACTGGGCACAATTTTAAAACATTTATGTCGACGTTTGGATATCAATATCTACATACGGCTATTTCATAAATAATTGACACAAATATATAATGAGTGTTTTTGTGAATGCGCGCGCGCGTATGTTCGTGTGTGTTCTTCTTCTCTTACGTGTTAAGCAAAGGCATGGCCGGCTCTAGTAGAAGGCCGGAATATTAAAAGTGGCAACACTGGAACCAGCTAATATTTGAGGCCGACTAGACGATCTCTTAATTTATGTATTTATTAATCGACAAATAGAAGACTAAAGAGAACTGAATTATTTGAGTTTATGCGACGTAGTGTCCAAGGCAAAATCATAGCACTTGTGTTTGATATTTGGGCGTAGTGATACCACTGGTCAAACTTTAATCTAAGTTCACTTATGTTCATTTGTCTAGTGATAAATCGCTGGTTTATTGAAAATATAGCGATGGCTGTGCGTGAAACTTTAAGATAAAAGAAAAACAAAATATTAGCTTTGAAAACCACTAATGTAGAAAGTGTGGTTAAGTAAAGACGATGTCAAGGAGATAATGACTGCGCAGATTAACGGCAGTCACCAATCAAACAAACAATAGTAATAAATCTCTTAACAGCTGACTGGCTGACTCGTGCCAAGTGTTGACGCACATACACACACACGCACGCACACACTGAGGCGTGCATTCTTCATCGTAACGCTTATGGCTTTAGTAACGCCTGAGGATAAGCTATCGCCATGTTAAATTTAGTGGAGCCTCGATAACACGAATCTCAAGGGGATTATAAAAAATTCGTGATATCGAGGAATTTGTCAAAGCAAGGTTCGTGTTATCAAGGCTAAGATAAGAAAAGTTCGTGTTATCAAGGGCATCATCATCATCATCTTCAAAGATTAAACCAAGGATGGTTTGTTCCGGTCTCAAATAGGCAAAGATTAGAGCTGGTCACTCCAGCGGTTCCTCGGACGTCCCACGCCCCTCCATCTCCTCGGCTTATAGTTCCATAGTTGTTTGGGGTGTGGCAGTCATCCATTCGGCAAAGATGTTCCCACCAATTCAGCCTGTACTGGACGATCCTGTCGAGTATACTCATAATATTCAGTTCCTGCCGTATATCTGTGTTTCATCTATGATCATGGAGAGTATACCCTGCCGCTTGGGGAGTATCATTTAAGCCGTTTGGATGCGAGTGGCCTGGCCTTTCGTTAAAGTCCAATTCTCAGACCCATAAAGAAGTGTGGGAAGAGCCATCACCTTGTAGAATTTTATGCGTGTTCCTTTACTTGCTGACTTGAGGGTTCGCCTGATGGTCCCGCACATAAGGTTGAACTTATGCAACTAATTCACAACGTCGTTGCTTGCATTATAATGAGGCAATTTAGTAGTGAATATGTCCCCTGTTACTAGCATATCGCAGGGTGTGTTATCAAGGTCCTACTTCATAACTTTCGGCTTACTGAGCTCGCTGCCGTGGGTAATTCGTGTTATAGAGGTCAAATTCGTGCTACAGAGGTTCTTTTGAATAAAAAATTCGTGTTATAAAAGTTAATTAGTACAGTATTTTGATCTCAAATCAACGAAAATCAAGGTTTTTAACTAAGGAATTTAGGGTTATAGAGGTATTTTTAATATTGAGTGTTATGGGACATCCAAGGGGATTGATAAAAATTCGTGTTATCAAGTAATTCAGATTACTGAGGTTCGTGGTGTCGATGTGCCACTGTAGTATTACATAAAATATCCGCATTCAGAATGTCCGCAGTCAGATAATAATCTCACTATATGTTAATTATGAAAGGTCCGCTAATCAGGCAAATAGTTGGACGACCTTGAAGACACGTCCCTGATGTAAACCGTAATTCGAAATTTAATATTCAAATATAAGTGTTTAACATAACAAAAACTTGACATAAGAGCCGCTTGAGGATATAGGGGCGGGCTTATTGTATCGTGATGTTGTGCACGGATATTTTTATTCTCAAACGAGGTAGGCCTAATTATTGGTTTTGTCTGCAGTTTGTACTGATAAACGAATAATTTAAACAAACACACAAGATTTTTTAATACCGCCTTGGCCAACTCTTCTATTCACTGGCAAGTACCTACTGCCAAATCTCTCAAAGGCGTTACCTCTCTCAACATCACTCCTCCAAGTTGAATTGTTTATTTAAACCCGTGTCATTTCCAACCAATATTTCTTTTTTTTTTACAATCATCTTCAAGGGAACCTTAAGAAGTCTTCTTTCCATACGAAACAGCGAATCTTCATTCTCTTTCCCCTTACGAGTTTCCGGCCTCCAATTTATTATATACCCCCCCCCCGTTATGTATTCACCCATATGACGCTTCACCTTACTATGTTTTATTCATGTGACCACATTTACAGTCTATAAATTAGTTTTTTATACGTACTTGAAAGCCATCATCATCATCTTCTCATAACACGGCATAGGCAAGCGCTGTCTGTTCCGCCTTCAAAAATCCTACAGCCGTCTCTTCCTGTGTCCTACAGGCTTGTACTTCCAGACTTGTTTGGCCAGTCTGGAATCTGTCGCTCTTTCTAAGTGTTCTTTCCACCGTTGTTTGTAATGTTTTAATTTTGATTCAAGTTAAAAGCTTGTAACTCTTCTCTTATGGTTCCATTAACTTATACGGCCAAGTTTAGAACACCTTTTAACTCCTCTTCAGAACGCCATTTCCGAGGCCTGTATTTTACTGTCTTGTTTCTTAGTTGTTATCCGTAATTGACACCCCCATAAGCTGCCAAAACTTTGTAGAAGTCCCCCTAGTCCAATTGTTTATTTTACCCGTATCACTTCCAACCGTTATATCTTTTGTGTTTCTTTTTTACAGTCATCTTCAAAGGAACCTTAAGAAGTGTTCTTTCCGTGCGAAACAGCGAATCTTTATCTTCTGTTTCCCCTTACGAGTTTCCGGCCTCCAATTAATTATATCCGCCCCAAAGTTTTGTGACGCTCCACCTTAGTGTGTTTTATGCACGTGACCACATTTACAGTCTGTAAATTATTTTTTAAATTTTTGTCTACAGCTTACACGGCTGGTGTCATTGCTTCCAAAATTATTACTAAATACAGGGCTGTTAGGCCGTGGCGGTCGGTTGCCATAGCAACCACCCTCGGGGGTCTTCTTCAGGACCCGTTGGTTGCTTTCACCTGAAACAACTGTCGACGAATATCGTTCGGTGAATATCTGCCGCTACTGTTTTGTACACTCTGTCGCTTTTTGCGGCACAAAGAAGACACCCCCCCCCCCCCGAGGGGGGATACGAAATGTTGCCGACGATGTCGAGGTTCACAGCAACCGACCGCGGCCTAACAGCCCTGTATTTAGTAATAATAATTTTGAAATTATTTTTTTCTTGCGTACTTGAAAGTCTGCTCCAATTTGGCGATAATGAAGCTACGCGTATCGTTAGATAATGTTAAGCGCCGCTTTTTTTGTCGCTTAATTATAATTAAATTTCCATCCTTACTGGCCATTTCGCAGTTAAAGAGGAATGTAAAGCTTTAACATCTTCAGTGTTCCGTTAACTGATAGAAATATTTCGTGTGTACAACAAAGCAAGGCTCATTGTGCGGTGTCACGGCGGTAGTAGCCAGCGCCAGATCTAGGCCTACATTCTCATGTAAATACAGAGCACAGCCATGGTTTCAGCGCATGCGCTTAAAGTAACGGAGATTCCACAGACGAGAGTAATGAGAGCCTTATTGTAAATACTAACACTTAATGGTAAGGTAATCGGTCTATTTGAGATTATCACAATTTGTAATTATTAATTATAAAAATGAAAACCTCAGAATATATATCTATGAAGAATACGTAGTGACAGGGAAGTAGTTCTCATCCTCTATCTTGGATGTAAAGATTTGGAACTTTTGACTGAGAATGAAGACGATTTGCAAAAGCTGCATAAGGTATGTAAAGAATCTCTTCTTCGTCATCTTCTCCTCAACGAAGAGGTTGGTGGACCCGATTGTCTCTTGATCGCCACATACCTTCTTCCACCTTTTATCTCATCATTATTATTATTATATCTCGTTAGCCATGTAGGCCTACTCCTGGCTGGGCCTTCCTCGCCCACAACGCTCTTGATTAGGATGATGAATCAGTTTGAATGGCGCAGGAGATGCCACACTGCAATCAACGTGTTCTCTGTCACTTCGCAGCAGCTATGAAGAAGTTTCCCGGTCGATGTCGCAATTTGTCAGCAACCGACAACGGTGTAACACATCAACTAATAATTTCTCGAACATTTTACGACTTTTCTTGTTTATGTGAAGGACATCAACTGCCAATTATGAAAACCGGTGGTGTCTTTAGGGAAGTATCCACAACAGTTAAATGCGTACCCCTGGGTTGACGATTCTGGGATGCGCAAGAGAAAATTAATTATACTGACAGACTGCCTTGTGTCAGCAGTGTATGTAAATCGAATTCTGGAAACGTTGAAGTAATTCATTATACACACCGAATGGTATGGTTGAACACTTAAATACGGTAGATCGTAATCGACTACACGAGAGTAAGTTGAAAAGTTCGTTGAAAAGTTCGCGGAGTGACGTCTATAACCTGGGGAGGGGGGGGGGCTAAAATTATGTGTGTGTTGTGAGATTCATATTTCACGTAAACACCTGTTAATTTCCAGATCTGTCCTTTGTTTTTCGGTTGTTCGAAATTTAAGTGTCGCGCGTGTTTCGAAAATGCTAAACAGTGGAAGAATTAAGAGAAATGATAAAAGATTGGGAGGGGCGAAAGAAGTGAAACGGAAATCAAATTAACTGGAAAAACGACTCCGTAAAGGATATCAGGAAAGAAAAGAAGATGAAAAAGAAGCAACAGTAACAGCAGGGGCAGAAAAATAAGAAGAAGAAGCAGGAGAAGCAGGGGAAACAACAACAGCAGGAGAAGGAGGGGCAGAAAAAAGAAGAAGTAGTAGGAAGAGGAGCAACAGCAGGAGCAGAAGAAGAAGAAGAAGAAGAAGAAGAAAAGAAGAAGCAGGAGAATAATAATAATAATAACAAGAAGAAGAAGAAGAAGAAGAAGAAGAAGAAGAAGCAGGAGGAGCAGCAACAGCAGGAGGAGGAGGAGGAGGAGGAGGAGGAGGAGGAGGAGGAGGAGGCGGAGGAGGAGGAGGAGGAGGAGGAGGAGGAGGAGGAGGAGGAGGAGGAGGAGGAGGAGGAGGAGGAGGAGGAGGAGGAGGAGGAGGAGGAGGAGGAGGAGGAGGAGGAGGAGGAGGAGAAGAAGAAGAAGAAGAAGAAGAAGAAGAAGAAGAAGAAGAAGAAGAAAGGTGAAGTAGCAGGAGAAGAAGAAAAGATGAAGAAGTAGCAGGAAGAGGAGCAATAACAACAGCAGGAGCAGAAGATGAAGAAAGAAGTAGAACTAGCAGGAGCAGGAGCAAAAAAGAGAAGAAAAGGAGGAAGAGGAGGAGGAGGAGGAGGAGGAATAAGGAGAAGGAGGAGGAGGAGGAGGAGGAGGAGAAGGAAAGCCTCAGAAGCAAGAAAAGTCGATTATACCGTAGTACTAAATTAGACACAACAGTTACACGTCAGTGGTATTCAACCAAAACTTTTAATTCACATAGGTGAATTACACACTTGTACACTTGTACTTGTACACTTGTAACAAGTTCGTCCAAATACGAAATTCACTTAATATAATATTGTTTTATTCAAAACATTTTAGAAAACAAAACCAAGTGTTACAACACAAAAACAAATTCAATTTTATGTACCCTAACAATGAACACGTAACCCAGGGCTCGTATGGAAATATCATTTATTCCTGACACACACGAAATATCCCAAATCCGTTGTTTTAATGAAAACTGTTTTCTACGTGCAAGATAACTGATGAGCGTGGTGAGGGAGAGGCGAGGGGTGTGGGGTGCAGCAAGTGGTTCACCTCTCACGCGCGCACACCTCAAGGTCTCCTACCTTATACGGAATCGCAGTGGCCTAGTCCAGCCACAGCTGGCTCGATTGCCTCGCCGTACCGTGCCGCGTTTACGTCTCATTTTAGCCAATACGCACTCCCACGCTCTCTCTGACGTCACCACCGGCCGGCCGGCTAGACGTTATAAACATAATACCGTATGCGATATGTTACTTGGGACGCTTGCGCTCGGGGAAATAAAGCGTCGGAGGATACTTGACAACAACAAGAAATTAATTAACATACGTAACAAAAGAGGGCACATAGCACTTGGTGCGAAATTATAGTTTTAAAGTATTATTAACAATCATCATCATCACCACTCCAAGGACTGGGTAGTCCTTAGACCCGTGAGCCCCCGTCGTAACAATACTGTCGCTTCACAAGGATTCTAGCGTGCTTCCAGTGTTTATCTCGCCAGCCTTGTTGCAGTCCACGTTCACACTATGAAACACTGTACAAGACTGTACGCGAAATGACTGAAAACTTTGTCAGCCTCGCGACGAGGTGTTTGTCTGCTGCGCAATCTCTACGCTACCGTCAGGTCTAGCCTACGCTAATGCGAGATAAAAACTTGATTACGGCTCATCATAACATTGAAGTTTTCATGGCCCGAGTTATTTTAAGTAAAGTTATTTTCCGGGCTAGTTGGGCCGTGGTACTCTTTTTGTAGATGTAAAGGTTTCGACTGTGGCTGTGGCAGTCTTCTCCACAGTGAAGATGACTTCCACAGTTGCAGCCGAAACGTTTGGACCTACAAAAGGGAGAAGCACGGCCCAACAGCCCGGAAAATAATTTGACTTAATTCATCATCATCATCATCATCATCATCATCACTCCAAAGACTAGGCCTCAGGCCTGTTCCTGAACACCTCTCCTCCTCGGTCTCCGATGTCTCTCTCTTCCCGGTAGGGTGATAACCCAAGGCAGCCACAGGTAGATGCGACTCAAGTGTTCACACCATCTCCTTCTGTAGTCTTCAAAATCTTCTGGTGCAATGATACACTGTTTAATTCGCGTCTAATATCCTCGTTCCTTCTCCGATCCAAGACAGAACAACCTTGCGTCCCTTTTAGAAATTTCACTTCGGCTGCCTGAAACCTCTGCACATCCCTTTTACCAAGAGGCCATGTCTCACTAGCATACAGGAATGTGGGGACAGCCACAGTTTTATAAAATTTCATTCGGGTATCCTTCCGTCTTTTGTTTTTCAGGTAACTATGAATCGTCTCCACATGCGTCTAAATTTTGTTACCTTACTATCCCAGTCAATATCAGTTCCATATGAGGTATTACAATCCAGGTAATTAAAATTACTAACCTGATCCAAAATCTGATTATTCACGACTACCTTAGTTCTTATAGGATACACGCCCTGAAATGCCATCGTTTTAGATTTTGTAGCAGAGATCTGTAGCCCATAGCCTTGTATGATGCTGTTGAACGTAAATATCGCCCGCTGTAACTTGTCTTCTGTTTTCTGTATCATTATCTGCATAAAGCAATGAATTCACATGAATATTTTGCTGAAGTGATATTCCCGAGTCAACTTTAGCTCTCACTAACTATTAACAAAATTCTTAAATTATTAGTGACTTGTGTTGGAAACAAACTGACTAATCTCTAGGCTATTGGGCCGGCCATAGTCTACTCCTTGACTAATTTCCGGGCTGTTCGGCCGGCCATAGTCTACTCCTGTTGTTACTGATAACAGACGTCTCTGGAGGTCATCTTCAGTGTGCAAACGATCCGCTGATCGACACGATGATGGGGTTAGCCCTACCAGACCGTGTCAGTTAGCGAATCGTTTGCACACCTCCAGAGGAGAAGCCGATACGTCTGTCAGTAGCACAGGAGTGGACTATGGTCGGCCCAATAGCCTACAGATTAGTCAGTTTGTTTCCAACACAGCCGGCGCCAACCGTGAAAGCCTTTGGTACAGAATTACCAGCGACCGTCAATCAGTAAATGACGAATGGTTATCGAGGATCAGGCGTTGTCGACTCTCATTCCAATTATATCTGTATGTTTGTTTCTGCTTTGTGCAGAGTGCAACAGGCCTGTGACCACTGCCGGAGGTTACTGAGCCAAGACAGTAGTTTTCGACCAATCCATTTTTTACCTCCCGCTTTTCCATTTAAAATGATTCTTATAAGGTTATATCGGAGTCCTCTTTGTATGTGTCCAAGTATGCGAATTTCCTTCTTTTGATAGTCATAAGTACCGTACGCGGAGCCATTCCGTTAAGTACGGTGTCATTTCTAGTGCGCCTTGCCCGAGAAATTTTAAACAGGCGTCTGTAGAGCCATAATTCAAAAGCACTAATACGATTCATAGTATTTTGTTTAAGTGTCCACGTTATCATTTAGTCATCATCTTCTTAACGGGTTTAGGCTTTAGCGGTCTGTTCCTATTCCACAGTCCACCTTTTCTTAGGTCTACCAACTTTTCTTCTGCCTCTAGGGTTGTAATCTTTCGCTATCTTCGGTATTCTCCTTTCTTCCGTTCTATCTATGTGTTGAATCCATTTTCTTCTGTTTTCTTTAATCCTTTCATTAACAGCAAACATATTTAAATCACTTCTTATCTCATCATTTCTTATATGATCTCGTCTCTTACACCTTTTAACTTATCTCAGAAATTTCATTTCTGCTATATTAGAAGTACGTACCGGCCTCTTTGGAATTCCACTGAAGATGGCAGCCAGTGGTGGTGCTGAAATGTTTGGTTTGTTTGTAAACCCTGGACCACAGCCCGGTACATAGGCCTACTTCTAATATAACTGACACCGGCCGGGAAAGCCTTAGAACAATATTCATTTCCGCCTTTTGTATCTTCTGTTCATCTTTATTCTGTATGACCCAAGTTTCAGAACCATACAATAGTGCAGGTATTGTCATTGTTTTATAAAATTTTATTTGGTTTTTTTTTCTACATTTATTTCCCAACGTTCTTCAAATCGTTCCATACATCCTTGTGGAATTCGTCACTTTATTCTCTATGTCTCTATCCTGATCATAAGTAATGTCACATCCAAGATTACTGATATGTCTTTCTTGTTCTATGTACGTGTTGTCTACGCATATTTTGTTCCGAACCGGTTCATCTCCTATAAAATTCATTACTTTTGTCTTTGATTCAGATACGTTACAGTTATATTCTTTTCCTATTGTATGTAAGATGTATATTTCTCGCTGGAGATCGTCTTCCGAAGTGGCGAATATAGCTTGCCCATCCGCGAAGAGAATGGTTTTCAAGCTTATCATTAGTAATGATCATCATTAGTAATGAATGTTATCATTTAGTAATTAGTATTACCATTTATTAAGCATTAGAAGTATTCGATTGACACCCCAGACACACAATTAAAAAAGTATAACAGACGCATGGAGAAGAGGAAAATACGCAGCAATATTATAAACGCACAACAGTCGATCGACCGTAAACATTCCGCAACAAACCGATTGTCAACCAACTGTTATACCATAGCGTACAACAATAACAAACGATGAACAACTTAGTGAATCAGTGCTCGTGCGGCGCGTGATATTTAACAATAAATGTCGATGTTTCGTGACCCGACCGACGCTAATCGATGTAACACGCAAACCTACAGATTACATCTCTGCATAAATTTATATCGACTGTACATCTCTACTTTTTCATTGATTTCTATGACTATACAGACAGCTGGCTAGTTCCTTCCATAAAAACAGGAACAGGACGTGGCGAAGAAGCTGCACAAATTCTACCGTATGTGCGAGACCCTCAATTAGGAAAACTCTACAATCAACGCGTAAAGAAACACGTCTGAAGTTCCACAAGGTTATGCCCCTCCCCCCCCCGCTTCTCAGAAGTGGACTTTACCGAAATACTAGCAGAAATGACTTATCAGACACGTGGCAAAAAGTACTCTTAAAGATCGGAAAAGAAATGTCTAGGTACGGCGGGTACTGAATATTATATAGGCGCGACAGGATCGCCTATGGTTGGAACATCTTAACCGAATGGATGACTCTTGAATACACTAGCGTGGTGTCCATGTAACCGCTGTAAGAGAAAATACTATCGATTATATCACAGAACAAATACTTTAGTTTTTGAATAATTTGAAATCGTAACAATACTAGTAGGGAAACTTGAAGAAAAGCGTTGCATCGCTTTCGAACTGCTGGGCGCTTCCACCGTCTTGTGTTGCCGGCTCAGACATCGGCAACGTTTTACTGCGTACGGCGTACTGGTTGTCACCGAACAAACTGTGGAGGGAGCGGACATATTCGTCCACGCAATGTGTTGCCGCTGTATAAACCGGCAAAACGCTCAGTTAGCAGCTATGTTCGTTTGCGGAAATGACGCGCCGCAGATACTACGTACCTATTTGTGTTTTGTTCGTTTAGTCTTGTGTTTCTCTGTTTGTCTTTATTATTTTGAATTCGATTATTTGTGTTCCGATTTATTCTGTGTAAGTATAATGGGAGTCAGATCCCGCTGAACCGAGACCCTCTTCTTCTGCCAGTGAATGAAGAAAGAGCATTTGGTACAAGAAAAAATTCGAATTAATTTTTAGGTCAAGATTTTAGGCCTATCACAACCGGCAACAGGTGTTATGTACACACGCCACGCCACTGCTCTTGAACCTCGAACAACTATTGAATTATAAGCCGAAAGGACGGGGAGATGTGGGGTAGCCGAAAAGCGTCGGAGTGACCGCCATTGGTTGCCGTATCTGCTTGGGACCGGAACAAACCATTTTTGGTTTAATTCTTGCTAAAGGTGATGTTGTTAATGATAAAACAGAATCTAAAAACCAGTCTCAAAAGCGGACAAAATTAGTTTATGACTGCAAAGATTAAAACTAAGTCGATGATTACTGTAATTATATTTTCAAACTGTGTATACAAATTATCAAACTGTATTTAATAAATATAATACAATTGAAATTAAATCGATTATTCGTTATTTTATATTAAAATCGAATCAAATCGATTATTCGTTAATTCATTTTAAGACCTCTGAAGATGCTGATACAGTCAGTGAAACGTGCGTCAGTTCAATTAAAACGATAAAAAATAATACAGTCTACTTGCAGGAGTAATTAAAATTTGGTATTATAAGTATCCTGCAAGCAACTGGAAGAGTTACTTATAAAGAAATGATATTGTAATGATTAGTACAGAATCTACTGTATCGTAGGTACGTAATAACTATATTATTGTAAATACTTAGAATAGTAAAATTTCCGAAAAAAAAAAACGGGCGATTGGGCATAAATTATCGTACCCTAGGAAGGGAAAAGACAGGTGATTTGAAAACGTTTGTGTCTAGAAGGCAAACCTTTGTCTATTACTCAGTACAGCAGACCGACCAGACAACAGCAGGTGGTTGGGTACAGGTCAGGAGAGTGGGGAAGCGGACAGTGCGGCTCCACTGGACACTCAAACGGACATTTTTATGGCCGGCGAAAGGTTCGGAAAAGGGTCTATTAATCCTTAGGATGATCTGCCCTTCGTACATAGTAGGTAGCTGAAATATTTGTTTCTGACCATCGGGGACTTCAACAACTTCCTTGTTTCACGACTATGCGCCTCTTTGTAATTCGCATTTCAAGAATTAGTGGCGACAGGGTAAACCCACAGAACTGATCAAACATCTGATATTTAAGAGAAAGTTTAGAATTTTAGCAGTCATTGTTGAGTTGGCATTCGGCCATTGTGTATCAAGTTTGTGTAGTGAACGATGACTTCCTCGATGAAAAATGTGTTAAGTAGCGAGGAAATAATCTAATAGTTCATGAAGATTTCAAATTTAGAAAAGTGTTTACAGTGAAAGGAAGCGACGAAGACTGCTGGAGGTGTAGAAACAAGAAGTGCAAGGCGATACTGTATAAGTTGGAAGATGGGAAGATTATTTCAAAACGAGTTAACGAACATAATCATGATCCTTTGCCACTGAGTGTAATTAACAGACAAGCCATATCTAATTCCATTAAAAAAAAAAGGTTGACAGTATAGACAAAAGACCGTCAAAACTCATACAGTTAGAGATAAATAAAAAGGTAAGCCGCTTGAGGCATGCGGCCCTCGCGAGATTCTTTTTGGTTCGAGGCGCATTTTATGCTCAACACCTGGCTCACCGTCTCTGTTGAGACGCAGATCGAGTGAGGAGACTCAAACATCCCTACTGGAAATGCTATCGTGAAAGCACTGTCAACAAATAAGCGATAGGCTACACGCGAATTGTACAAGTTTTCATAGACAATCGGTGGCTCAATTACTTGTCACAACGATGCGTGAAAATTGTTGGAAAACCGGGAACATCGGTTATTATTATTATATTATTTATTTGTTTAGCGAGAAAAACCAGTTGAACAGACCGGAAGAATTTCGTACATTATTAGAAATTAGCAAAAATTTGCAAAACATACAGCCATTATTTATTTATTTAAAGTTGTCAATGTTGGAAACAATGATTAAATTAAAAGCACTGTATTCAAGAATTCAAATCGATAATTATACATATTTCCTTGTAGGTTTTAAACTGAGTTTTTTCACAACCGGATAAACTTTAACCGGGTATGGGAACCGAAGCAGTCGCTTGCATACGATATCACTATTACTCAGTATGGTATTCGAACTTGTTACCACCGTTTCTATCTACACAAAGAGGTTGTTCACATACAAAGAGATATCGTTACGCTACGACAGAGCAGAAACAACAGCGACCGCAGTTCCAGCTCCTTTCTTAACGTTTTGTGCGAAGGCGTTGTGCGGAACCAGTGCCTTCTAGGTCTCTCCGTTACCTTAAACGACATTGTTGCTGCTACCGCCATTGTCTCTTTTCTTTCTCACCGCGTCTCCCATGGCTCTCGTCTGTCTACGGGCAAAACAATTTAAATACATATCGAGCGGAGTTCTACGGGCCGTATACGGTAATATTGGGCGGCGGGTTTTGGTTTCTATTCTAGCCTTTGCGTAACACGAAACGCCGAATTGCGACACCGCAGCGCAAGATGCATAATGGATGGCATACGGTGTATGGTGCAATTCGGTTAAGCATTCAGTACGCGTTGCTTGCGCTCCGTGTCGGCACGTCCACGTGTGGGTGTTCCACTGTTGTAAACACGTGGTGAATCATCTCCGCTGCGCACAACACATTCCATAATGACACAACAATTACTGTATTGTTACCATCCCACTAATAACTGCTGGCGATTTAATTAGAAACGGAGAGTAAACCTTGGGACAGAATTTGGTATAAATGCACACAATAAACGCATTTGCTGACGATAGCTCATAGAGAAACACGGTAAATACAACGCATATTGACTACGTAATATCTGCTTCGTCTCATACGCCAGGAAAGTAATATGAAAATTTTGGTGTCCAAAACGAAACCATGGCTTTTAGGAACGACGTGGTCAATTTATTGATAACAAAGCTTTAAAACGTCAGCCATGTGACTATTCAGGGTAGGGAGATACGTTTTTTTGTAGAAACAGAGAGTAATCAACACGGCAAATAAGTTTCAGACAATTTTTGAGACTATCTGTAGTATGGAGATGAGATATCTTAGAAAGGTTGAAGGAAAGACAAGAAGAGGTCGAGTCAGAAACACTACTTAAAAAAGAGTGAATCTTAAGACAGTACCTTTGAAAGATCAAATTAATAAAGCACAGTTGGATTGACTTGGACACGTTCAGGGGATGGAAGGGGGTAAACTTCCAAAACAACTGTATGAGGCAAGAATTGCTGGGGCCGGAGAAGAGTCAGTTGGGAGGACAATGTGAGCTGTTCTCTGTAGGGGCTGGAAATGAAGTGGAACGAAGCTAAGGGCCTGGACACGCAGAGATCACGGTGGCGAGACCTTTCCTCAACCTCTACACCTTGCGGTAGAAGAGGACTGAAATAAGAATAATACTAAAGTATCACAATTAACAAAACAAGAAATTTGTCGCGTGCACGATTTCGTGTTATACAAGTCCGTTATTTTCAAGTTAGCAGTATTTTGTGCTTAAATCTACCTTGGAAGTAAAAATCATTCCGTAAGGATTCATTAAATCGTTAATACACGATTCGTTTAATCGTTTGTCACTGAAACGAAGAAGAAGAAGAAGAAGAAGAAGAAGAAGAAGAAGAAGAAGAAGAAGAAGAAGAAGAAGAAGAAGGAGAAGGAGAAGAAGGAGAAGGAGAAGAAGGAGAAGAAGGAGAAGAAGAAGAAGAAGAAGAAGAAGAAGAAGAAGAAGAAGCTCAGCGTGCCAAACTACAAATGAGTCTGAGGCGCGCAACAACACACTGCTGGCTGCCGAGAAACCGTTTCCTCATGTTTATTTATCTAAATGTGAATTCAGAAAAACAAATTGTCTCTGCAACAACGAAAAACAACTGAAATAACATTTGTAAGAACAATATATATATTTACAGTGTAGCTACATCGCAACTCTCATATAGCGGCGTTGGTTATTTTTGTAGATATAAACAAATCTCTCTCTCTCTTACCTCAACTAATTGGTTTACATTATATTCGTTGTAAACATTTGTAAAGAGCAAAGAGATAGTTACGACCAAATTGTTATGTGGATTGTTTCCGCATGCTTAAAGCTCATACTCATGCACTGTATTTACACAGATATCTCATTTTATTTGTTATAGTTTCGCGTTCCAAGATTTACGTGTGTGTGCGCGTGTTTATAAATACATTATTTAAAGCAGTATAATGTTGCAGCTTATACGTTATACTCCCGGTGTGTATGTGGAGATTATGGTTCGTCAGCCCCCCCCCCCCCGTCTCTTGCCAGAGCATATTTTAAGCAGGTATTAGTGCCGGTGCCAAAAAGTGAGAAAAAGGGGAAAAATCAGCAAATCACGAAGGCGCGTTTGCATTTGCATATACATATTATATTATTTTTCTTTCTTAACTAACATATTTAGTTGTAAAGCAATTTAATATGAAATGTTTATGCATTTTTCATTAAAAAAAATTTTTTTAAATAAAAAAACAGTGTTCAAGATTTTGTCAGTCTCAGTCTGTGTGTGTGCGCGCGCGCGTGTGTGTGTATATATATATATATATATATATATATAATTATAGTACTTTATATATTTTTAAGTAAACCAGTGATAAAGGTTATGAATTTGTAACAGGCCTCCATGTAGTAGTAATGTGCACATCACACTGTAATGTACTTATTGAATATTACAGTACATAATTTATTATAGTGAATCCATTTGAGTGTTTGAGGTTTTTTTATTTATTTTTTTTTAATTCTCCTAATGTCTCAAGCATTTGTGTCTATTTTTACAGTTAATTTCACGAGTAAAGAATGAACACGATCATGGTCAAGTTAAATACAAATTACATAATTTTCATTATGATATAAAAATCATATAATCACACACACCCACACATTAGTTGGTTTAGTGCCGCCTAGTGCAAATTCCTTAAAATATGCTCTGTCGCTTGCTGAAACTCTCTTTCCTTCCGCAACGACGTCTTCCTTCCCCTACCTCAGAACCATTAGTACGTCTGCACCACCACACCACCAATGAGGGTCAAACCCCCCCTCCATAAAGTCACCCTCACCAAGCTATTTCTGATTAGAGCCCCATGTAACTTCCTATTCTCTCATAACTTCCAATAAATTAATAAAAATGTATTTATACAATTACCTAGATGCTAAGAATCCTGAATTTCTCACGTGTCCTGGCGAAACCGACCTTCAAGCTAGTCTCATCCCCCCCCCCATCAGTAGCAGCTCCTAGTTACCCCTCTGTGTTAGCATATCTTTGTAAAAATACGCAACTGCTTGGGTGTGCGTATGTAAGACTACCAGATTCTGTTGAAGGAATATATAATTGATGTGTATGTACCACATAGAACGATCAGACGTCTTAAACTGCATCAAAAATATTTGAAAAATTCTCAGAATATATCAATTAACAAAAAAAAAAAAAAAAAAACTGCTTGTCCCACAGAATTCCCCTTTATAGAAATTTTCAATTAGTCATGTGCCGTCTAGCAAGACGCGGACGACTGCACACACGCGCGCGCGCGCTGCCGCCGGAAACACAATTTATATTAGGTGAAAACGGGACGTGTTGTGCACGTGTGTGGGCCACGTGCCGTCGTGCGCATGCGGAGGCTTCGACTCCCTTAATGAAGGCATCAAACAAGGACGCGTTGTGGCAGTAAATGAAGACGTTTTGAGGTCTCTATAACATGACACCATGCAGCTATATCAAGTATTATATTATATAAGTCGTTACGTGTAGGGCGAGCTTGCATCGACAGAAAACATATTGTATGTAAAACTTATCTACGTACAGTCAGTATGCCCAGTGTCATGACTACGTGAGGGATAATAGGACCAATTCATCCTCTCCCCAGAGTTTTTCAAAATTTAATCGAAATCCCATAAGCACATAACGTAGGTCTACTTAGCATGTATGCAAGGTGCATTGTCAAAATAAGGTTTATAAATAATTGCGGAAATAAAAGAAATTACAGTATTCGTAAATTAATAAAATTAAGAGTTAAACAAATGTCCACACTTAAGACCAAGGTGATGGCTTTTCGTGGAACTGATCCCGTACGGACAAAAATTTTTATAGATGGTACTGTCCTGGAACAAGTCAGCAATTTGGAATACTGGGGCTACAATTTGTCTTATAATGCAAGCAACGACGTTGTGAATAAGTTGCATAAGTTCAACCTTATGTGCGGGACCATTAGGCGAACCCTTAAGTCAGCAAGTAAAGGAACACGCCTAAAATTCTACAAGGTGATGGCCCTTCTCACTTCTTTATGGGTCTGAGAATTGGACTTTAACGAAAGGCCAAGTCAGTCGCATCTAAGCGGCTGAAATGAGATTTCTCAGGCATGTGGCAGTGTATACTCTCCATGATCATAGAAGAAACACAGATATGCGGCAGGAACTGACTATTATGAGTATACTCGACAGGATTGACCAGTATCGGCTGAATTGGAGGGGACATCTTATCCGAATAGATGACTACCGCATCTCCAAACAACTATAATTTATATAAGTCGAAGGGACAGAGAGATGTCGGACGTCCGAAGAAGCGTTGCAGTGACCAGCTCGTGTCTATTTGCTTGGTAACGGAACAAACCACTTTTGGCTTAAGAAAGTTAAAGAGTTTTCTTAACAAGACGGTCACTAAATATTGTCAACGTACTTCACTTTGGTTACTCATAAACTTGAGACGCAAGGCATTTATGAAATTATACGGCAAGAATCATGAATTTCTCATTTGTCCTGAGGGTAGTGGGGAGTACCAGCTTCACGCTATCAACCCCCCCTCCCCAAGTTCAGCCTCTAGTTACACCACTGAATACCCAAAACATTACGGATCGCACGGTAATAGATTTGTTCTCGTTTTCAACTTCAGCTATAATTAATTGACGTGTTTGGAGAAAGCATTAATTACAATCTGTTATCAACCTTTATCATTTTAACGTTGTCGTGATTAGTCGCCAAACAGTTAATTGCTCCGTACTAGACGAGGTGTTTCGATGTCTCCAACATTATCAAATCCTAGATATTGATAATGGTGTACACACAGCAAAGCCCCGTCCAAATGGAAGCCGCTAGCGATTCGGAGTCGTTACGTTAATGAAATAATTAAAATTTTATACGTAAACTAACTTGTAATGCATTGAAATTTTTACATTACAGGGCTCCGTCGAAAGCAGTATCACGCTTGGAATAGATTATCTAGCGCTATAAAATGTTTGGCAACATGAAAGAAATTTCCTGAAACAGAACTCAGCAATCATAGCAACGTTATCAGTCGATTCTTTCTTTCAGCATGTAGTTCCGTTGTTCACACGTTTCAGTACAGCAGGTCGACAGCAGAGTCTCGACGACACAGTGCGTCCGCTTCATTACGGACAGCCTAATAATTTACAGACTAATTCTAAATTACAGCAGAAACTTAATATTATATCCTATATAATAGGATCGCCCAATATCGGCTAAAACTATTGGAACATCTTAACCGAACGGATGACTGCCGCATCCCCAAACAACTGCAGCTAAAGGAACGGAGGCGCGCGGGACGTTCGAACCCACTTTAAAGACAGCAATATGATTAGTTAAACTTGTTTTTACTTTTTGTATAAAACCGACACGACTGGACCAAATTCAAGATACGCTACTGAAAAAGGGCCAATTTGGGGGGGGGGGGGAGTGTCGCGATAGAGAAAAGATAATAATTATGGATCAACAGCCATGTAAAGAAAATCGAAAATATAGTTGTTTCTTCAACTGTGTGTCAGATCCGATTTTTGATGCAATCTTAAATAATCTCTTAGTGGAATAAACGAGACGTATTTGCAGCAACGACTTACAACCTGAATTCCACAAAACAATTCGCCAAGATTAGTTGTGAACGCTACACCGGATGCAGGGAGTTCAGTATTGTATTTCTGACAGCTGTGTGGGGCGCATGCTCGTGCACGCGAACCATTTCTGAACTAAAGTTCAACCAAGACTCACTGGCGTCAGTTTTATTCTCTCCCTCCCTCTCTCACCTCCGTTGTTACACTTATTCTCGCCTGTCCTCCTTTCATCGCGCCCTCTCTTTTCTCCCTACCATCGTTCTTTTTACTGTGCCGAAATATTAAATTTCAGAAAACACATACACACACACACACACACACACACACCTCTATATTAAGGGTTAGATTTTCTTTAAATATATATAAGAGATAATTAGATACGTGGAACAGGATACAATAAGTTAGAATTATTACAGTAAAATCAGAAATGTGAACGACCATGCCAGTACTTAGATATATGAAAAGAAATGCTTTCCAAATCTGTTATGAAACACAGCTGACCTATTAAAAGATGGTGTAGTCATATACATATATATAACTTATTTAATTAAATTGTTATTTTATTCCATTAGAGTTTCAACACGTTTCCAATTTTCAGTACTGGTTTGAATTTGTTCTTCAATTAAAGTTTAACTATTTTGTTTTTAATTTATTCCAAAGTTATCCAAACGTTAAAATTAGGTTAAAATCGTTGTTAAATGGTCTTTTGGAGATGTTTTAATAAAATTACACTTTCCAAATTCGAAAAACAACGATAATTATTCCGCGAATGGGTAGTTAAATAATTCATTACATTACTTTATGAGTAAATAATGAAATTATAATTAAAGAATATCAAAAATGGGGGCTAAAGGTAAATATGAATTAAACAAAATAGGCCTACATGGCAATAGGTGACTTTCATCAAGACTTGATATTGGAGGAAGACATGGAGAAGATTTCATATACAGAGGAATACAAGTATTTGGGGGTGAAAATTAGGGCCATTGGGAAGCAAAACAAAGAAATACAAAACAGAATTAATTTGAGAAAGATGGCTATATCTATACTAAATGGAATTCTGTGGGATAAGCAAATTACAGCAGAAACTAGAACCAAAATATTTAAAACCATTGTTAGAAGTATAATGACTTATGTATCAGAAGTTTGGACTACTAATAAACACACAAGAATAAAATTAATGACACCAGAGACAGACTTTTAGAGACGTTCGGCAAGAGTTCCAGACGTGAGAAAATTAGAAATGAAGCCATTAAGGACAGAATGAATGTGAGAAATTCAATTGTTGACTTTATCCAAACAAAAAATTACAACGGTATGGACACACGAAAAGAATGACACAGGAAGGTTGCCAAGGAGAGTTATGGAATGGACCCCACCAGGAAGAAGAAAAAGAGGAAGACCACCTATCACCTGGATAGAAGAAATTCAGACTATATTGAGAGAACAAGAAATTGAAGAAGATCTTTGGATGGACAAGCAGCAGTGGAAGATGAGAATTCAATCACTTCTGTAAACTTTGGTTCCGGAAAATGTGTATACATTGTACAGCCGGAAATAATAATAATAAATACTAATTAAACGAAATAATTAAATAAATTACACATATCCGAATATAATTTTTTTTAATTTTAGCATGGATATGCCGGTTTTCATAACAATTCAATTCGTAATATTTCCTCTTCAAATAGTTGACAAATTTTACTCGGAACTACTAAAATATACGCAAAATCACTAAAAAATATGTGTCACTGAGCTAATAGTTTTAATCTACTTATTATCTGTACCGTGTGTGTGTGTTTTGTAACTCAATGTCATACGGTCGGGTGTGCTACACAATATTGTGGCAATATACATGGCAGGCAGCCACACGGAGTTTCCGTTAATTACCGATGAAATTCAGACGGCTGCGGCCCTGACCTTGCACCTATATACTATATATGGTATTTATGCCAGACAATGGTGACCCAGTTATGTGTTCGCGCGCGCGGCTCCCAGCCTCAGTCGTTTCCTGTGTGTGTACCATACAACGACAACAAACAACAACAGCAACAAGCAATAAAGGAAAAGTGGAAAGTCTGACTGTACTATAACGTAACTGTCGTGGGTATGATACCTCGATCCAACAGATGACTCACGCTTGCACATGACTTTACTGTGCAGTGTAGTGTCTGTCGGCAGTGCCGTAACTGCCTGTCTTGGAGGGGGGGGGGGGCTCAGTCTATTACAAATTTCCATAATCCCTTAACGCAGTCCAGTTACGTGTGTTAGCTTACAATATTTGTAAATTAATAAACTAGAGGCAGTTTAGCAGTGAATATGTCCCCTGGATATGTTACTAGCATATCGCAGGGTAAGACGTATGGTGGGGCTACCTTCAGGCTTAACGTCCAGCCCGATTGTCTGTCTGGGTGTTCTCCTATAAACTGGCTGTCTTAGCAAACTAAAGAGACCAGCTTTCCCTGTTGAAATATCCATAAGGATCCTTAATGTGGTGGTTTCTCCTTGCCACCCACATCCTACGTCGTTGACCAATCGCTGGGATGTCCGAGGAAGCGCTGGAGTGACCAGCTGTAATATTTGGCTATTTGAGACCGGAACAAACCATTCTTGGTTTAAACCTTGAAGACGATGATGAATAAAGTAGAGTATACTTAATAATGACAATCGCTCAAGGTTTGGTAAATAACGTACAGATTTGCAGCCTTAAGGATACGCGTTTTGTTCCCGGCCGTTTGCGTGCGGTTGGGAAACGCATTGAATTTAATACACAGGAGGCAATGAAATTGGTCACACGGACGTGGAAAAAACCCACGTTCGTCAACTCTGCTGCGTTTTTAACACGCACGAGGGTGGTCTCAGGACTATTCAAAGATAGGCTACTGCTAAAATAGCATTTGTTTATTTACTTGTTACTATGGTAATTAATTTTGGTCTCCATGGTGTTTTTGACATCTTTATTAAAAAAAATGTGTAATGTAAAAAAATTGTCTTAATAAAGATTTATTTACCACTGATAACTAATGTGTTCTTTAATCTAAACACGGACGTTTCTGTGCAGTTGGGTTTTAACCTTTATATACACATTTAACCTTTATAGCCAGAGCTGTAGGGATGCGCGAACGAGACGTCCCAACGCTGCCGTCCGATTCTAAAACGCCTGTGTGACTACACTTCCGTCCGTGCACGTACGAGAAAAAACGCTCGTGTAACCGTACCCTAAAAACCATTACGCAGGCGCCAGAAAACGAAGGCAGAGCCAATTAATCTGCCTGTATCTTTTCCACCCAGATATACTTCCCTTTACAGCGTTGTTTATGTCATGGCTTTCCTAGTCTAATATCTCTACGGTTTGAACCGTGCAAAGGTAAGATACTAGTTTCTTGACTTTAATTCCCAAAAACGAGAAGATTTATACGGCCGATTTTACACGAGAAATAACGTACACAAGAAAACAAGAAATGATACACAGAAATAATGTACACAGGAAATCACGAACTATGAGCTGGTTAAAACATTCTTGGGCCAAAATACTTAAATCAAAGCCGAATAGAAGATTTATCTGGAAATTACCCATCGCTTAGAAGTTTTAATTTAGACTAACTAATTCTCTTTCTCAATAAAAAAGAAAGGGTATATTAGAATTTATAATACAATTTTATATTAATTTTATAATAACAAAAATCCACTCAAATGTCAGGTGATGTTAATTTTTTGAATCTCCAGAACCACCACATGCTCTTACAAGGGCGTTTAGAGGTCTACAAAAGGTTACAATTTAGAGCTGTATATTACTTAGTAACGTTATTAGTTATTGTAACATTTTAATTAAACAAAAAAAAAAATTAAACAAAATTAGCAACTAAGAAGAACGTAAAACCACTGAAATACAAAGACTTGAGGTGGTTTAGCGATTTTTATTTTTTACTATGTCATTAATGCAGGGGCAGAAAAGTATTAACTTTTCTCTGAGGACGAGATTAATCAACACAGTCGCGAGATAATGCTTGAAAACAGAAAAAGTTTAGTAAACATACCGGATCGAACCGGTAGCCGTGGGAGTCTCTCGCTTACAAAATGCGACCGTGTGGAGCGCGATCTTCACACACACAGCGCCATTTAATAATGACCCCCCCCCCCGACACGCCTTCACCGGCAAAGGTAATTTCATTATTGATTAATTACACGCTTGGCGTAATAAATTTCGAATTCCTTTTTTAGCGCAAAACGAAAATCATTAACGAACCCGCGGTCAATCACTGTGCTGTCTTGTATGGAGAATGACCTTGTTGAAGGTCGTTAAGTTCTGCGCCGCTTAATTATCATTTCCCCCTAAAAAATATGCGTTACACATTATCATATAAGCAGCATTTCTTTCTTGTACTTAACTATCAAGGTAGTATTGCAGTGTTTAAGCAAAATCATCGTCACTGTGACGTCACTGGGCTTGGTAGGTCATAGCGTTCTTCAGGACATGCCTCAAATCGCCTCCAACCGTCCTCTCACTCCAATAGTTTTATAGGTCCTCTTTTACGTTATATTACTCTTGATCTTCCTCGCTGGCGCTGACCAAAAGCCCTTCCCAAAAATGTTTTTCTAGTATGTAACATGGCCAACCCACCTGAGTCTACTCACGTTGTTTTCAAAATTTGATTTCCGCTGTTTGTATCTTCTGTTCATCTTTTTTTCTTTATGACCCAAGTTTCAGAACCACACAGTAGTGTAGGTATTGCCATTTTTTATAAAATATTATTTGTGTTTCTTTTCTACATTCATTTCCCAGCGTTCTCCAAATCGTTCCACACATTCTTGTGGAATTCCTATATCTCTACCTTGATCATAAGTAGCTCACGTCCAAGATAGTTGAAATGTCTTACTTGTTCTATGCATATGTTGTCTATGCATATTTCGGTCCGAACCGGTTCATCTCCTATAAAGGCCATTACTTTTGTCTATGTTTCAGATATGTTACAGTCATATACTTTTCCTGTTTTATGTAAATGTATATTGCTCGCTGGAGATCGTCTTCTGAAGTGGCAAATATAGTTTGGTCATCCGCGAAGAAAATGGTTTTCAAGCTAGCTTTTATTTCGGTGGACCTTAATACCGTCAGGGGATTGTTCTTTCCATTTTCCGAGATCATCTAGATAAAGGTTGTCTTACGCCTTGGGTTGTTTCAATCGGGATATATTCTTTTCCGGTGTCTATGAATTCCAGCTCTTAATCAGTATGAAAAAATCACAAAATACATGAGACGACAGCTGTAACAAGCACGCTGACACACGCACACGCGCGCGCGCGCACACACACACACACACACACACACGTCAGTCAGTTAGCTGACGAATCAGTGCAGTGAGTGATTGATGTTACGTTCGCAATTGAACAAACGAATAATGTCAACTACTACAATCGGATTTATTGAATCAACAATAATAGTTTGATTAAATAAACTGTATTCCCATAGTATTAGTAGTAGTTGTTTTACGTACGCCGGTCGAGTAAGCAATGACGTGCGACACACACACACACACACACACACACACACACACACGACGAACACGGATGTGTCAGCTTCTGCCTGTCGAAACGTTTGGTTTTGTTCTGTAACAATACGCGGTACAGCGGTAAACAGTCATAACGAAGGAGTCAGTTGTGAGAATATAGTACAATGGCTGCAGTTATCGTCCAGACCTGTGTACAGATTAAATAGTAAGTACAACATCTGTGGGGTGTTATGCTATTCGCTACTGAATTAACTAATCTGTGATTGCCGAGCCCTACGTTCTTTGAGAGCCAAATACAACAATCTGCCACGTGTTGGGCAGCCAAATACAAGATTTTCTTTGTATTGGGAGTTTTTGATAATTGTAATGCTAACAATAATGTATTAATTAATCTGTGATTAAGTATTGAATATATTAATTTGCATAATGAGCTCGTGTAATCAATAAATAACACGTTAATTACTTTACGTTAGCATAACTATTGCATGGAGACTCTAGTTGTTGCATTAATAAAGAAAATAAAATAAACTACCTTAAATCACTCAAATGCTATTACTTTCTCGTTCTGAGGTAATTTGACAATGATGAACGCATATTGATAAAATAAACACTTATTTATTAACATTATATCATTCATTAAATTCAATATATAAAATATGGATGATTCCCTGTAAATACATACATTCATAAACTCATGAAAAGAACATAAAAGAGCACATGTTTATACATCAAATTACAAGGTAAATCCAATACGTTGTTTGCTGAAAAACATACACATACATATATAATGTAATCGATATATAGAAACACAAATATTCAAACAATAAATCCTATACTAATGCGTTCATCGTATGCCTCAGATGGATGGCGTTGATTATATTTATCATGTTTAAATTAAATGCTCAAGGGGTGTTTCTTGAAAAAAGAGACAGGACAGTAGAGTTCCTTATGATAAGAATAGCATAAAGATTACTTGTTTAGGTGAATTATCCGATATTCCCATCGGCGTAACTCCTCTCTGCTGGATCATGTGTGGGAAGCTGTGGTCACTGACACTTAACACACGCGAAACAGATTCACTCGCGCTGTGTGTTCGTATTAAAGTTCATCGTTAACTATGGTGTATATATATATGTCTGTCTATTGTTCAACGTTTGATATGTTCATTACTGTTAGTGTTTTGATGCCGCGGTGTAATTGTTCCACATGATATTGAATCGCACCGCAACACTGTATAATGTTATTATTTCGCCGTCCGGTATTAGATCAACGAAAGTTCTACGCGTCGATTATTGATGTAAGTGTGACTGGTTAGTTCAATTCTGAATTAGAGTATAATAAATAATTCTATAATTGTTAAGCACTGGCGTATGTCGCATGTTTTTAGACACTGAAAGTACACTATTACCGGATACGCGCCAATATCGAAATGTCTAAGTCTCTTAGTTATATGACGCGTGGCAAAATTTCAAAGTCCCACTGCCGTCCGTATGTTAATCGAACTTTGACGACCGACTGTTGAAAATTATAAAGACTGTTCAAAGTATATGGTTGAAAAATTATGAGAGACTGTCCTCCCGCGTGCTCTGCAAGCAGTTTTTATCAAACATCGTGTACCACAATGCACCGTACTGGAAAACACGCCTCAAGTTGAACATGATAGGATGGAAGATCTCCTACCCTTAAGCCAGAGTGTCGTTCTTCACTTCCCATTCGACGTTCCCGTTGCTATGCTGGCGACGGTCCTCTCCACCAGGTCTCTGGGTAGATGCTGGGTTGTGATTGGATATCCTGTCTCCCCACGGGTTCGCGTCGAAAGCCTCCGTACTCTTTTCCTAGAACAGGAGAAATTTCATGCTCGTCTATCATGCCATTGTCTAAGCGTACTCCGGGTCTCGCTGCAGTTCTCACGAAAACAATGTGTCGTCTCTTGTTATTGTTCGCTGTGTTTGACCCTTTTTTTCTGAACGCTATCCTGGCGCAGCGTGACGTCGTTTCCAAAACGGCACACCTACTGCCTGTCGTAAATATCCGTTGTCGCCAGTAAGTCGTTCCCCTGCTGTTTACAAGTTCGATTCTATTATTTTAGGTATCGATGTCCGTCCTCGTATAGGGTATATACTATTGTGTGACTTACTCTTTTATTCTTTACTGGTACTCTTACAAATTAACCCGGCAGTGTGTCCGTCACAGTTTCTCCTCTAAATTGGTAATTGACACAATTTCCATTATCTGACATTTGCAGGCTGTAAATCTCGTGTTTTAGTCGAGTCTGTCACGGCCAACCCTGTGCCCTATCGTACAACTATGTGAAACGTACTTGCATTGTCTGAAGTAAACGTTCACTTGACACTTCTACACACATTTCTTTATTTATTGCTCGTGGGCTGAGTAGGTGTGTCATGCTGAATGTAACGTCTTTTCAGTCACACTAAAATTTTTTAAATTTTTGGTTGTTACATAAGACATGAAATGGGTCGCGCAAATCTTAGTGGGGGGAAGACAGTGCATGAAGTCGGGTATGAGGTGACTAACCAGGACACACCAACTATGTGACAAACCAATCATGCAGCTGTTTCGGAAAACAATGTGTCAACGCTACGCATGCGCAATTGACACTGCGCAGCCAGACACTCGTTTCATGGGCCACAGACCTGTTGGGCCAAGTTGTCAACGCCATCAGCTATGGCCGGCCCGAATATTAAACGTGGCAACGTTGCGTCTGAGGCTTATAAGCACAGTCTAATAAAATAGCTAAAGTGAACATGCTACATTTATTTAATTTCATAGCATTACTAAAATGATAAGTAGGCCAATTTATAGCTAAATCTAAATTACAGGTCTGTGCGCACTTAGTACTATAACTCACGTTTAAGTTGAACATATTAGTGAATTAGTGTTAGGCCTAATGAATTAATTTTATTCGAATTATTGAATTTGTATCATATGAATGAGTTAATTATTATATTTCTTAAATAATATAACAGAATTTTATATAATAAACTTTTAATTTTCAAAAAGTGAAGAATTATAAAACTGCTGTTAACCGGCAATTAAAAATGACGCGATTTCATTACTGGAATACATAAATTAAGAGATCGTCTAGTCGGCCTCAAAATATCAGCTGGTTCCAGTGTTGCCATGTTTAATGTTCCGGCCTTCTAATAGAGCCGACCATGCACCAGCTCGGCAAAGCAAATGAGCGGCAACCTAGGATTAGTGGATTGCAGCGTCATTCGATGAGATGAATCGAACGGAGGTATCCAACGATTCACGGATAATAACATAAAATTAATCGATTTTACCATTTATTATGTACAGAGTTCTCATCACTAATCAGGAGTGAAATCCCAACCTTTGGGTGGTCTGTACAAAACAGAAAATAACAAGTGGTCTGCCTCTAGACAAAGATCTGAAGATCAAACAAACAAGAAGCGACAAGAGATTCAGTGAAAAGCGTCTCACGAAAAGTAAGACTAAACAAAAAGTACGAACTTAACTTCTCATATTTAGTCAAGGAGGCTCGCCTTGACACGGTTGGGAGTTTGGCGCAGAGCAAAGGTCGCAACAACTTGGCGGGTCATGAACTCAATTCCCGCCCTCATCTCGTTCAGACTTCGCTATACGATTACCTATTCTTCATTTAAAAGCTACACAATTTCTCCTTAACTGACCGTATCGTAATCAGCAGAACAAGCAATAACAATACGTACATAGACCGATATAATTCGAAAGTCCCTAGTAAGTGAAATTCTCTCTCTCTCTCTCTCTCTCTCTCTCTCTCTCTCTCTCTCTCTCTCTCTCTCTCTCTCTCTCTCTAGCGTGGGTATGTCGCTATTTTGATATTAATTACTACCAGTGTCGGCCCGTGCTTAGTTGAACAACCTCCATTAAATCCCAAATTGTATTTTAAATTATAGAATTATGAATAAAACAATAATAATAGTGTTTCAAGCTGTCATCGTAATTAGTCATTTGCCGATTGAAAAGCGCAGAGCAATACTAAACACCGTACACGCTCTTACTGCGTACCAGCCTGTTAGTTGGTAAATAACACGTGGTGCGCCAGTTTGAAATTCGTAAGGTTATGTTAGTTGAGTTCATTAGTGTTGGTCGAATTTTTGGTGAATTTCGTTGTTAGTGTCACCTAAGTGTCAGTCCAATTCATCGTTAAATAAAATAATAATACATACAAAGGATTAAGGTGTCATAGTGTAAGATATTTCTTATATTAACTGGTAGGAAGCAATAAAGTAATGTCGTATACTTAACGAAAACACCGTTCAGTTTACGCCCTATTGAGGAAAAAATTGAAATTACGAGAGTAGGTAGGCCTACACCAGACCTTGCAAATTTAATCAAAGCGTAAAACCAGGTAACAGAATATTTAAAATATTTAATCGTAAATTTAAAAAAGATTTATACAATAAATATTCGTGGTTATGTGGATGACACTAAAATTGCATTATTTTGCTTTCTTCATATGTTGTTTGGAGGGGAGCAGACTTGGACATTTTCTGTTTAGTTTTAATACCGTCCAACCCAACTGCAACCCCTAAATTTTTCAACCACCAGCCGTCAGTAATTACTATACTAAAAAACCATTTGTCAGCATCTTATATTGTGATTTAATTTCACATCGCGCTTTCACGAGAATGAAGGAATATGTACTGACAAATGAGGAAAGAAGTTCACAAAGTGGAGGAAGTTGTGTGGTTTCAGGAAAGAAGGAACAATAGGCTTTTTCTGCAAATACATACTTTACTGTTTTTCCTTATGGACGTTTCGCAGAAGAAGCAAACTCATTAGTCATAACGCAAAAATGAAAATACATAAGACACTTATCAGACCGGTTGTTGGTTATGCAGGTGAGAAACGGACAACAAAAGCACTAAGAAGGTTTGAAAGGAAGACTGTAAAACGTGTTTATGGCCCGGTTAAAGAAGATGATGAATGGAGAATAAGAAATAACCAGGAGACAGATGAGCTACTGAAGCATGTGGACATTGTAAGATTCGTAAAGGCTAAACGAATACAATGGCCAGGTCACGTAGAGCGGGTGGATGATCAGTGTATGCCAAGGGGTATCTTGAGGGCACAAGTCTGTAAAAGCAGACAGAGGAGCCGACCTAGGATAAGATGGTTGGATGATGCGCTAGAAGACCTCAGAAGAATGGATGTGAGGGGTTACACTGAGATGGCAATGGACAGGAAACTTTAGAGAAGATGGTTGTTAGAAGCCAGTTCTCACGTTGGGCTGTAGTGATGAAAACGAAGAAGAATATTGGAACTGGTACAGATAGAAATACCTGTCTGAAATTATGTTATAGCTGAATACAAAGCATTTGGATGAAAATCTCTCATTCACTTCACTCAATTAATTCATGTGTGCGTGTGTTTGATTATTTCTCTATTGTCTATACACACAATTCCTGAAGATCAGAATAAACATTGTCAAAACGTGACAAATAATGTAAATTTGTGTATATACTTATTGGCTGATCCTCGATTAAACCTTCGATCGCTAAACATTATAAAAATAAATAAAATAAACTCAAAACAAAATGAATAAAAATTATAATTAAAAATAGTTACAGGTGCAATATACATTCGTCGAATGTATATTTGAACTTGGAGAATAAGAAATAACCAGGAGATAGATGAGCTGTTGAATAATGAGGACATTGTAAGATTCATAAAGGGTCAATAAATACAATGGCTAAGTCAAGTAGAGCGGGTGGATGATCAGTGTATGCCAAAGGGTATCTTGAGGGCACAAGTCTATAAAAGTAGAAAGAGGAGCCGACCTAGGATAAGATGGTTGGACGATGTGCTGGAAGATCACAGGAAAAGAAAGGATGTGAAAGGTTATACTAACGTCGCAACGGATAGGAGAGATTGGAGAAGACTGTGTTGGAAATTAATTGAAGGCTCACTTTGGGCTGTAGTGCTAACGAAGTAGCAGAAAAAGAAGATCTGTTACGAAAGCGAATGCAAAAATTATATTTAGTAATAGTTTGTTGACAGCTACGAGCCGACTAAATCCAAGAATAAGATGTTCTGTATTCACTTCATTATATTCAACTCCTATTGGGATTAATGCTTGGGTAAGCCACACTAGAAATGACACCGTACTCAACACAATGAGACAATTACTTGTGACTATCAAATGAAGAAAATTTGTAAACTTGGCATAAATACAAAGGGGGAGGATCCCGATACGCTGAGACGGCAACGGATAGGATACGTTGGAGACGACTGGTGTTGGAAGCCACGGCTCACGTTGGGCTGTGTGCTATAGAAACAAGATGATGATGAAAGAGGAGAAACGTTTAGCAGTACGATTCTGCCTCTTCAGAGACTGAGATGCGTCGGAGCCTACGTTGAGAAATGTACAGACAGTACTTTGATTCCGAGAAACGTGATAAATTGTGGTACGGATCAGGTTGAGTACTGTGTATTGAAGGGGGGGGGGTGACGCGAACATATGCTTTCATAGACGAGAAATGCACAAGTCTCTCCACCCCAACTCCACTCTCACCTACACGTCGGTGGGCCCTGTTACGCCGAGCAATCCACTCCAAGGTTGTGGTAACCAATCCCTTCGGCGGAGTGGATCGGTAAGCAAACGAGAGATGGGGGTATCCTGGGTCCTGGCCTGGCAGGATGGTGCATATTGGCTGCAGGGTGTGCATCTAGTGTGGAGGCGGAGGAGGCTATAGTAGCCCAACGGCTCCACACATGGGCTGTCAGTTAGCCTACTGCGACCGGGAAGAGAGAACTCGTCAGGTGAGGTGAAAGCAACTCTCTAGGGGAAGAGCACCCTGAAATCAAAGTTCCTGATCCTCCAGATTGGGGGTTGGATCAGAGAATTCACATATCCCATTTGTCAAACTCTTTTACGTGTAGAAACCTAAAAATATCGGTATGGAGAACCATACATGACTTCCATGTTCTAAAATTTATATTTAAAATCGTTTTCGAAATGAAATATTTCCATAGCAACTACTTCTTTCTCCAGCCTTAACCACAGTATACTGTGGTCACTAACGTATACCACCTCACGTTAGTGCACTCGATTTTTACTGATGATGGCAGTCGATGGCACTGCCGAAACGTCTGGTTTTGCAGAAAACACTAGACCACGGCCAAACAGCCCGGGAACGAATTTTAACAACAAACTACTTCTTTGTTGCCGATAACGTAGTACACGTATAAAAAATTATCCCCCCCCCCCATTCAAGTATCATTTTCATTTATAGAAAATTACCCCTCCACTTCGACTACCATTTTTATTTACAGATATTTCATCTACCTTTCTACAGTGGATTATTATGATCTTCTTTTCAGGATACTTAATTTAATAAAAATTAGGTACTTTACTTTTGTTAAAACATAAAACGTTGCAGGTAAACTACACCTCCCCCTTAATCGATCTTCACCAAAATCAATAGGCCTTGAGTCCTCTATAACTCAGGCACATATGGAAAAAATTATTAGTTTCTGTTTGAATTTGCGGCAGTTATCGTTCGCCATAGAAAAATAATCTACACCTTTCGGACTTTTGAAATGCATTTTCTTCATGTTTTGAGGGTAGTACAATCAGAAACAGCCCTTATCTCGAACACGATTTTTTCGACATGATCATACTTCCATTTCCTTATGGAACATGGAAGTAAAAAACAAGATGATGATGATGAAAGAGAAAAAGAAGAAGAGGGGAACGTTTCGCGGAACAATTCGCCCCCTTCAGGGACTGAGAAACGTTGAAGCCTACATTAAGAAATGTAGAGACACTACTTTGATTCCGAGAAACGTGATGAACTGTTGTACGGATCAGGTTTAATACTACGTGTTGAAGCATTCTCACATACCATCAACGATATCAACAATATATTTACTGGTTGGATACACAAGTAACTTAACCAAATCCATTTTAATTGCTTTTAAGGAATTTTCTAGCGCATCATATTTCAATTCACGACGAATATTTTGCACCATCACGTTTTCGATTAATAATAGTGAGAAGGTCGATTACGGCTTCTCGATCGCGTATCCTGATATCGATAGGCGGCGGCACCGGCATCCGTACAGGAACTACGTGGCGAAACGTTAACGCTCGGTTATGGGAACCGACAGCGGCCGTCGCGAATCGATTACTCGGCCCCGCTAAAATAATAATCGATACCGTTCGCGACGCCGACGTCTGTTCACATTGTGTTTCGACGTGACGCAATTCCAACGATTCTCATCGCCGCACGAAACGAAAATCGGCACAAAGTGCTACGCTACCGGCTGCGATATTTAACCGATTGATGTGACATACATTTGAACGGCGGCTGGTAGTATACAAATTTTGTAGGCTGAAGTAATTTATTGTGGAAATCTGCTAGAAGACGGCAAGAAATGCCAGCATGGTGATTGGAGCAGGGAGGAATCTACAGAAAATGTAGCAGAATTCTATCCGAAGAAAGAAGGAAGGAAGGAAGAAGAAGAAGAAACACAAAACTATAAAAGATTTAGACACACAATGAATACTCAAAAAAGATCCGCTTTACTAGCGGAAAGCACTTGAGATACGTAAATGAAACGAATTTGGGAAGCGAGAGTTGAAAAAATAATAAATTAGGAAGTCCGCGACCGCTAGACAGAGTTGGGACGAAATAGTAGAAAGAAATCTAAAAAAAGACAAGTAAAAACGTGGGGTCAGGCAGGAAGAGGACACAAAATACTGAAACAAATGTATGTATACAGAGACTGAATACAGTTTAGGTATTTAATGAAACATAGCTTCCTGCCAGTGGGGATGATTTAGACACAAGGATTTTTTAGCACAAGGATACATTTTATCGACAGTATTATGCATATTTCAGTATTTTGTTTGAAAAGTAATTCTTTACAATTTGAAATTACAAAACAAAGTATAGCTGATCTATTTAAAAAAGGAAAAGTGATTTATATCTACATCTTATTTAATGATATTCATAATTTTAAATAACAGAATTTACAACCTTAAAAAATGTTATAATTTTGAGTATCTATTTGAATTTATTTATTTTCCGTTTACGTATATATTTCAAAATTTTCTCAAAAGTCTTTACATTTTGAAAACAATGTAACAAAACAATAACCTGCAGATTACAATAATGCAATAACATTTTTAATATTCTAAATTTAATTCATTCTATCAATGGAAATTAAAAAAAAAATAACGTTACACAATATATCGTTTCCATTTATTAAACCCTTTTAATCAAAAAAACTTTTCATTTAATTACATTTTGTATCCTGTCGTGATAGCGGCCAGTCGTTCGAATTTCACGTATTTAATAAGAAAATACACGTACAGTATTTGTTTAATCACACACAGACACACACATATTTCATATTGAATATTATATATATAAATAATGAATATGAGTAATGAATATAAAGATACATATTTAAATTTTTGTGGTGTGTGCTAGAGCGGGATAAATTAATGTAGGCCTACAGCTGATTGAAAAAAAAAACAATTAAAAACGTACACACATACGGACTAATGTAGTTTTCGACCTGAGTCTTAAAATAAAAAACAAAACGAATACGGAGAGAGAGAGAGAGAGAGAGAGAGAGAGAGAGAGAGAGAGAGAGAGAGAGAGAGAGAGAGAGAGAGAGAGAGAGAGAGGGGGGGGCAACAATAATAGCCTGTAGTGCTGTAGCGCTATTTCAGTAGTTGTCAGTCTGTCTGTCTATCGGGCATACGAGTATTTAATGTGGCGTTTACTTCAGTCCCAGTCCCTGGTTTTGGCAGCATCAACACACCTGTATTGTAGGTTTACCTTCTTTTTGGCATTCAGCGTCGTGGACATTATTTATCTCATTAAGAGGTAAACAAAATGTTGTCCCCCCCTCCGCCGTTCTGATCCATCTGAAAGTTTGAACGACCCTCGAGTAGACGCAACGCCGAATCGAACAATCATCGTCAGGTGTTACGAAGGCTTACACGGTCGCAGACACTTCGATTAAAATTACTTCTTGAGCTGTTTGGCCGTGGTCCAAAGTTTATTACAAAACCAGACGTTTCGGCAGTGCCGTCGACTGCCATCTTCAGTTAAATCGAGTAACGCTAACTAGAGGTGGTGTACGTTAGGACCACAGTACTGTGGTTAAGCCTCGCCCACTGTGGTTAACGTATACCACCTCACGTTACCGTTACTGGATTTCACTGAAGATGGCAGTCGATAACACTGCCGAAACGTCTGGTTTTGTAATAAGCTTTGGACCACGGCCAAACAGCCCAGGAAGTAATTTTAGTTTAAAAAAATCATCGTCAGTTTCGTTAAAATGAGAAGATTGTAAAGTCCGCTTCAGCGATTTTCCAAACATTTCTTTTCCTAGCGTACATCATCAGGGGTCCACTGCAACCCAGCGGCAAGTCCTCACGTGCGGTACTATTTACATATGATCTGGGATTCGCACGGAGGGGAAGTAATAGTGATAATAATGGCTCCCATGTGTACCACCTGAAGTAGTGTGGGAGAAGTAATAGTAATCTGCAGCTTATGATCCCGTAAGCAAGTTAGAACCATTCGGTCTGTCCTACCCAATTCTGACTCCTGGGAGGTGCTCCTCGGTGAGGGGGTACAGACTAGTTACTGGAGGTAGGAGTAGCCTATTGTTGAAACCAGACAGTTTCTTGTTTGGTCTGGAAACGATCCTATGATCAACAAGACATATGCATGAAACTAGTCGAGAATGAATGCGCAAATAAAAGACAAGTCTACAGCATCGTCATGAGCTACAAGGATTAAACAAAAAATGGTTTGTTCCGGTCCCGAGCAGACAGACTAGAGCTGGTCACTCCAGCACTTCTTCGGTCGCCTCCCCCCCCCCATCTCCCCGTGCTTTCAGCTTATAATTCCATAGCAGTCATCCAACCATTTCAGCCGATATTGGGCAATCATATTGAGTACGCTCATAATATTCAGTTCCTGCCGTATATCTGTGTTTCATCTAGGCCTACCGTCATGAAGAGTAGCCTATATCTTGTCATGCGCCTGAGAAATCTCGTTCGGGCGCTTGAATACGACTGACCTGACGTATCGTTAAAAGTCCAATTCTCAGACCAACAGACAATCACCTTGCAGAACGTCAGGCGTGTTTCCTTTGTTCTCCTGATGGTCCCGCAAATATGATTGAACTTATATGGACTATTCACCACATTTTACCTAACAAAATTATAAAAATAAATTTGGTAATTATGCTCGATCCGGATTATGCTCAAATTGCGGTGAAATATTTCTTTTCCTATTCTTCTATGTTATATAAAGACGGGACAAATAATTTTAAACGGCGGTCGAACCTATTTACGGGGGAAAAAATTAAATAATTACATAAGACAACTGAATTGGATGAAAAGCGAGTTGAGCCGATACCTGCCGGTTAGGTTCGGAGGGGCGGCCCGAAGGGCCGCGGTTATAGTTCATTGTTTCATATAATTCTTGCAAAAATTAAGGCGAACCATTTTTCAAATATTTAAGACGTCATACTCGTCATTCGCTGTGCATTTGTGCGCCGTCGCTCAGTTAACATGGCGGCCATTCACTTTACATGCTTATGGGAGTAATTATTTAATGATTTTTTCTCCGTAAATAGGTTCGACCGCCGTTTAAAATTATTTGTCCCGTCTTTATATAACATAGAAGAATAGGAAAAGAAATATTTCACCGCAATTTGAGCATAATCCGGATCGAGCATAATTACCATAAATTTTTTTAAATTACAAAAATAGTTTAACCCAATATTTTTACAAAGGATCATAGCGTGTCTTCAGAATTTTATCGTCCCCCCCCCAAACAAAAACTACTCGTATATTATATTTATACAAAGTTTATTAGAACATTTTTTTTTTTTTTAAAGAAGACCGAACAAAGCTTGGGCTATAATTTTTGAAAAAATATGTTTGTGGGTACCTATATTTGGACAAGATTGCAGTAGAAATCAGTAGAAATAGGAGAAAATTTTTAAATTAATAAGTACATCCTTAATTTCGTAGTTACCGTCGATCAATGAATTTTAACGATGAAGTGTGTGCGAGGCAGTCAAAAAAGCATAACACAAATTTTACATTATTTGTTGTAAACAAATGCACACCAGTAGTGAGTGAAACATGATAAAAATAACTTTTAATAATATACATAATTGAACATTCCTACAATCTGTATTCAGCTATAATATGTTTACTATTTATAGGTTGAGGTTGACAGGTAAATGTATAAATGTTTTCTGTACCAATTCTAATATATAATTGTTGATTACTGCTTTTATAATTAATTACAAATACCATTACATTTTGAGTAATTTAAAGTTCTGGGATATAATAATTTGTATCTCTCTCTCTCATACACACAAACACACACACACACACACACACACACACACACACACACACACGTTCACTCAATTAATAGATCTGGTGTGTTTGATATTTTCTCTTGTATTCGTACACAGGTCCTGATGACGACAATAAATACTGTTGAAACGTCGACACAAATAATGTAAAATTTGTGTTATACTTTTTTGACCGATCCTCGCAAACCGTTCATCGTTAAAATGCATTAATAATTACACTTTAAAAAATAACCGTAATAAGTTAAAAGAAGAAAAATTCTATTTTCTATTTTACTTTTACTTTAATTGTTTTGTGTATCAGGATTTTCATTAGATTGTTACTTCAGATTTTGTAACAGTCTTTTGTCCACTGTTATTAAGGCACAACACACTGCTTTCAGGATATTAATTACTAGTATGAAATCGTATGGAAAAATAATAGTAGCTAGCGCGTACTAGTAATACTGATTTTGCGTCATAGCTGATCAGATTAGTACAAGAACGGATTCGTTCATTATCACATCAGATTTGGCAACACTGTATTGACGGTTCTTCACTGAGAAAAATAATTAATTACAACTTCACAATTTAATGGAAACAGCAGCAGTTAAATCAATGTAGAAGGTTTAATTGACGTGTTCATGTTTACACATCACAGGTGTACGCTATATATAATAACACGTAGATGAGAAATTAAACCGCACCTTTCTGTTTAATAAACATTACAACGTGCAAATTATAATTAAATTTTTACATGAATAATCTCACAGCCAACAACAATTTGTAATTTAATAAAACCATTTTTGTTCGTTCAGAAAAAACTCGTCGTCGACACGGTCACAAGAAGGCAGTGGAATAATCAGGAAAAACGTAATGGTTTCGATACTCACCTACGCACGTGCGAGAGCGACTCAGATGATAAACAACGGCACCGCACGCACACGCGAAAAGTTCAAATCAAAAAACCTACATCACGTCGAGAAGGCGTGTCCGTCCGTACGTGGAAACTTGACGCAACCAGATAATAACTGAGGCAGCACCAACACCAGCAACAACAGCAACTGGGTATTTATTAAATTAGGATGATACGTTAAGTTGTCGTCACTTTAAACAAAGCACCGTATGCGTGTGTGTCGGACACCCACGGCGGACTAACTGCAGAGCAGAGAGACGGACCGAAATAGCGGAGCTGGGAGACGCGGAGAGAGAGAGAGAGATAGAGAGTGAACGGAGGAGGGGAGAGGACGAATGACAGAGAAAGATGTATGGTCCAAAATTACTACACACAGACACACTACTGTGCTGCCGTAGCGAGGGTGGCAGAGTGTCGAGGGGTGGGGTGGGGACGGTCTTACAGGTAAACTACCTGAGGGAGAGAGAGAGAGAGAGAGAGAGAGAAAGAAAAGACGAAAGCACAGATCTTTACGGTGACGAGGTAATCTGCTTTACAATACGGCAAGCTCTCGCAGATTAATAACAACAACAACAATAATAATATTGGGGATAGCAACAAACGTAAACAAGAACATATGCCTGGAGTCGGCTACAAGGTTCGCTCCGCGTATGACTCACTTTGGCCCATCATAAGCTGTTGCCTTACCTGCCGCCTGATTACGTATTCAAGCGATGCGAATATGTGCGCCAGCCGTTACCGGAGGCTCACTCACTCTCTCTCCCTCTCCAGACTGTGTATCGGATGACGGCAGTTGCGTTTACGAAAAATCCGGTCAGTTGAGGCCGGTAACGGACTAATGTAACTCTCCACAAGTAGTTGTTATTAATTATACCGATTCCGAGACCAGCAATATCACTATCGTTATACTAATCACATTACGTTCTAGTGACAACCTGTGATCGTATGCAGCTGGGATAATAAAATTAAATATTAGAACAAACTATATATATGTATATATAAAACACACAAATTTCGACGAAGTAAACTGACACCGCCAAATATCAAGTACCTCATGCAGAGGTGTCCATTCCCCCACAGGTCATGGTGCAATTTCCCCCCAAGCATTCCGAAATCCCCCCTCCCCAAAATTTGATTTTGTGGGTAGGATCACAATACGGGGGTATAGAATAACTCCCCAGTTAACGGTGGATCTTGGAGCTTTATCAACAAATTTTTGAACAACTAAATTCTATTTAAGCAATTATTGGAATCAAAAACCCAATGTTTTTCTTTTTATCAATACCAAAAGGTTTTCTGGTATGCCTAATCAATAATAACTAAATTATGAGAAATGTAAAAGCCTGGTCAAACCTGGGCTAACATAATTAGTAGTACATTAGGCCTTATCAAGATAATCTCACTTGATTTTCTAATTGCATTCTTTCATTCACTGATTTGTTTGATTTACGACGCTTGTAAGGAGGTAATTGAGCCCCCGGTTACGCAACTGGCTTAAATTCATGTAACTTCTATTTCCAAAAAGGGATTATGATAGGAAAAAAATAATTATTAATGGCAGGGAAAGTTTAGTAATAAAATAAAAAATCTACTATATTTTGAAACAAAAATTGTTTTTTACATATACATAGTGAGATGTATATGAACAATATGAAGAATGATTTGGTTCTATAGTCAGTTATTCAACAACAGAGATGGTCTATTTTTGATTGTTTTAGCAAACGAATCAATTATCTCATCGTTCTTCATATCTTCTAAGATGTCCCTCTCACACGATAGAATCATGAGATTTGAAAAAATCGTCTTGAAAAATCCCCCCCCAAATTCCTGTGGTGCGTATTGCACAATTGCACCATGCTGTGGGCACACCTGACGTCACATATATTAAGTACATAGATGAGCCCTAGTACCATCGAGCTCGGGGCGTTTGTTCTCCCCTCATCGGCGGACTGGCGTTCATTGAGTCGGCGGAGTCCTAAGTTGGACCGAGCGAGAGGGGGAGGACACGACAACCTGCCTCACCACTGGCCTGGCGGGGAACTGTTCCTCTGCCGCCACCAGAAGGTGGAGGAAAAGCCGTAGGCCTCCGAGGGAGAACCAGTGGCTCTACCACGGGATCGTGAACCACTCCTGGGCACGGTGGTGCTGTCCCCCCACCGCCGGTGTTCACGAGTTGAGGAATGGTTTCGTAGTTAACCCAGCTAGGGTAGATTTTTCCTAAAACTGCTCTTTCTGGGAGTTCGGGTATGTGACCTGAGATCCTTGTGGACTTTGGTGGGCCACACCCGGTTCCTCTTCTTGTAGGAGGTTCTCCGAGACTCTTGGTTCGCGTCTTCTTCGACGCTCGGACGCTCTACTGTATTTTCCGCTATTTACATATATTGTCGTACTTATTTACAAGATTCAAAATATATATTTGTAGTTAACTCGAGGCACTGATTATTTCTCGCATATATTTATTCTAGAAGACGGAAATTTCAAATGTCCGCTTTCCCAGATTGCACACGGAACGTTTCTTCTGTGAGATATTTTTTCTCCTATTATTCTAACGGTTTATTCCACTTGATGGTGATACAGTTTAGTCTAGTCATTACAGTTTGCCAATGGCCAATTGTTTTTGGCTCATGATTTTGTAGACACAGAGCTCATGACTAGAAAATTGATACAGGAATATCAGAAATGGGGACTAAAGGTAAATATGAATAAAACAAAATACATGGCAATAGGTGACCATCATTAAGACTTGATACTGGAGGAAGATATGGGGAAGATTTCATATACAGAGGAATTCAAGTATTTAGGGGTACAAATTACGGCCAGTGAGAAGCAAGACAAAGATATACAATCCAGAATTAATTTGGGAAAGATGGCTATATCTACATTAAATATAATCCTGTGGGATAAGCAAATTACAGCAGAAACTAAAACCAAAATATTTAAAACCATTGTTAGAAGTATCATCACTTACGGCTGAGAAGTTTGGACTACCAATAAACACACAAGAACAAAATTAATAACAGCAGAGATGGACTTTTGGAGACGTTCTGCAAGAGTATCCAGACGTGAGAAAATTAGAAATGAAGTCATTAAGGACAGGATGAATGTGAAAAATTCAAGTGTTGATTTTATCCAAACAAAAAAATTACAATGGTATGGACACACGAAAAGAATGGCACAGGAAAGATTGTCAAGGAGACTTGTGGAATGGACCCCACCAGGAAGAAGGAAAGAGGAAGACCAACGATCACCTGGTTAGAAGAATTTCAGACTATACTGAGGGAACGAGAAATTGAAGAAGATCTTTGGATGGACAAGCAGCAGTGGAAGACGAGAATCCAAACACTTCTGTCATCTTTGGTTCAGGAAGATGTGTAAATATTGTACAGCCGGAATAAAAAATAAAACTATCAGCAGCTGTTCGTCATAACCACTAAACTCTGCAGGTACAGGAATGCAGGTCACTCTGCCGGAACCCACGTGTAAACTCTGTCCACTTTTTACCTGCCCATTATTGAACGCTCCTGCTTTTCTATAAAGCCGTGATACAAATCCACGACGCAGAAAGTCTAACGGACAAATCACGTAGGCTACATACAACTTTTGCTTCTTGTAAAATCTCATTTTTTTTACAGATTTAATCAGTTTTAAGAATTATAAAGAAAATAGTAAGTGCGTTTTTTTTTAATCAGTAAAATTTAACACCAGCAGAGTTTTAAGAGTCATAAAAATAACATAAATTAAATTAAAATATCTTTAGACCTGTTTTTAAAATACAAAAAACGAACTTGCAGAAAATAATTTCTATACGCCGTTAGATTTTATTTTCTTTCTTTTCGCTGTAGCAAAAAAAAACATGTTCGTTGTACAGTAATGTTAAAATTAATAAATTAATTTTAGGTTCTTTAAAGGACTTCGAAAATGTAGAGAAAAGTAAATATTTGCGCGTAATTTCAGTCCTCATACAGATTTAATTCCTCCTTTTCTTCTTCTGCTTTCTTGATCAGCAGCTTCTTCTTCTTCTTCTTCTTTTTACCATTTCCCGACGCTCTGCATCTAATTCGATTCCCATTAACATTTACTTCGCCTCTCCATCTATCCCCTTAATCAAATGATCTTTTATTTCTTCACAAATTTCTTGTAACCCCTCATGCCATAGTTTACTCATTCTGCTTCTATTAATCTTTCTGTGTTTTCCCATTAATCGCATTGTTTTTCGCAATATATTTTGACCCACGCTATTCCCGTTGCGTGTTGTTGATTTATCTTCTACTGAGTCCTCGTGTCTGCGTTCTTCACGTGATCCCATTGTATTCTAACCGTGATTTTACGAAAATATTTCATTTCTGCTGTTGTTAATATTGTGTTCTGATTTCGTTTAAAGTATATACGTTTCGCTACTACACAGCGAAGTGGGTGTTGTCACTTTATTAAATGTCGTAGTTTTCTTTCATTCTTGGAATCAGTAGCGTAAAGGCGGTGGCGGGGGGGGGGGGGGTCCAATCTCACTCCGAGAACTATTAAAAATTACAGTGAAATTCCATAATCACTTAACGTACGCTTATTTCTAAACCAGTAGATGTATAAATAAATGATGAAATAAAGGTAATTAAAATATTTGTAAATTAATAAACGTTTCTTCGAAATAATTCGCATGCTTGACTTTTAATAGTCCTACAGTAACTGGCAACTGGATTTTGTCCGCATTAATCTCTATTTTTCAATTTCATTATCCTACAGTCCATTTAGCTGCGTTTTCCGCTGTAAATGCAATGTCCCATCACACGGCATAAAGTTTTGTTTATGCGAGCTACTCTGCCAACGGTGTTGTTTACCAAAGCCGGTCCCAAGCCCGGGGCTCCAAGCGGTGAGGAAGGAGGAGGGGGAGGAGTAACACCTCGTAAAAACACCTGGGTCCATCTGGCTCCGGATGGTAGCACCCTATAAGGGCCCCTAGCCAGGGTTACGGTGAAGACTTCAACGGCGGATGCGGTACTACGGAGCCTACGGCATGGAGCAAAAGGCGGAAGAGGCAACCCATTCTCGCTAGGGTAAATACAGAGAAAGCATGCCTTGCGATGAAAAAGGATCTTTAAAGGGTAAGGGAGTAAACCCTGACAGAAAATCAGGGTAGACAAGGCTCTAAGCTGTAGTGAAAGCAGCTGGTATAGGGGACGGAAACCCTGAATAAAAATGACCCGGCCCTCCAGGTTGGGGGTTGGGCGATGGGCCAACAACCCCTCACTGTAAAACCAATATGTTCAGGCACCAATAATCATGCCTCGGATGATACTTTACTTAAAATAAAACGGTGGACATCGATCGCCAAGGACAGGGAAAATGGAAGCGGATGATTATGGAGGCTAAGGTTCGACTCCGAACTGTGAAAAAAGAAGAATGTACGTGGGCCTACTATAGTAATTAATGTCTTCTTTAAAACTCATTTTTCACTGGTTTGCGCGCGCACAGAATCGCATTCCATAACAAAGTGAGCGGCTCATAAATTCTGTCAGGTGAAACTCTGGTCGCCACATACAACAGCAGCACGTAATCTATGTTGACAACTCGGAGCACAGTATATACAGCTCCATCTGTGCGTTCTATTGTCAGCTCAAGCTTCGATCACAAGAGATTTATTCCGACAGCGTACGTCGTCACTTTCCTTATTAATTACACATTGCGATAGTCGTAGTCGAGTGTCGAACACGCGGAGAAAGCGGTGCGTGCTCTGGTATTGCAGGAAGCAACGGAGCCGCGGACAATGGAAAGCAGCGGCAACATTGACAGATATAGAAACGTGTGTGTGCTTGTGATGAAGCAATTACCGCGAGAGTTAGTTCATTAATTACATCAAAGCTGTGAGCATCAACAGCAGCAGCGGCCGCGGTGTTGTCTCCGTATATGGATGGACGCCGCTTTGGCTAACACCGAGTCCAGCCAACGCTCTCCCACTCGCTGTTGCCAAATTTCTTTGTGCGCAATATGCGTACTCACAATAATTTATTGAACAACTATCTTGATATAAGAGCATATTTTTTGCCAACTCTTGAATGGACAAAATATTTGGTGTTATATGCGATTTTTAAACATTTAAAGTCGAAGCACGAAATGCGAAATTTACAAAACACTATCAGGCCAATGGTGAAATATGCTTCAGAAACCTAGGCAATGACAAAAAATAGCGAGAGACTTCTAGGTTGCTGTGAAAGACGGATTCTAAGAACAATATCATCTTTACAAAGAGCCGGACATTGTCAGGATAATCAAAATATACAAGGCTAAGGTAGGTTGGACACATAGAAAGAATGGAGGAAGGACAGCCTACGAAACATATTTTCTACCAGAAACCAATGGGCAGTAGAAAAAGGGGAAGACGCCGAAGTAGATTCAAAGACCAGATAGAGGAGGACTTCGGAAAGTGGAAAGCGAGGGCACGCAACAGGGAGGAATGGAATCGACTCTTGGAGCAGGTCCAGACCCACAAAGGGTTGTAGAGCCACGGCTGATGATGAAAATCGTTTTTATTATCCTAGCTTCCAAATTTTTATGTTTTTACCACTAAAACACTTTGTGTTCCGAGTCGGTAGTGATATATTTAGTTAATCAACGGACACGTCATGGACAACAAATCCAAGAATTAAATTACAAATATTGTAATACCCTTTAATTTCAACAATTATTTATAGGCCTTATTTTAACACATGCAACTGGCTTTCAAATAGGCCTATGTTAACCTGATTAGTAGCTCTCGGTGGGGGGGGGATCCCCTTGTTCCGCACACTGTTGTTACGTCAGTGTATATAGGGCGTTGGCATTTTTATGAAATTATTTTTTGTTTATGCAGGCCTATATTTCAGATACAAAGTTCGTGCAATTTTGTAATTTCCACCGCTACAAGTGTCTGATTAAAAAACTGTTTTTACGCGATATTGGCACACATGTTAATGACAATCGTCTAAAATTTCAGCCCAATATAATGCATAGTTTAGATTTCACAACTAATTGAGTAAATCGTCCTTAGGTGTATTATGCGATTTATGTGATTCTACAATGCAAGATTGAAGAACGTGGATAACATTTTGTGTAAACTGTGAGATAAACTGTTCTGTCCTGGTAAACGTGTTCAGAAGCCTTGTAGCGAGGCTGCTGCGCGTGAACAAGCGGTTTACAATCGTCAAAGGCTGCCGTAAATGAGTTGAACATCGTGGTTGTAAGATGAAGATTATGTTTTTGTGTTCCAAGAAATTTCATCGCTAGGCGCAGTGGTAAATAAAGAGTACTATTCGGACATTTTACGCCACTGGTATGAAGCTATTCGTAAAAAACGGTCAAATTTACGGAAGAATATCTTATGAAAATTACAGCCCGATAATGCGCCTGGACGCACGTCATTGCCAGTTAAGAATTTTGCGTCTTAAGAATATCGTTTCGTCTCGTAAATCTCACAAACACGCACTTCTAAATTCACTAACGCTGCTGAAAATTTTGTAAAAACTATGAGACAAAAGAAAACGTCATAACGGTGAGACGGCAACTGCAGTATTCAGCAGATATGCCCCAACGCGATCTTTCCTCCTCCTGATAGTGATAATTTTTACGAAAGAACAACGTTTCGCGACCGCTGAAGACGTAAAATGAAAATCGTTAAGCGAGCTCAAGGTTGTACCAAAAAGTGAATGCTTGAAATATTTTGAAGACTGCAAAACGGCTAGCTTAACTGTGTTGCATTCACTGAGACCACTTTTAAGGGGGCAGTATAAGTGTCGATGAATGAAGCCACTGTTTTAAAAATAAACAAGAATGCATGAACTTTTTGAACAAACCTCGTACATTTAATCTTACGAAAGTACATAATAATCATCGTTAGTAGAGGGAAAATAAGGGTTCAAACCCACAAAGGAATGCCGCCTTCTTAAAAAACACTAAAAAAACACTAAAAAACATGATCTCAGAGATGACGCCGCCACCGCTGGACCCGCAGCATCCCGATGGACCACAGCACCGCGAATTTCCGCGAATAAATTTTTTATTTTTTTAATTTTATTTTTTTTATTTTTTTAATTAAATTGATTTGGTGGGATGATGTTCAATGGACCACCAGCATCCGTGAATATAATTTTTTTATTTTTTTAAGAAAGCTGATTTGCATATCAGTGGGTGGTGTTGGGTGGGAGGTTGTTTTTTTTTTTTCATATCAGTGGGTGGGGGGTGGTTCCAACTCGAAGCATTATAGTGTATACTAAAATATATGATCAGGTGTACCAACCTTTGCATGAGTTCAAATTTGTTGTGTGTTATAATGTATATTAAATCTATATGATCAGGTGTACCAACCTCTGTAGTATTATTATAGTGTATAGATATTTTATATGAGCAGGTTTGTCAACATTTTCTGTGGCGGGGGGAGGGAAATTCAAATATGTGTTATATTGTGTATGTATAGAGCAGATCTGTCAACATTTTTTTCTCTTCTGTGGTGGGAAATTCAAACTATATATGATCATAATTGGTACTCTCTCTCGCTCTCTCACACGTTGTGTATGTCTCTCTCTCTCTCTCTCTCTCTCTCTCGTTGTCAAACGTTATGCTCACCGGCATTATAGTGTATATTAAAATATATGATTAGGTGTACCAACCTTTACATGAGTTCAAATTTGTCGCGTGTTATAATGTATATTAAATCTATATGATCAGATGTACCAACCTCTGTATTATTCGTCCTCTCACTCCCTCTCTCTCACTCTCTCTCTCTCTCTCTCTCTCTCTCTCTCTCTCTCTCTCTTGTTGTCAAACGTTATGCTCAAACCGTTCTCCTCTCTCTGTGGTCAGTACCGAACGCATGTATATGAAATTAGAAAGTTTATTCGACAAATATTAACGTCCTCTCTCTCTCTCTCTCTCTCTCTCACTCTCACTTGTTTCAACTGTGTCAACAAATAGTAACGTCCTCTCTCTCTCTCTCTCTCTCTCTCTCTCTCTCTCTCTCTCTCTCTCTCTCTCTCTCTCTCTCACTTTCACACGTTTCAACTATGCAAGGTTTCATACCCTTTCTCCTGTCTCCCTCTCGTACATTGAGTAGTCGGTGTGATGAATAAATAATTTTAGCCCTCTCTCGTTGTCAAAACGTCGTCTTCATTTTCAATGTATTAAATAATTAATAGTTTTATAATGCAGTCAGTGTGATTGATCCTTGTTAGAAATATATATATATTTGGCGTCAATGAACTACTTACCTGTTATGTTGTTACAGACAATACTTCTGTTTTAAGGTTGCAGTTTACACACACATAGGTTCAGTAGTGTATAGCGAAATAAATTAAAATTATACACACACATGAAAACGGCGGCTGAAATTCATACAAATCTTCTGATGTAACAGTTCACAAAAAATAAATTAATTGTACACATGTTCAGAGGTGTAGAGTGAAATAAAATAAAGTCATAATTTGTTTAAATGATTAAATATATTTTAACATTCACAATATAAAATTCACAATTAAATAAATACATTAGAAATTGATATTTTTCGAAAGTTTATATATATATAATTGTGTGTCGTACTTGTAGAAGAAGCAACCTGCAACATAACAATACAACAACAACATTAAAATCATGTTAAATATCACACACACACAGATGCACACGCAACGCGCGCACATACAGACGCATACGCAACGTAATCACACACACACACACGCATACGTAACGTAACCAAACACGCAACGCGCCCACACACAGACGCAAACGCAACGTACACACGTTTGGGTTACACCACACGTGCACGCACACACACACACACAGACGTACACGCACACATACGCAACGCGCCCACACACAGACGCAAACACAACGTAATCATACACATACATACAACATGTACATGTAGGACCAATAAACAGATAACAGATTTAAATATGCTATAGTCATTGTAAGACGTTACAATCATTGAAGTGTTTAATAAGTAAATTGTATGTATGTATATATCACTGAATAATAATAATAATATAATCGTTCTAGTGTTATCGTTTGCTGCAACAGGTAAAGCAGTTACAAATAATTACATATAGGTTCAGAGGCGTATAGTGAAATAAATTAAAAATCCATTCATCAAAACTTTGTAAATTAGAATCTGCACTACATTCAAACATACGCACACACACAATGATAAAAAAATTGTTTATTAAAAGTAGTTTGTTACCTTAACGAGATACAATTTCCACATGCGCTGTCTGGTTCTTCATCCCTCGAAACACAAGATGTAGGTCGCTGGGATTTATATGACGGAGTTCTTCATCTGTAAAGACGTCAGCATACCTCTTAGGTAGATATACACGATAGCGGCGCTCACAATCTTCCAACGTTACAAGCACAGACTTCCCATATCGCGTGTCCACATGCAACATGTTAACGATCGGATACTGTTTGTCCACTGTTAATTCTGCACAACGTTTGTACTCAATAGCAGAAACTGTGTTGAATTTTGTGATAAACGACATTATTTATGAGAAGTGAAGACGTCTGTATCAAGCAAGGTGGAACCATACAATGTCAGAATATTCGCTACAAAGAAGACTAGTGAAAGTAATGGTGGTGATGTGGTCATCAGGAAAGTTCACGTTCATCGCCCGAAGCTTTGCATGTACATACACACAGGCAGAATTAGCGCTGTTACAAAATATATATATTAGGAAAGTCAAGCCCACAGACTACTAGAAATAGTTATCGTTTGAAAAAAAAAAAAAAAAAAAGAAACCACACATTACGAACTAATATCGTTACAATAATAATAATACATAAACTTACGTTTACGGTCGTCCAAACTGAAGTATGGAGTGACAATAACTATAGATATCACAGTAAGAATTTTTGTTGTTGTTTTTAACAGGTGATGTTTTTCATCCCCTGAAGCTTTGTATGCAGAATTATGACTGTTACATAATATATATTAGGAAAGTCGTCAGAAATAGTTATCGCCTGCAGCAAGAATTTTTGTTGTTGTTGTTTTTAACAGGTGGTGTTTTTGCATGTACATACATGCAGAATTATGGTTGTTACATAATATATATTAGGAAAGTCGTCAGAAATAGTTATCGCCTGCAGCAAGACTTTTTGTTGTTGTTTTTAACAGATGGTGTTTTTCATCCCCTGAAGCTTTGCATGTACATACATGCAGAATTATGGCTGTTACATAATATATATTAGGAAAGTCATCAGAAATAGTTATCGCCTGCAGCCATATACAAGTTTACCTAATGAAATTAACAATGCTATGAGACACTTACATTAAAAATGTTTGTATAACAGAAAAATCATTAATTATCCACTCTCTAAGTGCGTGCACATTATGGTTTGTACATAGTGTAGAAGAAGAATTGCAATGTGTAAGACATAACGCCCCAGGAATGTCTTTTGGTACGTCTTTTGGGCAACCAATGTCATCAAGATTTATTATATGATAATGAATTATTTTCGATTCTAAAAAACGTTTTTTCTCAAGACCCTTCACAAACACATATTTATATATGTTCGTATACGTTGTTAACACTGAAACAAGATTGTCGTACGGTGTCTCTCCTTCATCCCATCTTAGCCCATGATAGTTTGTCGTTAACCAGCAGTTGGTTCTAGTGTATTTCGAATTCGTAACGACTGTAGCAGGCGGGGCGAAAATCCAATGTCTGCATGCAAAACGTGTTACGTCCATAACCGACAACTCCTTTACTATATAATTGCCGTTGTCATCATAAAAGCAGTGAAAGTCAATTATTACAGCAGCGTTTTCCATTATACTATAAAAAAAAAAAAAAAAAAAAAAAAAAAAAAAAAAAAAAAAAAAAAAAAAAAAAAGGAACCACACATTACAAACTAATATTTATAAACACAAAGATCGTTACAATAATAATACACAAACTTACGTTTACTGTCGTCCGAACTGAAGCGTGGAGAGAGAATAACTATCGATATCACAGTGAGAATTCTTTTTGTTTTTAACAGATGGAATTTTAGCAGGAGGGGGAGCAGAGTCGCTGTCGGCAATTAATTTGGCACGTACGTGAGATTTTAATAAAACAATTAACAGTTTTTAAATAATAATTTTCGGAAACAACCCCCGACTTAAAAAAAAATATAATTTACCTTGTGGTATAAAATTCAAACTATTAAATTGTCTCTCTCACACACATTCTGATTACTATACAACTAATTGCATGTATGTTCAGATGGTTCTACCGAAATAAACCATTGTGTGTGTGTATTCGCTAAATCCGCCTTTCACTTTCTAATATGACACATGACACTCATTAGTTGCACCCATCACAAGTAATTATCGATTAGAAAGTATTCACGTACAAAACAAACATCGGCTTTCCCCTACCACCAGAGACCAATATATACTCAACAAATTTAACGATAAATTCTCATTTGACTCGCTTGTGTGCACTGACAAATCTATCACGACATTTTTAATAGTTGGAAGACTGTATTATTGTGCAATCGCAGTATACGCAAGTTCCTGTGTGTAGTCAACATACAATAGTTTTGGTGAGTATAATTTATTGTATGTACAGATTTTATTTAAACGTAAAAATTATTTGCATTAAAACATTATTTAATACATGTATGTGTATGTTCAAACCACAATTTACGAAATATATTCTTACCATATTTTTTATATTACACTTCTAATTGAAGATATATATATTTTAATTTAATACATGTGTGTGTAAGCGTATGCGTATGATCAAATTACAATTTTCTGAATATATTCTTAACGTACTTTTATTCTTAACGCACTTTTAATTGAAGATATATATTTGAATTTAATACAATTTTCTGAAATATATTCTTACTGTACCTTTTATACACTTCTAATTGAAGATATATATATTTTTAGGTATAACTGAATTTTATCGGATTCACACTGACTGCTTGCGTGCGTTGATAAATCTATCTCAACAGTTTTTTAATAGTTGAAAAACTGCTTGAATTATTGTACGTCTCAGTATACACAAGTTCCTGTGTGTGTATTCAACATACGTTAGTTTGGTAAGACATTATTTATTGATTTAATACATGTATGTGTGTGTGCGTGATCAAATTATTATTATTATTAAACGTAAAAATTATTTGCATTAAAACATTATTTAATACATGTATGTGTATGTTCAAACCACAATTTACGAAATATATTCTTACCATATTTTTTATATTACACTTCTAATTGAAGATATATATATTTTAATTTAATACATGTGTGTGTAAGCGTATGCGTATGATCAAATTACAATTTTCTGAATATATTCTTAACGTACTTTTATTCTTAACGCACTTTTAATTGAAGATATATATTTGAATTTAATACAATTTTCTGAAATATATTCTTACTGTACCTTTTATATTACACTTCTAATTGAAGATATATATATTTTTAGGTATAACTGAATTTTATCGGATTCACACTGACTGCTTGCGTGCGTTGATAAATCTATCTCAACAGTTTTTTAATAGTTGAAAAACTGCTTGAATTATTGTACGTCTCAGTATACACAAGTTCCTGTGTGTGTATTCAACATACGCTAGTTTGGTGAGCATTATTTATTGATTTAATACATGTATGTGTATGTGTGTGTGTGTGTGTGTGTGTGTGTGTGTGTGCGTGATCAAATTATTATTATTATTATCTGAAACAGAACAGTATATATAGATTCGAGTGGTATGTAAGACGCTGTTATATGTTACTAAAATCATAGCAAATATTTTCATTCTAAGCATATTTACTGTTTAATAATAATTACAACTCAACGAATGATATATATAGTTTGATGCTTTATAAGTTTGTGTACATCGGTTGTATATTGTAAGCATGAAAGTATTATTTAAATCTGTTTGTGTGTGTGTGCGCGAAAATAAACTTAATTTTCTCGATCTAGCAAATAGTTGGTCTAAGCGTACATGTATTATGTACAAATTGATATATAAAACGTTTACGATACACTAACATAATACCAGCGTTATAACAGTACCTTTTGTTTTTCAGTATTCATTCATTCTCACTTGAAGATCATGGCTAACCTTCAGCAGGAACGTGGGGAGGAGCAGACTGAACAAGGTAAAAAGTCCAATACCAATTGTCACAGTTAAGAAATTATTTTTGTAATTGTGTAGCGTGCAAACTTGCTGATGCGAATTAACGTTTGAGTCATACATACTATGTCTATTGGTGCGTGTATGAAAAGTCTCACTCTTAACATCGTTTAGAAATTGACATGTAGATGAAAATTTTTCATGTTCCTTCATAGGTTTGTCACCTTCTTTCCAATCAACTAATTCAATTCCACAACAAAAGCATTTAACTCTATCGTCTACGAATGACATACTATGTCCACAAACATCGAAATTTCTAGGGTAGAAGTAGAACCCCGCAAACGCTAACTCGTCGGGGCTGATAAACGTCACTTCCCAATACTTGAATGATTTTATTCTTTCACTTTCAATACTAAAATCAGGAGTAGCCGACATCTTCACGGTTTGTAATAAACTGACATATTACCCCCCGACGAGTGTTATTTATTTACTACAAACATGAATTTGTGTGTACACGTTATTTATCATTCCTATTGGTTACTAATACTCATGTTTCTATTGTTTCAGTTGTGACTCGGTTTTATATCGAGAGGAACAGTAGTGTCCGAGGGTGCATCACAACCTTCGACTACATTCCAGTGAACGTCAACGAGTCGGATCATGACGTAGTATTCGTAATGACTGAGGCACGTCCTTTATTGCTTGAGGATATTCAGGCAGAGCAGGCACGTTTACGCAATATCAAGTGGCATATTGCGTGCAGGATACGTTTTACCAAAACCGTGGTAGATGGTGACAGTGGTGAGGAGAAAGAGGTAACGAAAGACGCCGTCTTCCACGGACGTTGTCGCACGTTGCTCGCGGACGACAGCGACGAGTTGAATTGTCTACTCGATGAATCCTACGATAAAATCTTCAATAGCATATCTAATTTTACCCGTGACGGGAGCGGATGGTCGGTGGATGCTGTACTGAAGCTGGAACTGGTTGTTGGACGGTATCAGCCTCTAGCAGCGTCCTCCTACCTTCCAACCCCGCGAAAACTCTCACACACCAGGGCAGTAGTCAACATCAGGAACCCCCACGATGAAATGTGTTTTCTGTGGTCTGTTCTAGCCCACATACACCCTCAAGAACGTCATAGAGACCGTGCTTCAAAATACATCCCATTCATAAACACATTAAATATGTCCGGTATCGAGTACCCTGTTTCGTTAAAGTCCATTTCCAAATTTGAAGCACAGAATCCTAACATTTCTATAAACGTTTTCGGCTATGATATAGAAGACAATATCAAAAATGAATCAAAAAATGAGGTTTACCCTCTGAGAATTACCCCGAATAAGGACAGGTCGCATCACGTTAATCTTTTGCTTCTGACCGATACGAATAGCCGAAAACATTACTGTCTTATCAGTAACATGAATAGATTGTTATCATCCCTAACAAAATGTAGCAATAAATCATTTTACTGTGACTACTGCCTGCATCGTTTCACCACAGAACATGGTCTGTCCGATCATCTCCCCTACTGCACACCTTACGGCGAGCAGAAAACCAAAATGCCCACGGAGGAGGAGAAGTTTATGTCCTTTAAAAATTACGCGCACTGTCTTAAAGTACCCTTCACCGTCTACGCCGACTTCGAGTCCCTCATCACTCCGCTTCAATCGTGTTCACCTGGTAACAACGTCCCGACGACAGTGCACGAGTTAGGCGAATTCTACTCCGTCGATAGCAGCGGTGCCCGTCAGAAACTAACTTCTCCTCCTGTATCGTCCACATCATACGAAGCGATGCATATCCCGTCAGGTTTCTCCTATGCTATCGTCGATCATACGCACAGCCTTTGGAGAGAGGCTAAAGTTTATCGGGGTGAAAACGTTGTAGACACGTTCTTCTCGTGGTTGTTGAAAGACGCCGAGGATATGATGAAGGTGGTACGACATAACGTACAATTAATTATGTCCGATGATGACAATGTTGTGTTCACTAACGCCACCGTTTGTCATTTGTGTGAGCGCCCTTTGACAGACGATGACAAGGTACGCAATCATTGTCATCTTACGGGGAAATTCTTGGGAGCAGCCCATAATAGTTGTAATCTGAGTTACAAGATGCCTCGTCATATCCCCGTCTTCTTTCACAACCTTCGTGGCTACGACTGTCACCATTTAATGCAGGGTTTAGGGAAATATAAGGACGAACGCGTATCCTGCATCGCAACATCCAGTGAGCGTTACGTGTCGTTCTCCCTGGGTCCCTTGCGTTTCGTAGACTCCTTTCAATTTCTTAATCGCTCTCTGGACACACTCGTTACCAATCTGTCCGCGTCCGGGAGCCAATTTCCTTTGCTCAGAGAGGAAATGCTTAGACGGGGTTTCGATGAACAGACCAATCTGCTCGTACGCAAGGGGGTATACCCATACGAGTACGTTGACAGTATTGCTCGGTTCAACGAAACAAGTCTACCCGCTCGTGAACACTTTGATAACCGGTTGATGGAATCATCTATTTCGGACGCAGATTACGAGCACGCGCAAAACGTGTGGAGTGCATTCAATCTGCGTACGTTTGGAGATTACCATGATTTGTATTTGTTGACAGACGTAATGCTGCTGGCCGATGTCTTTGAAAGTTTCCGAGACATGGCCTTACGCGATTACTGCTTGGACCCATGTCATTTTTACTCGCTTCCCGGACTCGCTTGGAACGCGATGCTAAAAATGACCGGGGTCGAATTAGAACTGTTGACAGAAATAAATCTACATCTGTTCCTCGAATCTGGGATCCGCGGAGGCTGCGCGATGATATCCAACCGTCACGCAGTCGCTAACAATCCTCTGATTCCAGATCAGTACGATGTATCGAAACCGACCTCCTTCATTCTGTATACAGACTGTAACAATTTATACGGTGCAGCCATGTCGCAACCACTCCCTTACGCAGACTTCCGATGGCTCGATCGTAACGAAATCGAGTCCTTGGACGTACGTACTGTGAGTGATGATGCTGACATCGGGTACATCCTCGAAGTCGACCTACACTATCCTAATACCTTACACGACCTGCATTCCGACTACCCGCTTGCACCTGTGCGTCAGCGCATAACACACGATATCCTTTCTCCCTTTTCCAAACGTTTACACGAGAGTATATACAGATCATCGTATAACGAATCAGGGTCATCCGTAGAGAAGTTGTTAACAACTTTGGAGGACAAACAAAATTACGTTCTCCATTATCGAAATTTGAAATTGTATTTAAGTCTTGGTTTAGAGCTGAAAGCGACTCATAGGGTGTTGTGTTTTAAGCAAAGCGCTTGGTTGAAACCGTGTATCGATTTCAACACCCGCAAGAGGCAATCAGCCGTCAACAGCTTTGAAAAAGACCTTTTCAAACTGATGAACAACGCCGTATACGGTAAGTCGCTGGAGAACGTACGGAAACATATAGACTTTGAACTAGTCTCGAATGAACGACGGCTTCAAAAACTAGTTTCCACACCCAGGCTAAAACGTATGATTCGTTATACGAACGATCTGGTGGGGCTTTCACTCCGTAAAAAATCCATTGTTCTTTCTCGTCCCGTGTATGTCGGCTTCACGGTGCTTGACGTTAGCAAAACAATAATGTACGACTTTCATTATCGTTATGCTGTCGCCAAGTACGGCCGCAACGTTAAATTGTTAATGACTGATACAGACAGTCTGATGTATCATATTCAAACATCAGACTTGTATGCAGATATGAAGAAGGACTTGCACGTTTTTGACACCTCGGATTACCCTACGTCTCATCCTTGTTATAGCATTAAGAACAAAAAGGTTGTTGGACTGTTCAAGGATGAAACGTGTGGTCGTCCTATTAGAGAATTCGTAGGTCTCAGAGCGAAATGTTATTCGTTCCTTGTGGCCCACGAAGATTCTAGCAATGCGAGTCAAAAACGTGTGTGTAAAGGTGTGCCTCGAGTTGCGATTAAGAGGAGTCTGCGACACGATATGTATCGCAAGTGTCTCACTGATCATTGTCCGTTTTCTGTCAGTGCGCTGTGTTTACGTAGCGATCATCATACGTTGTACACGATGCGTGTAAATAAGCTAGCGTTGTCACCGTATGATGATAAGCGTTATATATTAGACAATGGTCGTGATACCCTTGCGTACGGACATTATCGGATACATGCCGGCGACGATGACGACTCTGCTCCTCCACCTGCTAAAATTCCCCGTTACACCACTGGTTAACAACAAAAAAACAACAACAACAAAAATTCTTACTGTGATATCTATAGTTATTGCCTCCTCACACTTCAGTTCGGACGGCAGTAAACGTAAGTTTATGTATTACGTGTGTACGTTGTATGTATGGGTGTGATTACGCGTAAGTTTATGTATTACGTGTGTACGTTGTATGTATGGGTGTGATTACGTTGCGTATGCGTATGTGTGTGCGTGTGCAAATGTGTGTGTGCGTGCTCGTGTGGTGTAACCCAAACGTGTGTACGTTGCGTTTGCGTCTGTGTGTGGGCGCGTTGCGTGTTTGGTTACGTTACGTATGCGTGTGTGTGTGTGTGTGTGGGCGCGTTGCGTGTTTGGTTACGTTGCGTATGCGTGTGTGTGTGTGTGTGTGATTACGTTGCGTATGCGTCTGTATGTGCGCGCGTTGCGTGTGCATCTGTGTGTGTGATATTTAACATGATTTTAATGTTGTTGTTGTATTGTTATGTTGCAGGTTGCTTCTTCTACAAGTACGACACACAATTATATACAAACTTTCGAAAAATATCAATTTCTAATGTATTTATTTAATTGTGAATTTTATATTGTGAATGTTAAAATATATTTAATCATTTAAACAAATTATGACTTTATTTTATTTCACTCTACACCTCTGAACATGTGTACAATTAATTTATTTTTTGTGAACTGTTACATCAGAAGATTTGTATGAATTTCAGCCGCCGTTTTCATGTGTGTGTATAATTTTAATTTATTTCGCTATACACTACTGAACCTATGTGTGTGTAAACTGCAACCTTAAAACAGAAGTATTGTCTGTAACAACATAACAGGTAAGTAGTTCATTGACGCCAAATATATATATATTTCTAACAAGGATCAATCACACTGACTGCATTATAAAACTATTAATTATTTAATACATTGAAAATGAAGACGACGTTTTGACAACGAGAGAGGGCTAAAATTATTTATTCATCACACCGACTACTCAATGTACGAGAGGGAGACAGGAGAAAGGGTATGAAACCTTGCATAGTTGAAACGTGTGAAAGTGAGAGAGAGAGAGAGAGAGAGAGAGAGAGAGAGAGAGAGAGAGAGAGAGAGAGAGAGAGAGAGAGAGAGAGAGAGAGAGAGAGAGAGAGAGAGAGAGGACGTTACTATTTGTTGACACAGTTGAAACAAGTGAGAGTGAGAGAGAGAGAGAGAGAGAGAGAGGACGTTAATATTTGTCGAATAAACTTTCTAATTTCATATACATGCGTTCGGTACTGACCACAGAGAGAGGAGAACGGTTTGAGCATAACGTTTGACAACAAGAGAGAGAGAGAGAGAGAGAGAGAGAGAGAGAGAGTGAGAGAGAGGGAGTGAGAGGACGAATAATACAGAGGTTGGTACATCTGATCATATAGATTTAATATACATTATAACACGCGACAAATTTGAACTCATGTAAAGGTTGGTACACCTAATCATATATTTTAATATACACTATAATGCCGGTGAGCATAACGTTTGACAACGAGAGAGAGAGAGAGAGAGAGAGAGAGAGAGACATACACAACGTGTGAGAGAGCGAGAGAGAGTACCAATTATGATCATATATAGTTTGAATTTCCCACCACAGAAGAGAAAAAAATGTTGACAGATCTGCTCTATACATACACAATATAACACATATTTGAATTTCCCTCCCCCCGCCACAGAAAATGTTGACAAACCTGCTCATATAAAATATCTATACACTATAATAATACTACAGAGGTTGGTACACCTGATCATATAGATTTAATATACATTATAACACACAACAAATTTGAACTCATGCAAAGGTTGGTACACCTGATCATATATTTTAGTATACACTATAATGCTTCGAGTTGGAACCACCCCCCACCCACTGATATGAAAAAAAAAAAAACAACCTCCCACCCAACACCACCCACTGATATGCAAATCAGCTTTCTTAAAAAAATAAAAAAATTATATTCACGGATGCTGGTGGTCCATTGAACATCATCCCACCAAATCAATTTAATAAAAAAAATAAAAAAAATAAAATTAAAAAAATAAAAAATTTATTCGCGGAAATTCGCGGTGCTGTGGTCCATCGGGATGCTGCGGGTCCAGCGGTGGCGGCGTCATCTCTGAGATCATGTTTTTTAGTGTTTTTTTAGTGTTTTTTAAGAAGGCGGCATTCCTTTGTGGGTTTGAACCCTTATTTTCCCTCTACTATCGTTGTCATTTTCTTTGCAGACGTATAAATCAATTAACTCGTTTTGTAATTTAAACTGATCTAATACCGTAGTTTCAGATTAAGTAACTACAGTATATTGTATGTATGAACTGAAACCATTTCACGTGGCGTTTGTTGTCTGATTGATGTCGTTTCCAAGAAATGTACGCGAAGGCATCGATTCCGTGGTCAGCCAACAGACTTTGACCGGCTACAATCATTCTTCAGTGGGTCGTGGCATTCGTGTTGGTTCTTGTACGCGATACGGACGTTGGTTTCTTTTGTCTCATAGTTTTTCAAAATTGTCTGCAGCATTAGTGAATTTAGAAGTGCGCGTTTGTGAAATGTTTACAAGACGAAAACGATATTGTGTGCGGAACATCAAAACGAACCACTGCGTCATTGATGGTGTTAAATGTAGGTAAGTCTTTATAACCAAGCGTTTTTGCAACAAATAACAATTAGACTATAGCACACTAAAGTTCAAAATGATGTACAAGAGTAATTGTAAGTTGTTTGAAAACATTTTCGTACAACTATTAACGTTATTACTCCATAGTTTGCGTGTTTCTGATTGGAAAAATATCATGTGTAACCTTTTTTTGTTTCGGCACAAAAATATATTTCAATCGTCGGGGAACTGAAATAGGCCTATGTCACAACGTTTTCAGGAAGCATAAAAGCTAAAGCTATACCGTATTCAAATCGTATTGGACCTAAAGCATAGGTCTAAATGAAAAAACGAATAATAATAATAGTAATAATAACAACAATAATAATCATAACTCTTCACTATTTTGATCGAAGCACATTTACTAAAACGCATTTCCAAAGCTCCAAAAATGACCTTATGGGAAAATGTATTAATATTTAAACATAAAACAAGTAACAAATTAATACCAGAACAAATTCAGATTAATACAAAAAATGATAATATTTTCAAGATTACTAACTTAATAAAATAATAAATATTCATATTATATTTTACAATTAATTATATAACCTTTCTTAATATACACACGCAAAAACATTAAATTTAGTATACTTATAAAACAGCTGTTTTGAACAATGATTTAAAAAATTTTTTAATTTATTAAATTATATCTGATAATGATAGTTAGATCATTATCGAAACATGTAAGTAATTTACAAAACAAAAAATATATTCGTGTAAAAAGTTGTATTATTATTAATTATATTTACTATTAAGTAAATTTCAATATTAGATAATCTTTTAATTATGGAAAAATTAGAAAAACCTCGATCACTCTACTAGTCTCTAGTAATATAGGTTAACAATAAACACACGGTCATAGCAATAACAATAAACACAAAAAATTCGAAACATTCGTATTCGGGTTACAGTCCTTTATAGTCTAACATCCTGCTTGTTTTGCACAAAAGTTTTCAAATTTTTGAGCTCTGGGGTCCAAAACTTTTCAAAACTTACCATTACATTCATATGCCAGTTAAAATTCTCTTAAATTTGATACCGCACATGAATGATTGCGATTTGATTAAATGTTTCACCCACTTTTTGGGCCCTGGTTTCCTAAATGTTTTGAAATGTTCAAAAACAAACACTAGATTCAGACTGTGATTAAAATTTTCTTTAATTTGATACGTCACATAGGCTTACGATTTCTTACAAATTTTTGCCTCCAGTTCGCGTTTTCCCCGGAGAGGGATCAATTAAAAAAAAATAGGGCTATGTAGGGTATGACCACGCGAGACATATCGCGAAGATTCTAATCGTGTGATACATACACGGTGCATCTCATTTCATTAATAACAATGGCGCGTTACGTTACGCTTAAGTTTCTTACGGCGTTGCTTTTATAAATAATAATTAGTCACTAGCAGAGCAGCGGTGTGTGTCTACCTGCCATAACCACTAGTGTACACTTTGGCTCCCTGTGCTAATTATGCAGTGTCACCTAAGGTAAACTAAGGTACTACGCTCCCCGAGTTGCACAACTCGCTCATTATTTTGAACAAAGTACATTTATTCTACACAAATTTCAATATTAGTTAATTTTCCAATTACGGAAAGATTATACAGATCTGGATAACTCTACTATTCCTTTAGGAATAGGCTATAACAATTTTAGAGCACATGATCATACAACAAACACTAAAAACACAAAACATTCGGATTTGGATTAGAATTCATTTTAGTCTGACACCCAGCTGGAATAATTTTTTCGAATTATTTATCTTTTTCTTACTCTGGGGTCACAAAATTTTTAAATTTCTAAAACGTAACAATTCATTCTGATGTTAGTTAAAATTATCTTTAATTTGAAACCCTTTTTCCGATTTTGTCAAAATTTACGCCCATATTTTAGGCGTCCAAAAAATTTGAAATTTCCAAAACCGAACACTGTATTCAGATTTTGGTAAAATTCCCTCCAATTTGATACTCCACATGGCCTTTTGTGATTTGTTTTCATAATTTTTGACACCAAACATTTTTTCCCTCTCGTCTTCCTAAATTTCGGGTGATCAGTCTCAAAAATAATAGGCTTCTGTAGGGTAAAAGTGAGGACGCGCACGCCAAGTGTTACGAAAACCGGTTGACGCGTTCAAACGTTATCGTGAGACAACTGGACAGACAAATCTGAAAGAATGATTTGAAAGGAAAACTATATACAGTGGAACTCGCGAATAACGAGCTCGCTTATAACGAGAACTCGGACGTAACGAGCAAAAGTACGAGATTTGCTTGGTTTTGTATCTTACTAATGATAATTAAACTTGCTTTTAGAAAACGTAAGTAGAAACGCGTTAGAGATTTGGTTATAACGAGCATTTTATCGCAGGCTTGTTCATGGGTTGAGGACTAAAAACGTTCGTTACCATTTTGAACATTCGTTTAAAATCATTAACGCAGTTTAGTGAAACTAATAATGTAAGTGATGAATTCGTGAAATGTAAGTTTTCAATAAATACAAAACTGTTTTGATATCTACAGACACAAAATTACTACACAAACAAAAGTAGATGACTTTTTTAAAGTTAATTAAGTTCTGTACGGGAAATATAATTTTGACGATTGTATTCAGAATAGAATCGTGAAATATTCTATTTGTTTTGCAAATAGATTCTACTTGTTTTATTTTGTAAAACAAAAAAAAGACAAATAAATTAGAGTGAACTTTCTTGTAATTTAAAAATAAATACTGTACATGTGGCATGGAAAGTTTTGCGTTTTTTGTCAAATAGCCGGCTGATTTTAGATGCGTTTTTACACAGTTATTTTACTATATTTCGCGAATGCACTAAACGCCAATATTCAGCAAAGAATGTTTGCGTCGAAAAAATGTTTAAAAGTCTAAATGTCACTTTCAAGCGTTGGATGTAAAAGATGTCAAAATGTTATTGTGCAAAGCCTCACTTTTATAGTAGCCTTTTTTATTGTGTGGATGGTAATCACGGTATACAAATTTAGGCTTGCGAGTCGACAACTCGGATGTAGTACGATTTAACGAGCACATTTGTCCGGTCCCTTGAATTTTCTTCTAAGCAAGTTCCACTGTATATAGATACAGTACTAACGGAGAATGAGGATGCTTTCTATTAACGACAGAGTCCCATTTGATTCGTTAAAAACAAAATGCTTATAACTGAAAGGAGAGAAATTTCCTGTAACCTGCTATGGATATTGTGGTAAAGGAAGTTGTTAGCGGATAGTTACACTACGGCCGGAGCATTGCAAGCGGAAACTCGCACCCTGTACGGTTTGGTAAAGCAAACTATTTAGAAAGTCTGTGTGACGAAATGAAAACAGAATAATATGAGAAAGCGAGATACGAGAAAGGATAGAAACTTCAACGGTCGTCGTCTTCATTCCGTTGTACAGCCTGTTCCGTCTTCACTGCAAGGGCAAATCTTCACACAGGTCTTCTGTAGACAAACTGGTTCGAATGAATATTAACAAGAGTCGATTTAAACAAAAACGTATTAATCTTCCTTCGAAGATTAAAAAAAAAAAACAAGGCTTTTATTTCCTGCTTCAGTCAGTAAGTTAGATCCGTTTAAAAATCGACTATTTCAAAAAAAAAAAAAAAATGGTGCCAAACTTCGAGAATAATTCTACTCATTAAGGGAAGTCCCCACTGAAAATGGCCAAAAATTACTAATAAATTAAAATATTTTTTCGTCCCAAATTGTTCTATGGTTAGTTCTTTATATAAAACACACAATAAAACATTTTTTCCTAAATATTTTGTACACAAAAACAAATTGTTTGTAAGCGATTTACATTTCATTTGGGTATTATAACAACACAATATTATTTATATAATATAATTTTACACATATACATCATATTAGTACTAATTTGGAAATAAATATTACATGTATAAAACACCAGCTGTTTTATTTACAATGAAAAAATCAGACTTGTAAAACAGCTGATTGGCGTGTTGTTGATAGTTCTGCAATGATCGATAAGAAGATTGATAAGGACAGCTGTAGAAAATATTTGTTCCTATAATTATTAAAAATGTAAAATAAAATATTTTATTGTTTTTAGTCTATTAGAATTTATTATTTTAATACCCATAAAGTAATAAAAAAAATCATATCAAGCCTTTTTACTCCATAAATATTTAATTTTCCAACAGAAAGGAATATATTTAGATGATCCGACTTTCCCGAAAATTCAGTTTTTCATCTTTTTACATACTTTTTGGTAGCCTATATCTAAAAAACTGTCTTACTTATTGCTCTGAAATTTTGCATAGGTCTTTGTGATATAGGCCTAATTACCTTAAACAACACGTAATTTTATTTAATTTAGGCTTATAGTTCCTTTGTAATACATTTTTATTTATAAATGTAAAAATAAAAAAAATTATTTTTACTGTTTTCCTCACCAAAACATGTTCTTAATTATATCGTAATAAAAATATGTGTGAATTTTTAGATAATTTTATCCCCTTCAAAATAACACCTCCCAAAAGATCGTAGGACTTCTAATTTTTCTGGAATATCAATTTGAACAATATTCCAAAAACGTTGCTAACCAACGTTTAAAAATTCAATTTTTAGTACTAAAAACTTTTTTTCAGTTACAAAATTTCGCCCTTTATTTAATGCTACAATAAATAATTTTAAAAAATTGAATAAATTAAAAAGTTAAAAAATAAACATTTTTGACATTTTCAGTAGGGACTCCCCTTAAACTGAAAGAAAAATTTCCAATTAACATTTGTCGAAAATTATGCTTCGTTTTCTGTCTGCACGTGTTTATTAAAAAACGTATTACTGCTGTTCGGTAGCAGATGTAGGGTTCACATTTGATACATTTATCTTGTAAAACATTTTAGTTTTGTATCTTGTAAGAGAAAATAAAAAAATATTATCCTAAACATTTTTAAAATGGCAATCAATTGAAATTTTTATTGATAAATAAAAATCAAAAAATCAGCACTTATAACTAAAAAAAGAGAAGGACAGATATGCAACAAACGCGCGCGCGCGCGCGCGCGTGTGTGTGTGTGTGTGTGTGTGTGTGTGTGTGTGTGTGTGAGAGAGAGAGAGAGAGAGAGAGAGAGAGAGAGAGAGAGAGAGAGAGAGAGAGAGAGAGAGAGAGAGAGAGAGAGAGAGAGAGAGAGACGAAAAATGCGTTTTCCATCTGCAGGTCTTTATTAAAAAATTAATTACTGCTGTTCGCTAGGAGATGTGGAGTTGAAACTTGGTAGGCGTACACGTAATAAATATATTAGTTTCTATAAGAACAAGAAAAAATCAAAATGTTATTTAAACATTTTCAAAATGGCGACTGACTGAAGCATTTAATTCTAAATTTCACAAAAATCAATGTCCTATCACATAAAAAATTAGCTCTGCGTTTCGTAATCCGATGGTATCTGGTTTATGGAATTCGGATAAAGATAAGAGAGATATTAACATTTCTTTTATAAAGAAACATTGTCCCCTATTCTCCTAATAGTTATCGTTTGGTATGTTGTCTTGTCAAACATGAGAAGATGAGAATGCAGTGTTACGTTTTGGAAATTTCAAAAGTTTCTGAGTTCAGAACACAAAAGAGACCTAAAATTAAAAAAAAAAGTGAAAATCCGACTGGGTATCAGACTAAAATGAATTGCAATCGAAATTCGAATGTTTCAAATTGTTAGTGGTTATTGTATGATCATCTGCTCTAAAATTATTATACAGCCTATTACTAAAGAAATAGTACAGTCAACCAACATTTTTATAATTTTGCACATAACTGAAAAAATAACTAATATTGAAATTTATGTAATAATAAAAGTACTATGTATGCCTATATGGAAGTGAATGTCTAGCATTGAATTATAATTTAGACAAACTAGAAATATCGGAAAGACGAATTATTAGGAAAATATTAGGCCCACGAAAAACTTCAGATGGTTGGAAATTAAGAAGTAATGATGAAATAAATCAGAGTATAGAAAATATAACAGAAACAATGAGAAAAAGAAGACTAGTATTTTTTGGACATTTATATAGAATGGACGACATTATGTTAACAAAACAGATCTACAAATATCTGTGGGGAAAGAAGTCAATGTTAAGTTGGATTAAAGAAGTGAAAAAGGATTTAGAAAAAAAAATAATATAAACGCAGAAGAAGCAACTGAAAGAGAAGTTTTTCTGGCAAAAGTGTTAAAAATGGAAGGAGTCCAGGGTAGGGGAGAGAAGAACGCAGGTTCAAAGTGGACTGAAGACAGTAAGAAGAGACGTAGTGAAAAGATGAAAGAATATTGGGGAAAAGGAAAAGAACAAGGAATAAAGAATTGAAATTAGCATGTGGTCCTTAGATGGCTGATAACAAATATAAAAAATGAACTTTGATCAAAAAAAAAGAGCGAGTCGTGCAGCTAAGGGAGTGTAGCAGTTTACCTTAGGTGACACTTTGCATAATTGGCGCAGGGAGTAGTGCCACCGCTACGCTGCTGCTGCTTTTATACTGACTAATTATTATTTACAAAAGCAAGCAACGCGTATTAATGAAATGAGATGCATCGTGTGTGTGTGTGTGTGTGTGTGTGTGTGTGACGCGATAAGAGTCTTCGCAATATGTCTCGCGCCAACACATCGTCGCAGTGTTGCTGGCACTGTCCGTCCCCGCTGTTTGCCAACACTGTTATAGTGTACTGTTGTGTCACAGATGGTCCGTGTATATCCTTAAGTTATTCAGGCCTATACGTATTCTGTATACAGTAAACACAATCAGCTATAAACGTATTTCTCCCCCCCTCACACTTGTACCTCACGCGGGCACACACACTGTGTCGAAACTTGGAGCTGCCCCTGGGGGTGGGGTTGAGACTACCAGCCTCATTTTCCTCTGAATAAATGAGGCTTTAGGATTCTTACCATAAAATTGTATAAATACTGGGGGGAGGGGGTGAATGAGACTAGCTCGAAGCTTGGGCGTTGGGCTCCTCATTTTCCTGAGGATAAATGAAATTTTACGATTCTTCCAATACAAGTGTGTAAATACAAATTAATGAGATCAGCTTGAAGCTTGGGCGTTAGGCCCCCATTTTCCTAAGGATATATGAGAGTTTAGGATTCTTCCCTTATAATTGTATAAATACTGGGGGGGGGGCGGATATGACTGGGTTAAATGTTGGGCGTTGGGCTCCTCATTTTCGTCAGGTTAAATGGCAATTTTAGGATTCTTCACATATAATTGTGTAAATACTGGGGGGGGGGGGGATCAGAGTAGCTTGAAGGTTAAAGCCCTGGTTTTCTTCAGGATAAATGAGAGTTTTAAGATTCTCCCCATATAATTTTATAAATGCGTTGTATAAAATATACATAAGGCTGGAAACACATTACTTACCAAATGTTGAGTGACTGTTATTCAGAAAACTCGAATTTTACTTTATTAATTAACAAATACTATTGTAATTACTTTTATTTATGAGCCTTACATTAACACAAAGAACTGTCTTAGGAATAGGCCTATAGCTACGTTAAGTGATAGCCTAATGGAATTTCGGTGTAATTTTTAAAAGCTCCCGTAGGGGGGGGGGGGGGAGATTAATGCCTCTGAATTCCCCATAGTTATGACACTGCGCGCGCCCACACACACACATACAACCGTTCTTACCATCCGCAGGGCAGGGTTCGAATCTAGCTGCGGGGCACATAAACCCCTAAAACCAAACAAATGACCTCCCCAACTGCACCGTTAGTGAAGTGGAATTACGGGTTTTCGTCCATGTTACCACAATTAGCGTTAATCAACCGCAGCTTATCACCTTCAACGTAACCGACCCATTGGTATGCAGAAACAACGTAACTACACTGATGAGATATTAAAAAATTAATTACCACCGAGAACAGTTCCTTTGATGCTGTCTGTTATCTTCGTGGCCGAGAAGCTATACTTAAAAATAAAATTAGAATAACTGAAATAATAAATCCGTTTCTTACTTTCTCTCATTCGTTCCGTCATTCTCCACTTTTTCTCACTGAGTGAACGGGGGAAGGGAGCGCTACAGGACCGCACCTATCACACAGTTCCTACGAGCGGAGATAATGTCACAAAGGAAGATGAGGTGACGATGAAGAAGAAGAAGAAGAAGAAGAAAGTAAAAACAAAGAAGAAATAGAATAAGAAGAATTCTATTTAATCTTTTAAAGTTCGACTACCTTTTTCTCTACATACTTTTGGCAATCATGCAAAAGAAACATAATTTCCTAAATACGACACACAAAAACACTTACTTGTTGTAAAGCATAAACAGCAAATCCACATGTTCACAGACAGTCACAACAAAACGTGCACATTCCGAATACTACAACCGGAGCGAGTGAGAGAAATAGTGAAAAAAAAACATACAAATTTAACAGTGCAGTGGCAAACGTCCCCTACTCTGTAAACGGTATGCACCGGTGGTTGAGGGGAGGGGGGTTGCCGCCGCATTAACGATGGATGATCATTGGCGGTAATAAGGGGCAGAGGCATTGTTGTATCGGGACTTGTTGTATGGACTTCATTAGCGAGCTGACCGTGCGAACAACGGCTTCCTAGAATCCCGTATTGTTGCCATACTCCCCAGGTAGCTACCTACGGTCCGGTCACACAATGGGAATACCTGTGCAATGTGTCTCTCTCACTCTCTCTTTCGCACGTAGCACTACAAACAATCCGAACGCTGTTTTATTCCACACACCTGATTCTGTTAATGCTAGCACACTGTCAGACTAGCGGATGAGAAAATGTTTATAACTGGCGACACGCAGTGGCGGATTATCCATAACGCTAGGGTATGCTGCAGCATTGGGCACCATCCAGCCCTAAATCACAAAAACTTTTTGAAGATAATAAATATGAAAAAAATGTCCTCAATCCAAAATGATAATAAGATGTGTGCACACTTTCGAAGAGTTCGTCTTTATGTTTTTTATGTTCGAATGAAGATGATAGATTCCATGATACTACAGTCTGTCCGCTTAAAGTATTAAACTGGATTATTGATTGTAAAATGATTGATGTATTTCCGAATATATACATTGCTTATCGTCTGTTTTTGACGACACCAATAGCTAACTGCGAATCTGAAAGATCATTTTCTGTATTAAAACGCATTAAAGATAAGTTGACTTCAACTATGGGAGATGGGACAATATCTTCTTTATCCAGGTTGAATACTGAAAGCGAGATACTTGAATCGCTTGATTTAAAACAAATTATACAAGACTTCTTTAATGCGAAATCAAGGAAAAAATGGATCGATTACTACAGTATTTTCTAAGCTTAAGTACTACTATGGCCATTGTAATCAATATTTAGCTAAATATTTGTTGTAATTTGAGAGTTTAGTAAAACAATTGTTAACTTACGAAACTGTGTATGCCATTTATTAGTGTAAATAATGTATAAAAGGATGAATTTTGAATCGGGGAGGGGGGGGCCTGCGACTGATGGCAGCGTAGGGCACCACGGCGCGTCTAACCCGCCCCTGGCGAGACGGTGATAATGACAAAAGATCAAAAAACGTTAAACAGTAACCGTTGAGGAAATTCCTCAACAAACACAACACACTGTTCCGTCGGTCGTGCTGTACAATAACTGACACCAAATGAAGTCCATGATTACAACTTTGTTTACACTACAGTTAAACATAATCACAAACTAACACTCTAGATAATTCTTCAAGCCAATGATTGTACACAGGAATATTAACAAGTAATAGATGTCATAATACTAGTAAGTAAGACACAATAATTAGAGATGTGCTAAACTAGTGTTTGAAAGTAACAGGTACGAACGAAACCGGTTCAAAAAATAACACGCAAAAATACCTGTTATTGTATACTCTATTGTACAATACATGTATTATATAATTTGTTGTAAGAAATAAATTGAAACTAAAAGTATTAACAGTGTTGCTTTACACAGTGACTTTATTAAGCTGTTACTGTTTAAAAGAAAATAAGAAACAAGAGAATTTATAGGCCTATCTCACTTTGGGAATACTAATTTAAGTTTTCACTAGGAGTAAACAAACTGACATAGGTTTAATATTACATTATTGATTTCATTTTGGTTAGACAAATCAGTTGAGAAAATCAGGCAATGAAATTTAGAGTGCACGTAATAGCACAACAAGGAATGAGAAAAGAATTTACGTGAGATGTGCAGTGAAGTTAAAATCATCTCCGAAATCACATTAACAGAAAGTACTAGGCCTATATGGACTATCAGCCGCTCTGTAGGTTATAACACAATATAATTCGCTTTTTTCAAAATTTACCAAATTGGTCACTAGTACAATATATAATTTGTTATTATAATCTGCATTATATATCTGCATAATACACGAGAATAAATGTAACATGATTATGAATTTTTTTCATTTCTTAAAAACAGCTTCGTCTCTTTGGCATAGAGATATTCTGAACCTCGCTGTTTTCCTTCGTTTCGTACTTGTATGGCAATCGGTACATGCGCAGAATGAAGTATTCAGCACCAAAAAGTGGCTTTGCACTCGTAATACTCGTTTACTTGTTTATTCGTTAGTTGCGTAGGGGAGAGTCCCGCGACTCGGAACCGCGAGTAATCGGAACGGATATTTCGACTGTTCAGTTTTCAGTTATCGTTGAACCGGAACAGGTATTTCAACTTTTCAGTCACTGTTATATTCGTTCCACAAAAATAATCGTTCCAAATTACCTGTTATAAGTATATTGGCCCACCTTTAATAATAATCAGTTTACCGCAAGTCACAATTAACGAGCGGTACTTTAACAATATATCCCGTACATACCCACGGACACGCGGCTGAGTAGCCTTACCCAATGTTTCACTGCAGTTAAAGTCGTTTTTTTCAAATCTAAAAATACTTAAAACTAACATCTTTCACACTGTTCCTTATCGGCTAATTTACACTGTTCCAAACCTGCAAGCTCTACTTCTACTTATCCATATACACAATATACACGGTACCTTCTTTATATGCTATCATATGGCAATATTGTTTCTGCATTCCGTATGCAACGTTCATTGCATTATATGTACACACACACACACACACAAAACTAATTGTAAATAAAGCTTTCATTCAAGGATATATTATGTATTATTTTAAATATTTTACAATGTTTCGATAGTTTAAACTATCATAATCAGAAATTATAAAAATTTATAATTTATATTTTAATTACAGAAATTTATGGTTTCTGATTACGATAGTTTAAACTATCGAAACACAGTAAAGTATTCAAAAAATACATAATATATTATTGTAAGAAATGTTTTATTTCTGACAAAAATAAAACTAGAAATGTTTTATTCTTACAAGAATAAAACTAGGTTTGTTAAGAGTGAACGATGCTAAGTTTTCCAATATCATCAGTTCGGTTTTTATTATTTTCGTGCAGAGAATGTTAAGAAAAGCGTGTTTGGGATTTTAAAAAAGTTAGTTATTCCACTTTTTGTCAGGTTTTTGTGTCGGATAAAAGTTTATTGTAAAGATTCCAATTAATTGTAAAGATTGTAATTTGTCACTTGTAAAGAATTCAGAAAGCTTATTGAATCACACACACACACACACACACACACACACACACACACACACACACACACACACACACACACACACACACACACACACACACACACACACACACACACACACACAGATAGAAATATGTAAACTATAGATATACAACTGAAATATTCACAAATTAAAACTTCAGAAAGAAGGAATCGCAATTGTAATGACTGTCCCACTTCTGATGCAGATCCACAAGTAGGGTCATTACGATTGACATACATACACAACTGTCATACATATGTAACTTCCGTAAGCAAATGACAAACTACCTACTAGCGGAGTAATATCTGCTACAAGGCGTGCCTAGGCAATTTCAATTATTGCCCTGCCCGCCTTCAATTGTTCTCTTCAAGACAAACACGTGCACACCGTCAACATTTAAGTCTCTGCCGCGCATTGTTGGTCTCAACAACAATCATTCAATAATCACAAGTTCTGCATACGTTTCGCACAGCACACGTGTATACTACGGGGCGGAGGCGGGTCACAAGATTGGGTGTGTGAACCGCAGCTCTGCTGCTCTGTGACCCACTTACCGAATCCACACGCGCGCGCGCTCACACACAGTATCGAATATTTTGCTAGCTAATTTAGTGTTGCCCGATCGGGTGGCGGTGACAGGAAAATCGTTACGTTAATCGTTGCCAAAAACCCGTAATTATTGCCTCGTTCGATAATAAACATATCTCTGCCGGCGACATCACGGTATCGCCGCTTTTTTCCTGAAGCGATTCTGTCCTCTTTATGCTTCAAAAACTAGTACAGCAGTATAGTTATGAATCACTATTAATACGAAAGCGGTGCTGTCTAAGGTCGTAATTACCATATTCGGAAAATTATCCAATAAGATCGTGTTTTCGGAATTAGCATATAATGGACAAGATTTCGGGAGACGGTAAACGGTTTTAAGTCTCGTAAAAACTTTAACTATACGGTGTTCCAAGTCGCATGGCGCCTGAGAGATTAGGAGACCCTTACTAACACACACACACACACACACACACACACACACACACACACACACACACACACACACACACACACACACACACACACACACACACACACACACACACACACACACAGCTGACCCGCACGCCTGGTTATGAATCATCTTATTGGGGGGGGGGGGTTCACTACGTAACTGCAACTTTTATCATATGAAATTTTTAACACACGAGCTTAGCATATTTGTAATCTTCATAAAGAAAATGACACCAAACACGACGTGGTACATTTTAGATGTACAACTAATTCTAATTTAATATTCATTTAGGCTTTAGAAATTAGTATTTTGCTAATGTAGTCAGCATTTGTTACTGTAGAAAAAAATACAAATTTTCATATTACCGACGTAATTTTGCACCATGAATGTAAATTGTAAATACATTTTTGTTTATAATCATCAATATATCCCCAACATACTTATTACTTTATAATAAAATCTTTATTAAGTAACTTACTCCAATTCTGTGTTTGCTTTAGAAATCCCTAAAATACTCATATTTATCACAATTATGTGTTGTTTGGACTAATTTTTCTCACAATTTCACGGAGATTACAAAATTTATTGTTTAATTTGGATTATAAGCTAAATTAAAATTTTTATTGGACCGTATATTTATACCTGAACCGCCCGGATCGTGCCTGGTCGGGCCGGGCCGGTTGTGAGTACGCGTGTGAGAGTAAGGGTTTTCTAATCCCTTAGGTCCCGTCCGGTTTGGAGGACTTATAAGTAGTAATTGAATGAACGCAAAAACGAAGGAAGCTAGGCTGGCGTTCGATCTATGTACGCTGGACTCAAGTGCTAGTTTCGGTTCGGGAGCCCTCTCCGCCGTAATGACGGTTCATTATCCACCGCCTCTGAATCCACTGTGGTTCGGATCACCTGACCGGTTGCTAGAATATAATTCTAGTGTTACACTGTTAAACTCCCTGAATTATTGTGTGTCCAAGCAGCCATGCGCCCTGAAGGATTAAGCGACCCTCGCACCCCCCCCACACACACACACGTGCAACCCGGCCTACCTGCCGCTCAGTGTTTAGTACAGCCGGGCCGGGCCGGGCTGCGCGTGTGTGTGTGAGTGCGCGTGGGGGTGCGAGGTCGCCTAATCCTTCAGGGCGCATGGCTGCTTGGACACACAATTGTAGTGACTGTCCATCAATAAATACTGGAAGGTTTAACGAGAATCGTTCACTAAATATTGAACGATAATTTGTGTACATAAATTTGAACGATAAATTTTTACGTAATTTGTGTCGACGTTTCGTCAGTATTTATTGCCGTCATCAGGACAATTTTTGTTGAGTTTCCACGACACATATGACCTAAATTTTGAACTCAGTTGTGTGTCTGATATGTTAACAAGTCAACAATTGTTGTGACGACGGCAATATTGTCAAAAGGTCGACACAAATTATGTAAGAAATGTGTCTATACTTATTGACCGATCCTCGCTAAACCTTTCACCAGTAGTGTTTGAAATTAAACTAACTGCGGGGCTGTTTGGCCGTGGTCCAAGGTTTTCAATTAAACCAAACTTCCAGCAGCACCACTGGCTGCTATTTCCAGTGGTTGAAGCGAGTCAAACCTAACGCGAGTGTCGTAGGCCTACGTTAGAACCGCAGTACTTTGGCCCTTAACCACAGTACTGCGGTTCTAACATACGACACCCGCGTTAGGTTTGACTCGTTTCATTCACTAAAGATGGCAGCCAGTGGTGCTGATGATACATTTGGTGTAACTGAAAACCTTGGACCACGGCCAAACAGCCCCGCAGTTAGTTTAATTTCAAATGACACCGGCCGTGAAAGCCTCCCTTCTTTAGGTTCTTTAGGTTTAGCCTAAACAGGCTAGGTTATTCTTCAACACTACAGTCCAACGTGAGCCCTGGCTTCCGATACCAATCTTCCCGTGTCTCCTATCCATTGCCATCTCAGTGTATCTCCTCACATCCATTCTTCTGAGATCTTCTAGCACATCATCTTATCCTAGGTCGGCCCGTCTTTCTGCTTTTATAGACTTACGCCCTCAGGATTTCCTTTGGCATACGCTGATCATGCATCCGCTCTAGGCGATCTAGCCACTGTATTCGTTGAGCCTTTATGAATCAAGGCTTACAATGTCCTCAAGATTCAACAGCTCATTTTAAATTTATTTAGAATGTCTTTTGTTGCTAGGCTTTCCAATGTTTGTTCAGAAGATATGAACAAGGCATTGGCCGGTAGAGACAACTACCGAACTGATTCTGGGGGAACGGAGGCGAATGCAAATGTGGTTGTGTAGACAAAAAGGAGTCGATTGATCGACGAGTAAGAACTCTTATTGGACGACGATGAAAACACAAATTATTGCTTAAACTTTGGTGGAAGACTCTTGCTATATGGGTGTCACAATTTCCATAAATACGTACCACACATTAAGCGTTTTGATGATCTCTTTGGAAGCCTACATTGCGGAGAAATGTCGTATGTATGCAATCTCTCTCTCTCTCTCTCTCTCTCTCTCTCTCTCTCTCTCTCTCTCTCTCTCTCTCTCTCTCTCTCTCTCTCTTGTGCAATAAACATTAACAATTAAAATAAATCTACAGAGAGCAGTAAAGCCGGACACAAATTACATGTATACTGTACATCTTCCAATTAGCCCGTGTTAATGTTGGAAACCGCTCTGTAGACGCTAACAGTTATAGTACGCAACTGTGCAAATTGAACACAATTTACGGCCTCAATAAAAGTTTGTAATATTCAGTGTGGTGGGTGTTTGTTATTGCCGCTGGCAGTGAGTGAGTGTGTGTGGGCAAACTTGTCGCGGAGAGGGCAGAGAGTCAGGAAGATAGAAGAGGGAGTGAGGCAGGGGGGAGAGAGAGAGAGAGAGAGAGATGGAGAGATTGTTGCAATTCGACATCATCTATAACCACGAATACAATAATATACAGCAGACAGATAATTGAGACCAGTAGCGTAGCGAGGACTAACGTTAGGGGGGGGGTGCCAAAATTACCTGCATACGCTGGTCATACTAGGTCTGTTAAGGGTCAAAGATGCTAAGTTTTCCAATATCATCAGTTCGGTTATTTTTTTATTTTTCTGTATAAAATGTTAAGAAAACCAAATGTTTAATCATTTTAAAAATTAGCGAGTTACCCCTCTTTTTCTCAGGTTTTAGTGTTGGATAAAAGTTTACTGTGAAGATTTCAGTTTTGATAAGAGCTAAAAAGGTCACTGAATTCTATACATAATTGACAAACTTTCTATGAAACTTAAAACTTACACTTAACTACCACTAAAGTTAAGCTAAAAACTTACGGAAAGTTTCCTTCGTACGAAAAAAGAAATAACAAAAACTGCATTGATCAATGACACTGAATACGTTGTTTCCATTCTTAATTACGAAATAATTCAAGTCAACTGTACGTTTTCTTGGAAACCTCCGTTTAGTTACGCATTCACCGTTCAAGGATGTGAGCAAGCACGTTTTAAGCAACTTATAAAGGACGTTTATTTAATGCAAAATTCTACAATAAAATCTTCTCATTTTTTCTAGTTACAGCCAATAAACTGCTAATATACATGTGCAAAGAAGAGAGTTCAAACCATAGAGATTTTAGACTAGAGGAGTCATGAAATAAGACAATCCTGTAATGGAAGGCGAAAAAGATAAGTGAAGGTGGATTAATAGGCTCTGGCTTCCTTTCTGGCGCTTGCGTAATTTTTTTTTTATGGTAACGTACGTTATTTGTAAATATTGAGTGATTGTTGTTATCAAGAAAACATTGTTTGTTTTACTAATTTACAAATAATTTCGTCCCTTTTTTACAATTAAATTTATAAGCCTTATTTTAACACACGCAACTCGCTTATAAATTAGAAATAGGCCATCGTTAAATGGTTATGAAATTTACATCTTGTTATTTGAATTAGCAGTCTCTATAATTCCAAATTTGTCGTGCTTACTTGCGTAACTGCTGCTGGTCATGCTCCGACGAGGCCTTTCAGTGTGTCCACGAGTATCAAGTCCTAAACCACGGACCTTGGTAGGACTTGGTGGGAGACACTGAAAGACCTCGTCCGGAGCATGACAAGTTGCAGTTCAGCAAGTAAGCACGAGAAAACTGTAATTATGGCATTTCACTGAAATTTTTAATAACTGTGGGGGAGATTGACCCCCCCCCCAGTTATGAGTATTATAACCACCCACCCCCTGTGGTGTGTAGTATTATACTACATAGTGCACAATTATTATTGACCCTTCAGACTTTTGACTGGTTTGTACCCTCCCCGCATATACCCGTGGCGCGTATGTTAACGGAGTCTCTCACAGGTAGGCTATATGGGACCTACAGTTTAACGCCGGATCCGAACGGCATAGTTGGGGAAAGTTTATACTAGGCAGGATACCTCTCGCTGGGTTGTCATTGCTTTGCGAGGGAGAACGGTCGTAGACTATCTAAATCAGATGGGCCACAGCGTAGCAGCGCCACACTGGTACATAATAGTTGCGTACAATATCCACCCGTTTTTAATTAGTTTGGTTTACACGACAAGAAAAGTAAACCTATCCGAGAGATAGACAGATAGATAATATAATTAAGAAAGTTGTGTTAGTTGTTATAATTACAAACAGAATAATCACTGTCTGAGATAGATAGATAGATACAGAGAGAGAGAGAGAGAGAGAGAGAGAGAGAGAGAGAGAGAGAGAGAGAGAGAGAGAGAGAGAGAGATGGGGGGGAATGAGGGAGGCAAGGACGAAGAAGACAATCTAAAAACTTGTGTTCATATTGAAGAGGTGTGGTAGCAGCGGTGGGTGAACCTGTTCCTTACCGGCGTCGCCAGCAACCTTTGCCAATGTCAAATATAGTAATAACGTATAGGCAGGCAGGCAGGCTCACGTGGAGCGCGCTCGCGCGGGCGGACAAATAAGGCAACATTTCCTAAATAACGATTAATTACTTACACTCTCGACTCACGTGTTACCCAAAATGGTTGCAAACGTTTCGTCGCGGTCAATTTGCTGCGATACGACCTGCGTCTGACCCCGCCAACAACGTGTTGTAAATTGAATTGATATCGACTGGACACACAAGCGCGCGCGCGCGCGGTTCGTTGCACCTTTGCGACCACGTTTTGTCCGGTTCAGAATCCTGCGATTACACCTACCGAACGAGAAGAAATATAACAGTAGACTTACGCTGTACAGGGTTTGGGTGAAGACGGGGGCGTTTGAGAACAGACGGAATGGTAAGAACAATTGAACGGAGCACAGTGATACCGGTTATAGGGCACTGAACGGACCGTGGCCAATTGCGACCCAATAATTGTATAAAACCCGGTCAGTTGCGACCGACGCGACGTGAAAATTTGAACCCGGACAGTTGCGATCAATTGCATTTTCATGTTATTATAATAATATAGAAATAACCATTATAATTATATTCATTCCTAGCCTAAGTTAACCTAACCTAACCCAACCTAACCTCATTTAACCCGACCTATCGTAACAAAAATATTTGAATAAAGAGGTTACTCCCACAAATGGAAAGTTACAGAATTGAAATATCATCAAAGTTCAGTATAGCAACTTTATAAATGACAGATTCGGTCTGTAAATGAAAGTGCGGGGCGCAATTGACCGCGTAAGAATAGGTAAAAACGTTGTTTCGTCGCACCTGACCGAGACCGCTTGTAAATAATGACGTTTTCAATATTTAAAAACTTTTTAATAAAACCTTTTAAATAAACACAACAAACCGTTTACTACACGTTCATACTAATAAAATGACATTTTTACTGATAGTCTCATTACACCATGAGTAAAACCTTCATCATCATCAGTAGCTCCACAGCCCACCATGGGCCTCAGTTTCCTTCCGGATTTTCCTCCAGACTTCCCTATCCTTAGCCAATTTTCATCAACTTTTCACTCCAAGTATCTTCACATCGTCTAGGATTCAATCAATCCATCGTAGTCTGGGTCTTCCATGTCCTCTCTTTCCTTCTGGTGTGCATTTCATAATCGTCCTCATTCATTATCTGTACACGTCCTGCCGATCTCACCCTAGCTATTCTAATTGATGTCGCAGTATCAGGCGATCTGTGTAAAACCTTCCTTTATACCATTTTTCTACTTCTTATCATAAAGAAATAAAGAACTGAAGAAAGTGAAAGGAGATCTTTTATTTAAATGTTGCTGTCTACAGCGAAAAACATGTATACGTAAATGGCGCTTGTATGTACTTCAAATTAAATTTATTTAAACAATACACAATTTGCTAAAGTGTATAAAGAAACGGACATTCTACACTATCACAAAATTAAATTTTAAAAAGTTATAAGGAATAATAATACTACGATCTTAACCGATTTCGTGGTTAGACTTCGTTGATAGTCCACAGACACACGTAGTTGCCAGGCAACGGACTAACGTTTGTCGTTCTTCTTCTTACTGTCATAACATTCCCAAAAAACGGTCTAACAGAAAGAAAAACGATCGTGCCGGCGGACAAATTATTAGCTTACCGCGCGGCTGGGCAGAACACAAACGTTTGTTATTGTTTCTGTCTATTTCTGTATCTTCAAAGAAACACAAAAAAAAAAAAGAAAACACACGTCAGGAATACAATAATAATTTGTTTCAAATAACGTTCCTTGAATTCCTGATTTCATTGAACATCGAATCCATTCTTCACGTCTTGCTTTACGAGTATAGCCCCCCCCCCCCACCAGGCTGAGTCAAACACAGTGCGGTCATCAAACCAGGTTCCGTACCCACGCGTCTGTCGCTTGACTGTGTAAGTGGAGTTACGAAACTGTGACCAAATGTTCAAACCGCCAAATTATAAATTACATGTACATACGTATATGTACAGTATACACAGGCCTCGGAAATGGCAATGTTCAGAGGAGTTGAAAAGGTGTTCTACACTTGACCGTATAAGGAATGATGCCGTTAGAGAAGAGTTACAAGTTTTTAATTTGAATGAAAAATTAAAAGATTAAAAACAACGGTGGAAAGAACACTTAGATAGAGTGTCAGACTGCAGACTGGCCAAACAACTATAGACATATAGACCTACAGGAGACACAGGTGTGTGGGTAGACCCACGACGAGACGGCTGGAGGATTAGGCAGCACCTTCCCTATACCGTGTTGTGAAGATGATGATGATGATGATGATGATGATGATGATGATGAATGGCGAGCAAGGGAAACTGAAGGAGTCGCAAAAATAACACCTCAGGCCGTCATAACAAGCCAGAAATCAAAGGTATAGAAGAGTAAGAGTGGATTTGTCACGTTCTAAGGGCAGAAAATGAGAGAGAGATATCCAGAAAATACATATGTGAAACAATCCATATGAAAATGGGAGTCAGGAAACTCTCGAACAAGACTTCGACAACACGAAAACAAGAAGACTGGGAAATAAAAGACAGGACAGAAATAAACGAAGAGGCATTCTCAGGAAATGAATGAACAATTCTCAGGAAGAGCCATTGTTCGAGAGATACATTCAACATCGCAGTGCATTTTTAATACCTAATATTTATAAATCTAATTTAGACACATACTGTTTAAACAATAAACATAAATTTCCAAACATGCATAACGTCAAATTAATTACAAAACGTACAAAAAGGTAAGAAAATGAATGTCTGGGAAAATCTGAATACTGGGAAAATGGCATCGAAGTAAAATCGATTATCCGTTAACTATACTGTAAGCAAAACATTGAATTACAACTCAAACCTCTGAAGATACAGAATAATTTCTGTGAAACGTGCGTCAGGTTTACAAAAACACGCCTACTTGCAGTGTACAGTATTTATTCGAAGATATTACATGGGAGACCTGCAGGAAACTCAACGAGTTACTTACAAAGGAATTCTAGTAAAATAATGGAAACCATGTTAGTACATTTGTTTGTTTTTGTGTGTAGTTCGTTTTGCCATTGTCAATTATTTTTTATGCAAAGCGATATTATTAGTTAAACTGGTGGCGCCTATGGCAGGTAAGTTGGTGTTGTTAGGTTAACAGGTAAACAGAAAGGTCTAAGCTTGTCGGTTACTCGATTCCTACAAGTTTGCTTATGTAGGGTCGCGTTTTGTTTAATCTCCTTAGTTAATTTGGAAAACCTTCCTAATTTTAATTTTTAAAGTTGCTGTAGTGTTAATTCGTCTAATTTAGATACTTCGCACTCAACAAGCGTTTTACAGTGGTATAATCTTCGCTCCAAAGAGGATTCTGTCTTTAGATTAAGATTAAGATTTTAAGACGCTGTTTTCTTCTCAACACGGACGACAAAGGATTCTGACAGTTAGAAGAAGGTAAACGTCTTTGAAAGCCGGTCACAATTTAAAATTAAAAAAAAAACGCTTGACGGTAATCGTTTTATGGAAAACGACTTTTTTTCAAACGATTATTAAAACGAAAGTGAGAAATAGTTTTTGTCTCTTCTGACATTGTCCATAAATTTTATGCTTACTTGCGAGGCCAGAGCACTGTCGGATTAATTCGTTATAGCCGTTTATGACTCTCAGTGCGCGCCCGGTGTGTCACAATCCGGGTGGGAGATGGGCACCAATAAAATTTGTGGATTTATTGTCACGTTATGTAACGTTCGTTTCATGAACACTAACACTGGCATTAAAATAACATTTAGTTAGAATATATTCCGTTTCCTAAAAAAAAAATAAAAATAGGTTTTTGTCTTCTTCTTCTTCTCCACGTCAAGGTAGGCTTACAGCCATGTCTTCCATGGTCTACCTATATCACGTCTTCCCTGAGGTCTGCGTCGTGTTTCTTGTCTAGGTAGTTTCATATCTTCCATTCTCTCGATATGCTGCCTACATTTTTTTTGTCCTTCCTTTATTCTGCTGGCCATAGAATATATATTTAGCTCAGTTCGTATATCTTCATTTCGTATTTGATCTCTAAGGGTGCGACCTTTAGTTTTCTTCAAGAACTTAATTTCACTTGTTTGTATTCTTCGTTCATTTCTCGTCATCGTCCAAGTTACGTTTCACTTCTATATGTTAAAACAGGTGTTGCCATTACTTTATAGAATTGTATATTGGTGTCTTTCCTTGTCTTATTTTCAAGTGTTCTGTGTGTAGTACCACAATAGGTTTTTGTTCTTTAAGTAAATCCTCGATCGTCGACGTGCAGCAGTAGTGGTTCGACAGGCGGTGAGACACAGGCGAGAGTCCCAAACGTAAGCCGATATGTATCCGCCGTGTACGCGCACGCGCGTGTGAGAGTGGGCGAACGTCCAATAACACGCAGCGTTGACAGTTGAAAAAAAAAACAAAAATACTAAATCGGTGGTAATTTATCTTTCTTTTCCGTGGTTACACAATCGTGGATACGATTTCGCGCCGAGACTGCTCTGTGTCAGCGCAGCGCTTGATTCGTCTTTTCATATAACGGACGACAAAGACATTGAGTATTACATTTTTTTTTAGACTCGTAAAGCAACGGTGTACCTAATTAAAATGACTTTTCTGTCCAATATATATCATAAATTTATGCTAAACGTAGTCTACTGACATACCAGTGTTCCGTAAGTTATCGGACTGTACACAAAGTATGCCTTATTTTTTATTAATATAATTTGACTACATCATTGTATAAATACTTCCTTTGATGACCTATTATTATTATATTAGGTGAATATATATTATTCCTTTGTAAGTAACTCGTTGAGTTTCCTGCAGGTCTCCTACGTAATATCTTCGAATAAATACTGTACACTGCAACTAGGTTTATTTACATCTGACGCACGTATCACAGACATTATTCTGTATGTTCAGAGGTTTTTTTGAATTGTAATTGAATGTTTCGCTTACAATATAGTTAACGGATAATCGGTTTTACTTCGATTCTATTTTCGACAGTTGTAATGTTCACTAGAATATATGCGATATTCACCACGTATCGATACCGACTATCGCGTAATAGAAATATCGAAAATTAGTGCAGCAGGCACGTTATTGTGTGGAATGTACCCTTCTTTCTTTCTTTCTTTCTTTTCAGTCGATCTTATGAGTTTTAAGTACGACAGAGTTGTTAGAAACATTGTGGAGCAGTAAAAAGTATACAGATGCAGCCCCCCCCTTAACGTTTATCTTCTTTTCCAACATCAATAAAGCTTCTACCAGTAACAAATTACCGCCGTGTACAATAGACAACATAACAATGCCGGGTACAGACTAAACGTCCATGCGAATTGCCGCGCCGTGCGCGCGCGCACACACACAGCGTTAAAATATAATTAAAATACAGTAAACTGTATGAAGCGACCACCCCACAGTGTGGTCTGCCGGCTAATTAACTGGTTCCAACAATTAACTAGCAGCAAAAACCAACATCACATAGCCTACGGTGGGTGTGGGGTACAACATAGCCCGATGGGGCCGTGGAATACCCTACACATTGTTTAGTGCAGCGGTTATTACTTGGTACGCCATTAAGAACTGACCGTTTTTATTACCGCGGTTATATATATACATATACATATATTCAAACACTTTTTGCGACAGTCTATTTCTTGAACATCATCATCATCATCATCATCATCATCATCATCATCAAGGATTAAACCAAGGATGGTTTGTTCCTGTCTCAAATAGGCAATAGGCAAATATTAGAGCTGGTCACTCCAGCGCTTCCTCGGGCGTCCCACACCTCTCCGTCCCCTCGGCTTCCATAGCCGAGATATACGAGATAGTCGAGTTCCATAGTTGTTTGGAGATGCGGCAGTCATCCATTCGGCAAAGATACTCCCACCAATTCAGCCGATACTGGGCGATCCTGTCGAGTATACTCATAATATTCAGTTACTGCCGTATATCTGCGTTTCTTCTATGACCACGGAGAGTATGCCCTGCCCCGTGCGTGAGAAATCTCACTTCAGCCGCTTGCGACTGGCCTGTCCTTTCGTTAAAGTCCAATTCTCAGGCCCATAAAGAAGTGTGGGAAGAGCCATCAACTTGTAGAATTTTAGGCGTGTTCCTTTACTTGCTGACTTAAGGGTTCGCCTAATGGTTCCGCACATAAGTTTGAATTTACGCAACTTATTCACAACGTCGCTGCTTGCATTTCTATTTCTTGATGCATATATAATTTATTTAATGCAGTATTTATACTTTCTTTACCTCACGATGTTTTTCCCTTTTTAGGAACATGTTTCGGGAATCCTATTGTTTCCATCTTCAGCCTTCCTAATTTTGTATTTTGTGGAATATCTGTGTTTTGGTTGGTTGTTGTCATGGTTGCCTGTTGTTTTTTTTGGTATTTTATACTGGTATTATTGTGTGTGATTGTGGTGTATATATTAGCTTTTTGAGCATTTTCGATGTTGAATGGTTTGAAAATTGTCTCATGTTTTGTATTTGGCCAGACATGCAATAAACACAGGACATGAATTCCCAGACATAACCAACATACACTAATAAAACACATACCACACAAAGGCACCAAAATGAACATATGGGAAAATTAAAAATATACAAACACAAAAAACTAATACCTGAACAAATACAAATCAATACAAAACATGATACACTTTTCAAAGCACTCAACATCGAAAATACTCAAAAAGCTAATATATATAGAACACAACCACACACAATAGTACCAGTTTAAAATACCAAAAACCAACAGGAAACCACAACAACAAACCAACCAAAACACAAGAGTACTCAACAAGATTCAAAATTAAGAAGGGTGAGGATGGGAACAATAGGATTCCTGAAACATGTCCCAAACAAGAGGAGAAAAGATCTTGAGGTTATTATAAATACTATATACGGTATATATTGCAACGATACAAATTAAAACTGCATAGATACATAATATTGACCTTATTACAACAGAGACTATATCTGGAGGTAGGAAAATTTATTAAATAAAATCATTAAGATTTACTATTGTCTTATTACTTTATTAATATTAAATTGTTTATACAAAATTTGTCTTTCAATAATTGAGTCTATGGGCTTGTTTTAAAACTATGTCAATTGTTGCGTTGAATTCCACTGTTTGCGTAGCCTCTCGATGCTGCACGCAGTTCGACTGGACCCGCTGCAACTCTGCACGTCGACCGTTCGAAGATCACTAACGCTGACAATTGAGTCTATGGGCTTGTTTTCAAACTATGTTAATTGTTGCGTTGAATTCCACTGTTTGCGTAGCCTCTCGATGCTGCACGCAGTTCGACTGGACCGCTGCAACTCTGCACGTCGACCGTTCGAAGATCACTAACGCTGACAATTGAGTCTATGGGCTTGTTTTCAAACTATGTTAATTGTTGCGTTGAATTCCACTGTTTGCGTAGCCTCTCGATGCTGCACGCAGTTCGACTGGACCCGCTGCAACTCTGCACGTCGACCGTTCGAAGATCACTAACGCTGACAATTGAGTCTATGGGCTTGTTTTCAAACTATGTTAATTGTTGCGTTGAATTCCACTGTTTGCGTAGCCTCTCGATGCTGCACGCAGTTCGACTGGACCCGCTGCAACTCTGCACGTCGACCGTTCGAAGATCACTAACGCTGACAATTGAGTCTATGGGCTTGTTTTCAAACTATGTTAATTGTTGCGTTGAATTCCACTGTTTGCGTAGCCTCTCGATGCTGCACGCAGTTCGACTGGACCGCTGCAACTCTGCACGTCGACCGTTCGAAGATCACTAACGCTGACAATTGAGTCTATGGGCTTGTTTTCAAACTATGTTAATTGTTGCGTTGAATTCCACTGTTTGCGTAGCCTCTCGATGCTGCACGCAGTTCGACTGGACCCGCTGCAACTCTGCACGTCGACCGTTCGAAGATCACTAACGCTGACAATTGAGTCTATGGGCTTGTTTTCAAACTATGTTAATTGTTGCGTTGAATTCCACTGTTTGCGTAGCCTCTCGATGCTGCACGCAGTTCGACTGGACCCGCTGCAACTCTGCACGTCGACCGTTCGAAGATCACTAACGCTGACAATTGAGTCTATGGGCTTGTTTTCAAACTATGTTAATTGTTGCGTTGAATTCCACTGTTTGCGTAGCCTCTCGATGCTGCACGCAGTTCGACTGGACCCGCTGCAACTCTGCACGTCGACCGTTCGAAGATCACTAACGCTGACAATTGAGTCTATGGGCTTGTTTTCAAACTATGTTAATTGTTGCGTTGAATTCCACTGTTTGCGTAGCCTCTCGATGCTGCACGCAGTTCGACTGGACCCGCTGGAGCTCTGCACGTCGACCGTTCGAAGATCACTAACGCTGACAATTGAGTCTATGGGCTTGTTTTCAAACTATGTTAATTGTTGCGTTGAATTCCACTGTTTGCGTAGCCTCTCGATGCTGCACGCAGTTCGACTGGACCCGCTGCAACTCTGCACGTCGACCGTTCGAAGATCACTAACGCTGACAATTGAGTCTATGGGCTTGTTTTCAAACTATGTTAATTGTTGCGTTGAATTCCACTGTTTGCGTAGCCTCTCGATGCTGCACGCAGTTCGACTGGACCCGCTGCAACTCTGCACGTCGACCGTTCGAAGATCACTAACGCTGACAATTGAGTCTATGGGCTTGTTTTCAAACTATGTTAATTGTTGCGTTGAATTCCACTGTTTGCGTAGCCTCTCGATGCTGCACGCAGTTCGACTGGACCCGCTGCAACTCTGCACGTCGACCGTTCGAAGATCACTAACGCTGACAATTGAGTCTATGGGCTTGTTTTCAAACTATGTTAATTGTTGCGTTGAATTCCACTGTTTGCGTAGCCTCTCGATGCTGCACGCAGTTCGACTGGACCCGCTGCAACTCTGCACGTCGACCGTTCGAAGATCACTAACGCTGACAATTGAGTCTATGGGCTTGTTTTCAAACTATGTTAATTGTTGCGTTGAATTCCACTGTTTGCGTAGCCTCTCGATGCTGCACGCAGTTCGACTGGACCCGCTGGAGCTCTGCACGTCGACCGTTCGAAGATCACTAACGCTGACAATTGCGTCTATGGGCTTGTTTTCAAACTATGTTAATTGTTGCGTTGAATTCCACTGTTTGCGTAGCCTCTCGATGCTGCACGCAGTTCGACTGGACCCGCTGCAACTCTGCACGTCGACCGTTCGAAGATCACTAACGCTGACAATTGAGTCTATGGGCTTGTTTTCAAACTATGTTAATTGTTGCGTTGAATTCCACTGTTTGCGTAGCCTCTCGATGCTGCACGCAGTTCGACTGGACCCGCTGCAACTCTGCACGTCGACCGTTCGAAGATCACTAACGCTGACAATTGAGTCTATGGGCTTGTTTTCAAACTATGTTAATTGTTGCGTTGAATTCCACTGTTTGCGTAGCCTCTCGATGCTGCACGCAGTTCGACTGGACCCGCTGCAACTCTGCACGTCGACCGTTCGAAGATCACTAACGCTGACAATTGAGTCTATGGGCTTGTTTTCAAACTATGTTAATTGTTGCGTTGAATTCCATTGTTTGCGTAGCCTCTCGATGCTGCACGCAGTTCGACTGGACCGCTGCAACTCTGCACGTCGACCGTTCGAAGATCACTAACGCTGACAATTTATGTTGAAACTTCACGTCTTTGCACGCACGCACACTGCGATATGAACTGTTATTGTTTACGATTTAAATTTACTTAATCTCAGGGATTTTAACTGGGTAAAATAGATCGTGTATTGATCTTACACAAACTCCGGTTTCTTGAAGTGTTCTAGCGTTACTATCAAAATATCTTGGCAGATATTTTGCCCCTAGCGGATATCTTCCACTGTACGCGGGAAAGCACTAGAATGATCTATTTATTCATTGAGTTCTGTAAGTGGTAATGGTTACGAAGAACTCGAACCGAGAACCAACTTCTAAGTCTACAGGAAAACGACCTGTCTTGTCACGAAAAACTCGTGGCAGCGAGTACGCCTTTCTACAACGAGTCTTTGGAAGGAACTGAACGGTCCGTCCGCTGAAAGCGTCCGTCTCAAATAAATTTTAGACCCTCTGATTGGTTGAAACTTTAGCAACGTCACAGATGAAAACACAGATAGACTGAAATCAGGCTTAAACTCTGTCCGATTCTGCAAAGGCCTGTCTAGATTTAATCTACAAATTTTATTATTTTCTAGGAGATAACGCGAATAAAAGAAAACTGAATTCATTAAAAAACCATATAAAAATTATAGTTGTGGAGAATTAATTATATGGAAAATGTAGCTTATAACCATGAGAATACTCTGTCCAAGTTTCAGAACGAAATGTTAATTTTCCTCGAAGTTATTAAGTAAAATGTAAATCACACGCTCACCCGCGCACTTACACACAAATATTTCACATGACATAATAGAGAATAAAATTGTGAACATTTTGACATAACATACTTTTTTAAACATAGCTTGGTTCAAAACGTATGACTACTTTACAAAGAAAGAACAAAATCAATTTAAAACATGTCTGTGGCCATCAGATAATGTTATAATAGCATTAGTATTCCACTTAAAAAATGAACTTCATATCATGTGTACTGTTGCAATATATTATACGGAGAGCGAACGACCTTCAGTACGAATCGCCCGCGCGTGTGTGTGAGAGAGAGAGAGAGAGAGAGAGAGAGAGAGAGAGAGAGAGAGAGAGAGAGAGAGAGAGAGAGAGAGCGCGAGAGAGAGCGCGCTCGTTCCGTATAATTGCATAAGTCCTGAGGGTCAAACGCTCTGCTCCTGATACTGTTGCCTTAATGACTGTAGTATGCATGTGGAGCGCGCGCGCCCACACACCAACACTGGTCCTCCTCCACCTCCACCATCTCGAGGCGTGGATCCGCGTGGTTCCCACCTAGTTGATAATATCATTCCGTGTAGCAGTAGTAGCAGCAGAATATAAAGCTAGACGCACAAAAATAGAAGAGTGGCAGAGCGTTAAAGAAAAGAAAGAAACTAGTTTACCACACACACACACACACACACACACACACACACACACACACACACAAGCGCGACCGTTTTTATGCATGCATTAGTATTAGCTGGACGTTTCTTCGCGTCCAAGATACGACACAGTCGCATGACACGACATACGTACTTCGTTGCGCTCACTAGTTGTTACTACAGTATATACGAAGTGAGTGGAGTTGCGGTGTAAGTGTATGCAGAAACGGGGCAATCTGAACTGAATGCAGGTGTGTAAAGTGAAACCTACCGACTAAAAAGAGACTGGTCTCTGGTCTCAACGCCTGAGAAAACGACTCAACAAAACAACCCGTAGCCCTAATTGTTAAGCTCTCTGAGCTGCATAACTCGTCCCTCACAAACTTTACAAATGTACTGTTTATTCATTTCGATATTAGATCATTTTTCAATTGTGGGAGAAATTAAAAACTCTGTGTACTATTTCTTTAGTAGGCCTAATATAACAATTATAGAGCACAGGATCATATAGTAAACACTGAAAATTTGAAACATTCGGATTTGGGGTACAAATTTATGTTTTCGTCCCTGGAGCGCCAAAAATTTCGAAATTTCCAGAATATAACACTACATGTAGATTTTAGTTAAAATTCTTTTTAATTTGGTACCCCATATTTTTTCGATTTTATAAAAAATTTCGCCGGCATTTTGTGGCCCAAAAATACTGAAATTTTCAAAAAAGGAACACTATGTTCAGACTATGGTTAACATTCCTTTAGTTTTGTACCCCACATGGGCTTTTCCGATTTTTTCATAATTTTGCCTCACAACCCCCTATTTTGGGGGGGGGGGATCAATCTAATAAAACAATAGCATTTTGTAGGGTAAAAGCACACGCATTCAATGTTTAACGAGGGTCAGTTGATGCACTCAAAAGTTATCGTGAGACAAAACCAAACGGTCGAGTTAAAACTGAGAATCCGCTTACCTCGTTTACCGAAACCAATAAAAAGCCAACTGCAGAAAAGACCTCGTACACATTCACAAAAGCAAAATCCTATAAAGAAGGAAAAGACTGGAGAAGTAAGGGGTTTGGCATAAAACAAGGAAATGGATCGAGAATCCAACGCTGTTAGGGATAAACGGGGAAAAAGAAGAAGCAGAAGGAGAAGAAGAAGAAGATACAAGAAGAAGAAGAAGAAGAAGAAGAAGAAGGAGGAGGAGGACGACGACGATGATGAAGAGGAAAAACGGAGAAGAATAAAAATAAGGAGGAGAAGAAAAAGAAGAAGTAGAGAAGGAGCAGGAGGGAGAAGAAGAAGGCAATTAACAGACGATTCATTAAATAACACGCGTCAAGTTTTATAAAGTGGTCGGGAGATGCAAGTAAGACAGATGGATCAAGAGTTAAGCCGTAGAGTTAGAGGCCAAGGATCGGTCATATCTGTCACACACTGAGAGACTGGGACAGGACAACAACTCAAAGGATATCGGAGATGTTCGAAGCTAGTTTATACCATCCATCGAGCTGGTGGTCTATTGTTCTGAACGCTGACCAGGCGCCTGACGATGTTGTGGTCACTACTCTTGGATAAGAGACGTGCGGCACAGGACAGTGGGAAGATTGTCCATAAAATGAAGGTAATGTGCACGGACACGAATAGATGGAGACGATGGATGGAGGCCTCCTTACAGCCCCACCCGGGAGGAGGAGGAGGAGGAGAAGAAGAAGAAGAAGAAGAAGAAGAAGAAGGAGGAGGAGAAGAAGAATAAGGAGGAGGAGGAGGAGGAGGAGGAGGAGGAGAAGGAGGAGAAGAAGGAGGAGAAGGAGAAGAAGAAGAAGAAGAAGAAGGAGGAGGAGGAGGAGGAGGAGGAGGCGAAGAAAAAAAAAGAAGAAATTTTGTACTAACAAAAAAATAAACGAATGTTAAAGCACAAAAAATTGTGCTGTTGTTAAGAACTTAATAATTATAAAATGAGGACAGAAATAGCCTTCAGCACAGTGCTTTCATCATAGTGAACATTGGGTGAAGATATGCAGAACTGTAACTCGTTTACGGAAGTTACGTGCACACGGTGAAAAGACGTTAACAACTACACCACTGACTAGGACAACAAGAATACTGTACGTGTACGGCAACGGGTTTCCGCGCGACCGGTCAGCAGAGGAAAGTTGGCACCAGTGACTGTATGGTAGCTATCTCTGGCACCTACGCACGACCTAGCCAATGCCACCGCAGCATATGAGGACAGAAATAGGCTTCAGCACAGTGCTTTCATCATAGTGAACATTGGGTGAAGATATGCAGAACTGTAACTCGTTTACGGAAGTTACGTGCACACGGTGAAAAGACGTTAACAACTACAACACTGACTAGGACAACAAGAATACTGTACGTGTACGGCAACGGGTTTCCGCGCGACCGGTCAGCAGAGGAAAGTTGGCACCAGTGACTGTACGGTAGCTATCTCTGGTACCTACGCACGACCTAGCCAATGCCACCGCAGCATATGAGGACAGAAATAGCCTTCAGCACAGTGCTTTCATCATAGTGAACATTGGGTGAAGATATGCAGAACTGTAACTCGTTTACGGAAGTTACGTGCACACGGTGAAAAGACGTTAACAACTACAACACTGACTAGGACAACAAGAATACTGTACGTGTACGGCAACGGGTTTCCGCGCGACCGGTCAGCAGAGGAAAGTTGGCACCAGTGACTGTACGGTAGCTATCTCTGGCACCTACGCACGACCTAGCCAATGCCACCGCAGCATATGACCGTGTGTGGGAAGCAGAGGCTGACCAGCAAACGTCACTTTGACAAGCTTCCCCCTCCCCCTCCACGGATTGTCCAGTAACATTCTAGTATACGTAAAATATAAAGGAATATGACGATGGCCTTAGGTAGTCTGTACATGTGTTTGGAGCACAAACACATTCGGAACGTGTTTACGTGGAGTCCCTATAATTAGGTACAGTCCAGACGTAGCGTGAGATGCTGCGAAGAATGGCTCGAATTATGGGAAAACTCAGAATTACTCTACATTTTAAGTAATGCATAGAATATAGCCTATTGAAAACAAAAACTGCAAACATTTAAATGGATACGCGCACATTTTATTACTGCTAATAAGTGGAGCGTTTTCTTGGTGCCAAATCATGTAATCTTTTTAACATTAGCTAGTAATGGTAGGTTAGGAAAGGTTAGGTTAAGTTATGCAAAACGGCGGCTTATCTTAAAACCAGGGTTCACTAGTTACAAACATCTATCGGCTTATCCATTTACAGGCTGGTAACCTATAATGGGGAATTAATTAAATTTACTCGCAACTTTCAAATAACTTTCAGACACAAATATTTAAACATACCGTTACGGCATCACAGAACAATCTACGTGTTTATCGAATGTTCTAGAGTCTGAATGTTGTGGCGTACATGATTCTCAGCGCATTTGCTAGACTGTGCCAGAATTCGCGCGGCCGCTCGCACTCTGTCAAGGCCGCAAATCAATTACGTCGTAGTGTAGAGCATCTTACGTAGCATGTGGAATAATCCAGATTTTCGGCGGGTTATAAATACAGGTACGCACGGACGGTCAGTTCAGTTTATTGTCGGGCGGTTAAAAGTGTGCGTTCAAGTGGTTAATAGTGAAATGTTGTGTTTTATAATCGGGCGGTATAATTATAATGCAATTGTGTTTTATATTAGTTGACATTTTATTGCGTGTGAACAATTTTTATTTGATTTGCTGTAAGAGATTGTGTTGTTAATTACGAACTGTTTAACTGTGAAAATTAAAGCTGGTGATTAGTGACTTAATTGGTGTCTTGTATTTTGTTTTCCACTGTACCTACGACGATCAAGTAGACCGTCGTAACAATACGATATATAAAAGCTTGCGAAAGTCTCTGCTTCTGAATACTGAAGCGTTTACTTTGTGACACAACGTGTAATCTTCTTAATTTAAGAATGGTAGCTAGGAGAGTGCTTTATGCCGGTAGGATGGTGCAACGTCACCTCGCCCTGCTTCCGGACTGGGAAAGGAAGTGGCGGGTGGTTATCGATACGGAGAAATCCGAGGCGATTGCCTTCGGCCGTCAGCCACTCTTTCTAAACGGGAGCCCGATCGAATGGAAACGGTCTGTGAAGTACTTGGGCGCCTCTGTTGACCCGTCGCCTTAGCTTCGTAGCCCACGTCTCCCAGTGTCTCCAGCGCGCCCGCAGTGTCAAAACCAAGTTATTCCCTTTTTATCTAATCGCAGTCCTGTTAATCCCTTTTTCCTGTGCGCACTAAACTTTCTATTTACCTGTAACATACGCATTCTCATCGCGAACTCTCCATTACATCTTCAGTTCTCCCTGGTACTTCGCTATCAGGCGAGTATTGAAGGTTCCTTCCACCAATGAGTTTGCCCTCTCCCTTGCGCGATCAACCTGTTCGCTCGAGCCTCTACCTCATCCTATCCTCATCACCACCGCCTTAGTACAGATGACGGCCCTCCTCCACGCAGACACAAGCGTCCTCGAGCCCTGATCGATGACCCCCTTCCAAACAATCTTCTGCCCCCACCCCCCACCGTCGCAATTTTAATGTAAAATTCAGCAAAAAATCTTAGTTTATCTGTAAAAAGACGACTATTCAAAGGGAAATTAGACTGGAGGAGTCATGACGTAGACAAACCTGTAATGGGAAGTGTGTCTGGGCGAAAAAGACAAATAGATTAATAAGCTTTGCCTTCGTTTGCTGGTGCGTGCATAATTGTTTTTATTTTTTTTTAAGTCCGAAAATACGTACGTTTACCAAGTGCTGATTGATTGTCGTCATTAAGAAAACATATTATTGTCATTAATATAAGATTGTCATATTAAGATTTTTATTTTATTAATTGACAAATATTTAATTCCTTTGTTCTTTACACAGTTATGTATACGTCTTATTTTAAACGCACGCAACAGGCTTAGAAATACGTGTGTATATTAAGTGATTATGGAATCTGTCTGAAATATTTAACAGCTCTGCGGAAGGATTGATCCCCGCGCCATAGTTACACCAATTATTCAAACATTGGCCGGAGCGGTCAGGCGCTGGCAACATAAACGTTCATAGCACGCCTTATCATCGTTTGACCTGCAGCAGAGTCACTAAACGCTGTAATAAACACGAATGTTTTAACTCTGCGAACCATTAACTACAATGAGACGTCGCGGTCGCGGTACTGTGTCAACAACTGATGTTTACGCGCTGCAGTAGGAGTCAGTCACAGGTCACTACTGTGTCAACAACTGATGTTTACGCGCTGCAGTAGGAGTCAGTCACAGGTCACGGATCGCTGCTGCAGTCGTCGTATCGTGCTTATTCAATATCCACGCGCGCTGTGAAATACTTGTCGTCGTTCGCGTGTAATAAACACGTTTTTTACGTAAAAACATGTACAAACTATTCGTGAAATGTTTATTAGCCGTTGTTGCCTGGCTATAACTGTAAACATCACGCCTGGCAGTTGTCTTCTTACAGCGAAATATTATAAACAGCATACTGTACTGTACCATACTCGTACAGTGATCGCAGTCTTCACGGCACTTACAGCCCTCAGAAGAACTAGAAGAGGTTTGTAATGCCTAGCTTTGGGAAGACTTTATGAGGGGATTGGTGACGTATGGCTGTGACGTATGGGGACACACTGCATTGCGAACACTCCGATTAAGAAGACTTCTGATGAAGACCCAGAGAAAGACCGTTATCTTAGTTAATAAGGCGTACCGCACTATCTCGTACGAAGCTAATTTAATTATTGCGGGCATTATTATACCCATAGATCTTTTAATTAGAGAAAAGATAAATATAAAAAATGATCTGGACAATGGTATAAGAAGATCAGAAAGTAAGAGGATGAGAAGAAATAAGACACTGGACGTCTGCCAGAGAAGATGGGACGAGAGCACTAAAGGAGGAGGAGGAAGGATTTGCCCCCTGTTACCCTATTTGGGGGGGGGATGTATCAACGTCAAAAACAATAGGACTCTGTAGGTTAAAGGTACGGACATGTATACTCGCTTCGCTCCTTCAAATATGAGACTATTTTGGAATTTAAGTAATTTAAAGGTTGGTCGAACAGGCGAATGATTATGCAAACACAAACGTGTCTGTGTGTGGCACACCTATGTTATGTCCTTGTTACCGCGTTGACACGTATTCCGAGAAACGTATTGTTGTAGGACGTACGCGCGCGCGGGCGCGCGTGTGAGAGAGAGAAGCAAAAGGCAGCAGACACCCTGGCGCTATGACCTCTCGCTTCATTCATAAAAATATTGCCTAAATTGATCGTAACAAACTGGGCTACGTTGGTCGAGACAACAGGTAATTAGGATATTGCCAGTGGCGAAGCTAGTAGTTAATGAATGGGTAGGTAAAAATCTTATCTTAAATTTTTTTTAAGGAATCACTAAAAGGATGGTGGTTCAAATCGGACGCTGAGGTAGAGTTTGCTGTAAGCGAATGGTTCCACAAACAGCCGTAAGAATTTTACTAGCGGGGAATCTACAGGTTGGTGTAACAGTGGAACTCATGTCTTAATGTTAATGGAGACTTCTTTTAAAATCGTTGAATAAAAAATGCTTTACAGCTCTATACGTGTTTCTATTGAACAATCCTTGTATTACTCATACACAATAATACAACTGATTGAACTTCAAATTTGTAAACTTGATTAGTTTCTATATATATATATATACGTTTAATGTTACAAATAATTCAAATAACAATCTTGATCATCTGTTAGTTCAGCGGAATAACAGGGACACTTTTAATAACCGCATAAAATAAACACACTTATAAACAACACAGCGCGCTTTAACTTGGATGTTTGGACCACAGAAGTGAGGCATGCCTCAACGCTCTATGTGTACAGCACGGGACAATCCCCCCTCCCTTCACTTCCCTATCACTCCGGCACATTGCTTACATACGATGTATACAAAAAACGCTGAGGCAAGTTCAGGTTGCCTCATTCGCTTTATGCCGAGTCTCACCTGTCACCATCTAGCGGTCGCTCAGTAAAGCACGTTTCGGCCTAATAAATTCGACAGTCGCGGTAACAATGTATAATCTTTACGTTATGTAGTTCATACGTATTTATAATTTTTATTCTACAGAATTTTTTAGGGTAGGCATTGGCTCAATTGCCTCCATGTAACTTCGCCACTGGATATTGCCACTGTATTCAGTGGAAAACGTTCAATACAAAATATCCCGATCGTTAGTTATACAATTTCATGTTTTCCACCAAAATTAATCAGAAATTATTCATGAGGATAAATAAAACGTTTTTCATTTTACTGGACAATGCAGTAAGTAATCTATAGCCTACAGTATTTGTTCATTTATCTCATTTTGTTCCACTTTTTGTACGTTTAACACTAAAGTTTTGCCTACAAAATATCGGGTAACACGAACAATTTTGTATAGAACTCGAAGGGGGCCTGAGCGTCCAGTTACGCCACTGGTTGGGGCCTGGCTTTTGCGGTAGACTACTGTGAACAGACGGTACATATAGTCAGGTTTAGATGCCAGGCACTGACTGGTGTGTCTCGGTCTGCGTAACTACGGTAATGAAAATACCAGAGCAAACGTTAAACACAACTGGAGCAGAATTCATGCAGCGTACATTACACGACGCATAAAATATATTACGCTGGTCATATTGCCAACCATAATACGCTGGGCGTATGATGTCAGATTCGCATTAACGAAATTAATAGGGCCTGCGTAGCGCACATCTGACACTATAAATCAGCGAGTGCGTCCACATCTGGTAACGGTTAGTAGCGTCGCGTCATATAATGGATGTAGCAATTTGTACCATCGTGCGCGTTATGAATGGAATTAACAAACATTAACACGTCACAGTTTTTACTTAATGAAGCGAATCTGAATAAATAAACAACGCCGCAAAAATTTGATTCGCGAATTCTATCCCGCCCTGCGTGTGTGCGCGCGCGCTAAATAGCATTCCACACTAGTTCGTTCACCGCCAGCACAGTAGCCGCATTACGAAATATTTGTTTTCTAAGGTTTCTCAATAAAGACGTTTTTGTATTCTAAATGTTTTCAACGCCTCACAGTGGTCCAGAAAAACATTTTGCTGTTCAAAATGCCCTGCAGCCTTCGGTTCTTAATACGAGGCTGTAATGGGACAATTTTCGGTAATAGTTCGGAGCGATAACCTGAGCTATAGCAGCGAAAGAACTTGCAAAACCCACATTTTTTGTGTTTCTACGTAAACTACCGGTCAGTCGCGAACGCGAATAAATTCGCACTATTTCTTTACAAGTTGCGAAAAAAATGGATGGATAATTACTTATAGCAATACAGCACAATGCTGCTTCGAGTTGGTTGCTTTTCCAGTGATCTACAACGAGTATTAGTGGAAAACGAGTTATGGCACAGAAAGGGAGTCATGTATAGTAATAAGCAGGGGGTTCCTCCACCAATTCCTCCTTACTTGGTTGGAATTGGTTGCTTTTTCTGTGATATGGATTATTGAAAAACGAGTTCTAGTGGAAAACGAGGTCTCTTACAAAAAGGCAGACATTTATAGTAACAGGGGCAGGGTGACCCTTGGCCACCCTGTCTTACTTCGATTTGTTTTTTTTTTAACGTGGATTTCACAAAAAGCAAGAAAGGTTGCTAGTTAGGTTAGTTTGCATGTTAACCTAACTACGTCAATTTTACCTTATTTACCGGGTCGCAGCTAAATTAAAGAAAATGAAAAAACCCGCGTTTTTACATTATTTTGATCCCATAATTGGTTTTTCCAAATTGTTCGCAAAAAAAATCTGTGCAGGTTTTTCCCATCCGGAACTAGTTTTGACCTGTAGTTTAGGTAGAAACACAAAAAACCATGTTATTGCACGTTTTGTGGCTGCCAACTTAGAACTATTACCCAATTTTCTTTTTTTTTTAACTGACAAATAAAATTATGAATAATGCCACGAGGTGAATTCTTTTTTTAGATTACTAGAATAGTTTTTTGCCACAAATATGTAAACAATTTTCCAAAAATTACACCGGACTATAATGTTAGGCCAATACAGTATTTAAAATACCCGAAGTTGAATCGCTAAATGTGCAAGGCGGGGACAAATATGATGAGCCTAACGAATATATAGCATTGAAATATTCTTTTAGCGAGGAACTATACAAACGATTTTGTGGTGAGAAACTGTGAAATTTGAAATTCAAAAGGTTGAGGAGAATACGTCACAGTGAGGAACAATACAAACTATCTAAAGACAATCATCTGGCCACCACCATCCGACTGAATAGATTGCAATGGGCAGGACAAGGACACATCATTAGGATGGAAGGCAACCGAATACCTAGGAAGGTACTGTTTAGTCAAATCGAGGGTAGAAAGAAGGCCTGTCGAAAGAACCAAGCATCGCTGGATTGACGCAATGGCGAGGGGTGCTGATAGTTTACTTAAAATAAAACGATGAACGTCAATCGCCAAGGACAGGAAAATATCGGTATACAGAACCATACATGACTTCCATGTTCTAAGATTTATATTTAAAAAGAATTTACTTTAATTCGGTTCGATAATTTCTAACAAGTTAGGCGTGTTCCTTGAAAATCGAGTTTTATGTCTGACAAATTGAAATGAAATATTTCCATAGAAACTACTTCTTTGTTGACGATAACGTAGTACACATAAAAATTATTCCATCCTCTTTCAACTATCATTTTCATTTATAGAAAATTACCCCCCCCCTTCAATTACGCTTTTCATTTATAGATATTTCATCTACTTTTGTACAGTGGATTATTATGACCTTCTTCTCAGGATACTTTATTTATCAAAATTAAGTACTTTACTCTTGTTAAAACGTAAAACGTTGCAGGTAAGCTACTCCTTCCTTTTAACCGATCTTCTCCAAAATCAATAGACCTTGAGACCTCTACAACTCGGGCATATATGCAAAACATTATTTGATTTTGTTTGAATTTGCGGCAGTTATCATTCGCTATAGAAAAAATTCCACACACACACACACACACACACACACACACACACACACACACACACACACACACACACACACACACACACACTCTCATTTCGGAAAATGACTTGTATTCATGTTTTGAGGGTAGTACAATCAGAATCAGTCGTTATGTCTAACACGATTTTTTCGTGATCACCATACTTCCATTTCTTTACGGAAAACATGGAAGTATAAATAGAGGTGGATGATTATGGAGGCTAGGGTTCGACTCCGAACTGTGACGCCATAGAAGAAGAAGAAGAATATAAGTGCACGTTTTTAATATAAGAGAAACAGAAGAGCTACAAGTGAAAATGGAGCGCATTAATCAGTTGAATGCGTCTCACTGGTATAATAGCAGTGGACACTGTCATGACGTGTACTTCCAGTTCATTCTGTCAGCCGACTCGTGAATATTCATTACTGGTACTGAGTCTTGTTGTATGCTTTTTACTTCTTGCCGGGAGTTGCATAGTTTAACATAATCGACCTTGTTAATTCGATATTATTCAGAATAACTTCAGTAAGAAGAATAAAGACACCCCAACAGCAATGAGATGATGATGATTATTATTATTAATTGTTGGTCTAGACATCCAAAGCGTTGGCTACAGGTTCTCCGGGCTGATATTTATCGTGACCAGCCATCATAATGGGTTACAAATACTTTGCAAATATGGATCTTCCATAAAACCAAATATGCTCCGTACACAAAAACACTCTACCAGTAATGACTCAACAAGACAGCGTCGTCATCGTCAAACATTATAGTTCTGCGCAAAATCCTTAATAAGGCCAATAGGCTATTAACTTATGGTACTGAGGTATGGGCCGTGACAGATAATGACGAACACCTACTTCGAATATCTGAACGAAAAGATATCTGTTAAGTAAAGATATATGGACCCGATAGGAAATCTTGATGTCACATGGAGGATCCGGGTGAACCATCAACTCGACCAAATTATATAGGAGGAGCTGGCGTAGTGAGATGTATTGAATCACTACACAACGTATTGCATGGATTGGACATGTTCAGCGGATGGACGAGATTGGGATTGTAAAACGACTTCTCAGTGGAAAGTTTAGCAGAAAACAACGATGGGTAGACCTAGGAAGAGATGGGGGGGAGGGATGGCGTGGAGGAAGATCTGAAGAGAACTGGAGTACAAAACTGAAGGGGAATGGCCAACGAAAGGGCAGAACGGAGGAGGATTGTTAAGAAGGCAAAAACCCTCCCCCACAAGGGGTTGTAACTGCCAATTGAATTAGAAAAAGACAGTCGTAAACAACTGTACCCCCCCTTTTTTTTTTTTTTTTTTTTTTTTTTTTTTTTTAAGAGGCTACGAGTTATTTAAAACTAGGCAGAAGACCTAGAGAAGCAAAACGCGCTGGGTGCAGTGAGACGGGAATTGCAATTAAAACTCGCTATTAACAACCAATAACAACTTTTATTACATCAGAAAACCCTTTGTATTTATACATAATAATTACAATTTTTTGAAAAGGTACTATCACAATTCCCATTTAATATATCATTTTAAATGATACGCCACTGCTGCCAGGTACAGACTGACTTAAAGCCGCATTGAAAACCCTAATCACACCGCACCGTCACCAGAGCGCGTGGGGATTCAGTAAAACGACGTAGTCTACTGCCACTAGCGCACGCTACGCCACTATAATTAATTAGTTAATTCGGCGATTAAGCATTTCGTATTATTCACTTTTATAGAACAGCCGGGTTTTCACCAAAAACACGGCACACAACTTGAAAGCAGGGGTGTATTTACAGGGGCGGTTTTGTTATTTTTTTAGCTGTGTATGCTAATATAGTGGTAGATCTTTTTTAAATACACATACAGGTTTACTACACAGCATTAGCGTATACGTTTGAAACATAAAATATAGTAAAGCGAGTTCAGTCAATAAGTATCTTGTAAACACTGTTTCAATGACGCATACATTTATTGTGTTATTACCGTATCGACTACTATAATGGGACTGATTTCAGAATGTTATCACACGTTTTTCAACCCTCTTAAAGTTAGTAATTTTTTTTTTTTTTTTTTGAGGCTCGACCCCGGACCCCTCCCCCAAGGCCAAATTGAGAGCTATCGTAAGAGAGTTTTAAAGAAGAAAATAAATCTGAAACAAGGACTGTGAAGTAGAAGTAAAAGCTTCTGGTGAAAATGGTTTTAATAAACAGAAACGAAGTAAATGTCGATAAACTAGCGATCGTTACAACCGAGGACGTAGCTACTGTGTTGATCAACAGAGATCCACTTGCAGTGGAGGCCACCAGAACAAAGGTACTTACTTAAACAGATATTTACACGGAATTAAGTATGTAACGGTCAATTTGCTCAGTGCATTGCTATACTAATGGGTAGTAAAATACATGTCTTACTGCTCCGCCAGCTGGTCTCTCGTATGTACGTAATTACTTCTACTGTACAACCAGTATCAGCTACTTAACGTGAATCGTACGCAAATACCTACTCATTCCTTAGGTTGACTCTTAATCTCAGCGGCGTAACAGACGGGGCGCGCGCAAACATTGCTCTTAATTTTTTTACGAATGGTTAGAAACCGTTGAACGTAAGTAAAACCAGATGTCCCTTTATTTAACATAAAAAAAAAACAAATACCCTTATGTTTTACTTGTATTTTACCGGTACCTAATGATGTACGAGGATTGTTCACAATAGAAACACATTTACAGGCTGTAAAACATTTTTTATTCGACGATTTTAAAAGAAGTCTCCATTAGCATTAAGGCATGCATCCCACTGTTGCACTAATCTGTAGTTTCCCTGCTGGTAAAATTCTTGCGGCTTTTTGCGGAACATTCGCTAACAGCAAACTCTACCTCAGTGTCCCATTTGAACCGCCATCCTTTTAGTGATTTCTTTAATGGGCCAAAAACACGATAATCGCACGGAGACAAGTCGTGACTGTAAGACGGATGTTGTAAGGCCTCCCACTTCATACGACCAAGCAGATCTTGAATCGTCTCGCTTACATGGGGTCGAGCATTATTATGCAGAAGAATGACACCATGTGTGAGCTTCCCGAGACGTTTATTCTTGATGCTGACCCGTAAGCGTTTTAAGCTGTCTGCATATCGCTCGGGGTTGATGTTGACACCAGGTTCTTTAAAATCTAAGAGCATCACACGCTGATAATAAACAAATACGGTCACAGTTACTTTTCCTGCCGAAGGTTGGGACCGACATTTTTTCCCCTTCGGAGATTGTGTATGCTTCCACTTCATACTCTGACGTTTGGATTCTGGTTCGTAGTGATAACACCAAGACTCATCACCGGCAACAATTTGGTGTAGAAAGGCATTACCTTGTTATTGATAGCGCATCAAATGCTGTAATGATAAGGCCGAATGCAAATTTTTCTGTGCATCAGTAAGCAGTCGTAGAATCCACTGAGCAGCAACTTTGTGGTAGCCAAGACTATGAATGATGGAATGAACAGTTTCTACGCTGATGCTCAATATTTGAGAAAGTTCTCTAACTTTGATGCGCCTATTTGCGGTAAAACAGTTCCCAGCTGTCTCACATTTTCATCTGATGATGCAACACGTGCAGGTCCGGGACGGGCCAAATCTTTAGTGGATTCTCTTCCTTGTCGAAATTTATTGCACCATTCAACCACTGCCGTATGAGAATAACTATAGTCACCATATACATCGTTCATTCTCGTATAAATTTCCATTGGCTGACGCCCCTCAGCGGCAAAAAACTAAATAACGGCACGCAGATTATCTTTGCACGGATTTTCTATCATAGATGCCATTTTTCAACCCAGTCACAACGCTTAGTAAAGAGCAAACTGCAAATATTTTTGACAGACGAATATTTTGCTAATATTTTTAATACTTAAACAGACGATATAAACAAATTAATTCCGTTGCGATGGCGACGAAGTCACGGCTGCGCAGATCAAACGTGTTTCTATTGAACAATCTTCGTACTTTGAGCGTATAAATTGTTTGGTTAACTGCACAATAGAGTGCTGATTCCAATTAAGGGGACCCGGTCCTTATATCCTTCCCCATGCTAATGTAAGGGACATTCATTCAGCCTGTGTTTAATAGGCCTACTGGAGTCAATATTTAGGCTACCGTTCGTTTACAGTCCTATTGTAAAGAATGTGACCACACGGTTTTGGAATATCCCAGAATAGAAAGTAGAAAAAATGTTCCAAAACTTTATAAATATTTACACTTCAGACCCACCTACAATCATAACACATTCAGTTATCAGAAAATGCCTTAGTGTTATGTTGTACTTTTATAAGAGTAACACACCCTGAAAATGTCACTAAATTATCTGTAACAGTTTTTGAGAAAATGTTCCTTGACTCCTAAAAAAAAATATGAATTTTCTGAATCCATCGGAAAACAGCAAAATGTAAACATAATCTCTTCGGAAACGCAACAAAAAGAATCGTTACAAATAGGCGATACAAGTATGGAAATCAGGACTGCCATTGTAAGGGGGAAAATATATTGTATTTTTGTAACATACCTCAGTATATATACTAAAGACAAAAAAATAATTAAAAATGCAGATACAACATGTAACTGTCAGATCTCACAGAGGCACGCATAACGTACGTGAAATGATAACTTCAAAAATTCTTCGTACAGTTATAAACGAAGAAAATACATACAAATTATAAATCTTTAAAGTGTAAGATTTGAAGATTCATTTAAAAACAAAAAAAAATATTAGTAAAAAAAGTTAATTTTTCAACAACCGGGTCCCCTTAAGAATTCATCTTAACCGGGCCAATCAAGAATTGTATTTCCAGTATGAAATAGAAAAATTAAATTTTTGTAAAATAAAATGTCTTTATAGCAGAATGTTTTCCTTTAATTCCAGTGCTAATATTAGTCCTGTACTAAAATTATTTGCAAACTATAAAGTAATAAGCAAATTACAGAAAGTTTTAAAGGTAAAATAGATTTTTGATTTGTTTAAAAATAAGACATTACATAATAAAGTGTACGAGACATAAAAGCTAATATAAACATTCACTGTCTTCATGAATTTAAATTTACTGAAATTTGTATTTTTTTCACGACGCATAAAAGTTCAATAAATAACAAAATTTTAATTGGTTACTAGTTACATGTCTAATAATCGGTACGTCTTTATATTAACTGAGATATAAAAGATACTAAATAACAAGTCAAATTATTAATTGAAACAAAAGTTATATTTTATTAATTGAGTGTAGGTACATCACACAAGAAAGTACAGTTGTTGTGTTTAGGTTATATAATTTTATTAGTTGCCACAACTCTAAGGAGAGTTTAGTATTCCAGCGGGAACAATGGGATGAATTACGTAAAGGTAATAGAGGGGTCCTGCGGGCCAGGAAAACAATTACACCATTGCTTAATCTCAGGAAAATGGCAGCTTTTGTTGTTTTAAATGAGTTGTGTTATTGAAATATCGAAAGACAAACAAATCTTTCTTTATTCTTCTCTTGTACGTAGTAGTATAAAATTTCTAGGTGTGTGTGCGCGTAGTAGCCTAAATGAAAATCTATTAGTCGACCTGATCTTACAAGTTACTGAGAGTAATCCGGTATTATGGCGTCCTGCGGCTTCCGGCTTAGCGTCTTTCGGCCTTACACGTTTCCTTCTAAGTTCTTGATTCATGGGCTGGGACTAATGTTTAAACAGGGACGGGGTGTACCGTACTACTCGCTTTCAACCGAGCCGCTGACGACGACACGTCGTCGTGTGGACGAAACGTATGACGTAAACAACAACAATGAACGTGTTAATCCGCCGAATACTGTTGTTCGAAGGCTTTCACGGCCGGCCGGTGTCACTTGAGTTTAAACTAACAGCCGGGCTGTTTGGCCGTGCTCCGAGGTTTTCAATTAAACCAAACGTTTCAACAGCACCACTGGCTGCCATCTTCAGTGGATGAAACGAGTCAAACCTAACGCGGGTGTCGTACGTTAGGACTACAGTGCTATGGTTACGGCTAAATACTGGTTAATGCTGAAACGTTTGGTTTAATTGAAAACCTTGGGCCACGCCCAAACAGCCCGGCTGTTAGTTTAAACTCAGTGTTCTTCTTAGTATTCAATTTTTGATTTAAATGGAATAAATCCTATTGTAGTCCCAAGCCACGTGTTTGTTAACCAAATACACTGTACTCACTGTCTATGGCTTTTTTCCGTGATGTTTTTTCCTGTTTACATGTTTCAAGGCACTTGCCTCATCATCAGAACTTATAAAATCAATCTATGTCATAAATAATGACATTTGTCAAAATATTAAAAACACAATACGGCAATTAAACTATGTACATAAATTCGCTTTAAAAATGTTCGGTGTGCCTTGCAAGACAACACGCGCCGTACTGACGTAATCTAAGCCTTATCTCGACTATATCTCATAGCGGTATCGTACAGTATATTTGATTTATACTGTAATTGGTCGTTCAACACATGTGGCTTGGTACTGGCGTCGTTGTATGCTTTGTAAATTTCATATTCTTCAAGGGCGTTCAAATAACTCCCTTTACTGCAGAAATGAAGGGGTATTAAATTTGAGCTAAAATCCGTGTAACTGTGACTGTTGTCTATGAGGTGCTTGGCGAAATTTGACTTGATATTGTCGAAGTTGTAAACTCGTGTAGGGGGTCTATGTTCAGAAAATCTTTTCAAAAAACCTCGACCCGTCTGGCCCACATAAAAAGCCTCACAGTCGTTGCAGACTAGCTTATAAACACCCGTTTTATTTTCAAGACTGGTATGTTCACGGGTGCGGAGATTATTCAAGATGTTATTACTAGTCTTATAGGAAACGACTATGTTGTTGACTTTATTAATGGTTGACTTAAAAATCCCCGGCATGAAATGCGTATAAGGTGCCGCAATGTACTTTCGTGCCTTTGTTTCGAGGTTCTCATTTCTATTATTTATATCTTTAGTTTCATTTTTAATAGTGTTACTCTTCTTTTTCTTTTGTTTTTTTAAAATATTATCTATTATTCTTACGTTGTACCCGTTGTTAAACGCAATGACTTTAATGGTATTTAACTCTTCGATTTAATCCTCGATGCTAAGGGGTATAGACAACAAGCGATGCATCATGCTATGGAATGCAGCTAATTTCTGTGAAATGGGGTGGAACGATGAGGCATGTATGACAGCGTCAGTCATCGTGGGCTTCCTAAATATATTAAAACATAGTTTTTTAGTAACAAAATTCTTAGTTACTGTCAAATCCAGAAAATGTAACCGACCTCCAACTTCATTCTCCAAAGTAAACTGTATCTTGTTGTTAATGCCATTCAAGTAATTGTGGAGCTTGTGAATTTGGCGATTTGTGCCTTTATACACCATAAAAGTGTCGTCGACATATCTACCACAGAACACCACATTGTAATTATATGTAGGGTTTGCAAACAAGAAAGAATTTTCAAAGTAATTTAAGTATACCTCCGCTAGAATACTAGAGAGTGGGGAACCCATAGCTAACCCCTCCAGCTGTCTGAAAAACTGTTTGTTATGTGTGAAATAATTCTGGTCCAAAATCACCTCCAACAATTCTAATATTTCATTTATGCAATTAGCATCCAGTTTATTGGTGTTAACAAGGTTTTAAGTCAACCATTAATAAAGTTAACAACATAGTCGTTTCCTATAAGACTAGTAATAACATCTTGAATAATCTCCGCACCCGTGAACATACCAGTCTTGAAAATAAAACGGGTGTTTATAAGCTAGTCTGCAACGACTGTGAGGCTTTTTATGTGGGCCAGACGGGTCGAGGTTTTTTGAAAAGATTTTCTGAACATAGACCCCCTACACGAGTTTACAACTTCGACAATATCAAGTCAAATTTCGCCAAGCACCTCATAGACAACAGTCACAGTTACACGGATTTTAGCTCAAATTTAATACCCCTTCATTTCTGCAGTAAAGGGAGTTATTTGAACGCCCTTGAAGAATATGAAATTTACAAAGCATACAACGACGCCAGTACCAAGCCACATGTGTTGAACGACCAATTACAGTATAAGTCAAATATACTGTACGATACCGCTATGAGATATAGTCGAGATAAGGCTTAGATTACGTCAGTACGGCGCGTGTTGTCTTGCAAGGCACACCGAACATTTTTAAAGCGAATTTATGTACATAGTTTAATTGCCGTATTGTGTTTTTAATATTTTGACAAATGTCATTATTTATGACATAGATTGATTTTATAAGTTCAGATGATGAGGCAAGTGCCTTGAAACATGTAAACAGGAAAAAACATCACGGAAAAAGCCATAGACGGTGAGTACAGTGTATTTGGTTATTCAATTATTCCTACCGTTTTTCTAATTATACAGTGTGTGTGTGTGTGTGTGGGGGGGGCGATAGTCTCAACTTGGCGGAGCCTTCTAGAATCTATACTCCATCCCCTTCAGTTCCCCTCCTCGATTATCCGTTGTCTTCCTTCTTTTCGTCTGTAAACTATTCCTCCTACTTCAACAACTCTTATTCCTTTGCTTCTTTCTATTTATCTGTTTACTTTCACACTAAATAGGCCTACGTCTTACGTGTCAGTAAACCAGCAATACATTGGTTAGGGTCGCCGTACGTTTGATTTCTCCTCAGTTTGCATTCACTACAAGTTATACCTATAACAGAACGCAACGCACACTGATACTGACACTGAATAGTTTAACAACGTTACAGTAAGGTATGGTAGTAAATTTCGGTCTCCATGGATACGAAACTGTCTGTTATATTAAGCGAAATAAAAAAAAAAAAATGCCTCGTGTGTTTTGGACAACGTGTCGATATAAAAGAAAAACCTTTACGAAAAATATGTACTACATAGAGCCAATAAACATACATGAAGAAATAGAAGAAGTGGGTGAGGGAAAGGAAGAGGAAAAAGAAGAGCAAGAGGAAGAGGAGGAGAAGGAGGAGGAAGGAGAAACACATCAGAAATAGAAGCTAGGGAGAGTTTACTGGAAATGAAGGCGATGTGCATAGACAGTAATAGATGGAGACGATGGATGGAGGCTCGTTACAACCCGACGCTGAGAGAGGTTTTAGATAGGAACTGGGCGAAACGTTTGGTAGTAACAAATGAAACGAGTGTTGAACCCTCAAGACTGTGTTGTTGTTAAAGACTTCACAATTATTGTAAAATAAGGACAGAAGACTCCTCCCTTCACCACACCGCTTTCATCAATGTGAATATTGGGTGAAGAGAGGTAGATGTGTAACTCGTTTACGAAGTTACTTACACACGATGAACAGGCGTTAACAATAACAACAACACTGATAAAGAAGAAGAAGAAGAAGAAGAAGAAGAAGAAGAAGAAGAAGAAGAAGAAGAAGAAGAAGAAGAAGAAGGAGGAGGAGGAGGAGGAGGAGGAGGAGGAGGAGGAGGAGGAGGAGAAGAAGAAGAAGAAGAAGAAGAAGAAGAAGAAGAAGAAGAAGAAGAAGAAGAAGAAGAAGAAGAAGAAGAAGAAGAAGGAGGAGGGTAAGAAACACACAAGAAATGGAAGCTAAGATGCGAGACATTCATCGAACGAAGCAGCCCAACTTCTGTTGGAGTACAGCAGAATAGAATATTTACTATGATATAAACCTGCCTGGGATCACAAAGCACAAAAAAAAGATAAAAATCTCGAAAGACAGGTGTCGGAAGTAATATAACACTGAAACGTACAAGTAGAAAATTTGTAGAACCGTGAATACGTCAAAAAGAGTGTACATCAAACGACGAAAGATTCAGGGCTGAAGGAAGAAACACGCCGTAAGATGAAGGTGCCGCGAAGCAATAAAATAAAATAACAATTTGTGTTAAGAAATAATAAATTTTTATTTATACGCATACGTGAACGAGAGAGAGAGAGAGAGAGAGAGAGAGAGAGAGAGAGAGAGAGAGAGAGAGAGAGGGAGACAGTCAGACAGACAGAGGGAGAACAACCCTACGTCAAGTTAAACGACGCGTGATCCCTACTGCAGGCACTGCTGCTTTTGCTGAAACTGTAAAACGCGTTCAGTCGATAATTTCTCGTATTTCTTTGCGCGCGCGCGCGCACACACACACACACACACACACACACACACACACACACACACACACACACACACACACACACACACACACACACACACACACACACAGAGTTGCACCGTACTTGTAACGCAAGTTGGCGCATCCGACCGACTAAAAGCTGACGTACATGTGATGAGTCAGTCAAGAGAACTTTAGCTAAACAATCTCAACACGTCTTCAGCTTTGACGCATCGCCGGATTCGCTTTTAGTTCTTGACACAGTCGAAGATGATTCACTGAACTAACGTTTTAAACTATTCAGCACGCCAAGAGTCTAGATTTGGCTATGTTCGTAGACGTCTACAAGTTGAATCTAACTACAAGGTATTCTCATTGCACTGGCAACGAAATGTTCTCACCATTTTCGGACACATTGGTGATTATTCTTCTTTCCTTCTCATTCAGTACATTTCTTTCCCTGCAATTGTAATAATTTACTAATATCAAACTGTGATTATGATAGTTCAATATCTTTTTCCCATCCACTCAGGCCATTACTGCAACCAACAAAATTTGGAACCACCGGCCGCCACTGGATGGATGGCTGAACGTTTATCTTGAACCAACGTAAACACTAAAGATGACACAACTTATAAATCAAGAAGGCTGTGCTGATTTCATACACAAAGTTGCGCTACTAGTGGAGCGTTGCAGAAACTTTGCAACCGCCTAGCTAACATTGGGAACATAGGGCAGTAGCGCACGTCCTCCCATATGTTTGTGTAGTAGGCTCTGTCGTTTACTACTGAGTTGGAGTCGGCCTGCAACCACATTTGAATTGTACGCGAACATTGCCGCGTAGAATCTGGTACGCTTTCCGTTGACACTGACGACACCGTCACCTGTTTAATGTTTTCGTATATTATTTTATAGTTTAGCTATGTTGGTGTTTGTGCAACGCTGCAACCACAAAACCAACCACCACTGACTCCATCTATATGCCACTTCTACAATATTGTTGTTATTATTTTTGAATTCGAATTTTTTTATAACATGCGAATCAACTGCCTATAATACCACCCTGATGCATCCCTTGCACACGGTCCGTCCAACCCAGCCTGTACTGCTTGAGACTGCCATTCATGTTGTAAATTCAGAGGGGGTTCCTTATGCCGTCACTCCTTAGCCGGCCTCTCCGTGATACTCCAAGTACAGATCTTAGAAACCTCATCTCACCAGCCTGTATTCGGCTGCGGGTCCTTCACTACAGTGTTCATGTTTCACTACCATAAAGGCCACATTGTACTGCCGTCGCTTTATAAAATTTAGAACACAGTGTCTCGTCTGACCTTCCCGTTTAATGTTCTTCTGGTAGTTCCACGAATGTGGCTAATCTTCTCCCATAGGAGCCTAACGAAGTATGTCCCGGAACGACCCAAGTACCTACCTTTCACCGTCGTTGTAGGAGTAGATGAGACCCAACTTATCTAGAGAAGATAACCATATACAAATCATGCGAGATCGGAAGCGGCGAGGTGGCAGTCCTATCAAAGGCCTTTACCCGCACAGCGCTCGCAACGCGGCAGGGGAAGATTTTGACTGCCTAGTACCAAAGTCAATAGGAACAGTATTCCTGCAGATAATTCACGCGTACGGTTTGGAAATATCTGGTATCAAAACCAAGTCCATGAATTTTTCACGTTTGTTTTCCTGTCGGATGTATACTGGTTGTGGACGATCGACTCATTGAGCAGAGGCATTCGTTCAGATACCTTGGATGTGACTTGTGTTCCGTGGGAGAAGTAGACATCGATAAAAACAACAGGAGAAGTTTAACCACATTTGTGAAACTATCAGAAGAACATTAAAGGGGGGCAGTCAGGCGAGGGGCTCTGTAATAATTTTATAGTGATGTAATTCTGAAATTTTTCCCTGATACCGTACACAAACATTCTCCCTGACTATATTATAAATGTTACAATTAAAAAATACGTGTCACTGAATAACATTTTTTTTTAATGAATTTGTTTTAATTAGTTTCAAAAGTATTCGGCTGCTTTCGATGCTACAAGTATTTTAAAACAAGACACATCACAAGGATTAAATTTTATAAGACAATATTGCAATACCCACGTTGCAAGTGAGGCGTAGGTCATGACAAAAAAGGAAAGCGGGAAGATTCGGATTGCTGAAATGCAGTTTCTTCGAAATACTTTAAATTATACACTGCAAGATAGAGTAAGGAATGAAGATATCAGAGCAGAACTCGAAGTAAGGGACATAAATGAAATTATTGCAATATACAGAAGACAATGGTGGGATCATCTGCAAAGGATGACAGAGGATCGATTGCCGAAAGCGGCACTGAACTATAAAGTCATTATTGGTAGAAGAGACGTGGATCATCCGAGGATAGATGGGAGACGGTACAGGTTTATATAACCTAATCCTTGAAGAGGAGAAGAAGAAGACGTAGGCCTATATTTTATTTTATCATAAAAGGACTATTTTTAATATTTACACAATTCTTGTAATAAGTTGTGAGCAGCTATGTGGGGGCAAGAGATTTAAATGACTTGGCAACATTGTCTGCCTTTTGCAACTGTATTTCCTTACACATTGAATCAGTTTACTGCGGGAGTCACCCGGGTACCACAGTGCCGTCGTACATGAAGTTCTAACTAAACAAATACATAAAGGTGAACAGGAAAAACGTGAGACACAGAAAATGAGGTGGAGATTTCGCAACGTGACGAGAGGGGAAAACTAGTGCCGCGAGGAAGGACACACGCGCGCGCGCGCCACCTGAATAAACAACGCGGGCAGTGTAAGCCGAAGTGACTGCTAATCGTTTGGGTACACAGAGCGTGCCCAGCTTGTGAACCAAACGGAACTGCGTAAATACAATGCGTTTTAAATGTCCGATCGCAGTAAACTGTTGTAATCCGATCCGATCTCGTGTCGACAGTTAAATATTAACGGTCGTCAAAGTTGCATAACGAGCAGGATACCGGACAGCGGGGAGTGGTTACTGATTATTGTAACAACAGATTATACGATTACAAAAAACTATTTACTGTTTATTTTTTTCAATTCACAGAAAACAATTATCATTTGCGTAATAAACTTTCAAGACAAAAACAGACTTTAAAATAAATTAATAAATTACCTTCGATCCGTCGTGTGACTTCGTTTTTTTATTTAAAGTAACGCGTTTCGGAACATATGGGATACGGACGTGTGCAAGTTACAAAGTAATGTGATTTTAACGTTTAACGATCTCAGCCGAGTGAATTAATCTGAAGATGGAACTATGTTCCGAAACGCGTTACTTTAAATAAAAACACAGTCACATGACGGATCTAAGATAATTTATTAATTTATAAATAACGAAGCGACTTGGATACCAATAACGATATGTATGTCAGATTTTAAAACATTCAGCCCTCTCGTTACACAGTTTTCTCATATCTTCTTATCCCTATATTCCCAGATCGTCCTCAACATCATTATCAATCCATCTCCTCCTTGGTCTTCCTCTTGATCTCCTACCTACTAGAAAGGCCATCAAGAAATCGGTAGGTAGATGGCCTACCGACCATCCATTCTGGAGTTTTTCTGGGAATTCTGTGTTGTTCCGTCCTCATTGAGTGTCTCGGCCTTCTTCTACTCTTTATAAACTCTTGGATTTTGTTGTCCATGACGTGTCCGTTAATCAAATGTAAAATTTTTATCTTATAGCCTGAACCAGTTTTCGCTTATTACAAGCTTCGTCAGAGGCTTGTACATTTTTACCAATAAAGACCTTAGTGTTCCGACCCAGTAGTATTATACTGTACTTACAATTCTTTATAAACCTTACTGTGTCAGCTTCGTGTATCAAATTATTTATTTCATGATTCCTTCGTATTCTCCACGAGTCGTCGTTATTTTGCACTGGCCCAAAAAATGTTTTCAGTATCTTTCGTTCAAATATTCAGATATACTGTACATATTTTTACGTTAATAGTCAAGTTTCACAAGCATATGTTACAACTTATATAATTATTTACTTAATTTTAATGATTTTCAGTGCTTTCGACTTCATTAATTTTGAGTAAGCATAGTAACATCGATTACCCCTAAGGATTGTCGCCTGGATTAGAAGAAAAGTTGGTGACACTGGAAGAGACAGAATACGGTACCGAAGAGTAACAGAGAAGATTTACACACGATAGCAACTGCTGTTAACACAATAGGACGGTAAAAGCTGCAATGGTTTGGACAAGGATCCGGAAAGACGTTCCCCCCAAAAAATATGTGAATTGAAAGTAGATGCAAGTAGGCGAAGGGTCGGCCTAGAATGCAACGAGAGGAGAATATCTGCGATCCGGGAAATAGGAGGGAGGAGAACATCTTGGAAGTGAGGCAAATGGGAAGGGAGAGACCCAACCGTGGAAGAAGAAGAGCATAAAAAGAATAAATATGGGAGAAGAAGAAAAAAGAATAAGAAAAAGAAGAGGTCGTAGTAGAAGGAAAATAAGAAGGAGAAGAAAAAGAAGAAGATTCATCAAGACAGACACTTCATGACTAAGACAGATATATTCCAACACGTCTGGCTAGGAAAATAAAACAATAAAGTATACGACCTGAACAGCCGGGAAGTGATGATTAATATAAATCACAGCCATAGCCTCCTATAATTATTCTGAAACAGTTGGTGTAAAGTTTACAGTGTAGACATAAAAGAAACAATTACAGCAAACATTCAACAGAGTACACGAACGCCCACGTACGAATTAAAAAAAAAAAATCGTCGCAAATATTTTTAACGTTTGAAAATAAGGTAAACATTTTATGTTAAAAAAAAAAATGCAAAACCAAATCGTGACGTCTGCTTATTTACGAAGCTGGAGAAGAAACACAACATAACACATGGCTCCTCGGAACGGTGATTCACATCAAGTGTAACATTCCCAACCGAACTGAAAGTCATGCACACTCATCTGACGTTTCTAAATTTATGGAGTGTCGATTGTTGATAGTTTCCATACACAATATTAATGAAGCTTTTCTTCTTTGGCTCTCAATCATGAAGACTATTTTGGTGACCACTCTTACACATAGCCTGCAACTCCTGGTAAATCGCATCTCCATCACGCACCACTTATACATCAACTGGGGGGGGGGGGACCGGACCCCTCATAGGCTCGAAAAAATTGACGAATTTTGTTAATTTCTTAATTTTTAGGCTATTTTATTTCTTTTTTTCTGCTGTGTATGCTAATATAGTAGTAGCTCTTTTGTAAATATGCAAACAGAAAGATTATGCAGCATTAGGATATACGTTTGAAATATGAAACATAAGAAAATCAATTGAGTCTATAAGTAGCCTATCTTGTTAACAATGTTTGAATAACGTAAATTTTTATTGTGTTATTACCGTTCACTGATTTCAAGATGTTATCACGCGCGTTTTTCAGCCACTTTAAAGATAGTGCTGTTAGTCTTACCTTCTTTTCTCTTTTTATGAAGCAGACCCGACCCCGGATCCCCCCAAAGCCAAATTCTAGATACGCCACTGTCCCTGACCAGGTTCTTCTCTTCACCCCATTGTTCTCTCTAACCGTGTAATCCATTATCCCTCGTCGCATGCCCTATACAATTTCCTTCTTCTCCTGTTTACGATTTTTCAAATTCTTTTTCATTCCCTCGTCGCTGATAATTTCCTCATTTTCCAGTTTACCGATCCAAGGTATCTTCATCATCCTCCACTAGCAGAACATTGCAAACGCGTCTATACGCTTTAATACAGCTTTTGTTATCAGCAAAAGTCTCGGATCCGTACATTGCTATAGGCCCCACACAAATGCTTATCAAGATCTGTCGTATATTTTTGCTTACACTACATAGTATCTTCTTCTTCTTCTTCTTCTTGCATCAGTAAACAGGGAATCACTTGTTCCAGTGCCAAAGGAATACATTTACTTCGCCAACACTTCCTATGTGTTCCTGTACTTTTGTGTCCAATAGGCTTTATTCTCAAACTTCCTTATGGTAGCTGCCATCCTGGATCGTATTCACATGATCAATCCACTGTTTACCGCAACGCTGTCTTGGATATTAAAAGTTTTCACAAACAGAAATACCGCTCTCAGTTTTGTTAGTTTTATTAGCAGCCATCTTAACACCGACTTTGTCACTACTTATTGCCACACTGGTAAGTACTTCGTTCTTGACGAGGTCTTTCCGTGTCTCCACCATCTTCAGGTCTTAAACGACCTTTGGGCAAGAACGAAGTATTTAGCAATAAGTAGTGACAAAGTTGGTGAGAAATACCACTGTTGCACACCACTATGGAAAAAAAATCTTCTAATAGTGGTGTGCAACAGTGTTCTTTCTGTTGGTGATTACAACACTAACACAACTTTAATAATTAAATACAAGTTTTCAATTCTTGCATATGTCTTCACTGCTGAGTCTATCTGCTCACGCGCAGCCTTCAACAGATCGTATGAATCTCGACACCGATGCCGCTATCCTTTTCAGGTGTTTCTTCACCGGAGCCCCCAAGTTTCACGACCACTCAACACAACACTAGCACAAATAAAATTTTGGCCGAGTCTATTTACTGGTTTTCCTTGACAATGCTTGGCGAACTGTTCCACACATATTGACTCAGGTAATTATAGCTGAAGATGACGATGACATCCGTTATGTGATTAGGAAGTTCGACGAAGAATACCATTAATACGGCTTAACGACAAACACAAATAAGGCTGAATATATTGTCGTTGGAAATGAGTGCAGGGATATACTGTTGGAACGGGGAATTGTGAACAGAGTCGATTCACACCAATACCTTGGTGCCTTGGTTACAGAACATAGCACAAGTATAACAGAAACAAAAACTCGTATAGGACAAGGGAAACAAGTGACGAAACAGTTAGATTGCACTTTACAGACCAATCAAACAAGACCCAAAACAAAATTAAAGTATATACAAGTCAATCAATAATAGAATGTATTGTAACATATGAGGGGGCTGAAGTGTGCGAAACAACAGCACATGTATGGAAAACATTACGAGCCGTCAAAAATGTGATACTGAAGAAGGTGCTGTAGGTTTGGATCGCAAGATAGAATTAGAAATGAAGCAGTAAGAGAAAGAACGAACATATGCCTATGTGCTAGCGTAAAGACACAAAGATAAGGATGATACGGGTGTGTGCGTCGTATGGGCAATGCTAGATGGCCAAAGAAATTACTGGAATCTTGAAAGAAGTAAAACAGACAGGCCACAAAAGACTTGGGTAGACGAGAAATCTGAAAGACGAACGTAAAGTTTGGAAGCTAAGATACGAAAACGACTGTAATTCTGTTGTTCGAAAGTCCACACACGCGCGAGCGAGCGCGCGCGAGCGCACACACACACACACACACACATACAGTCTACTCTTAATTTTTTGTTAGTCGAACCCGCCAAACTGGAAAGAGATCAAAACTCTCACACAAAAATGGAGCATGGTAGCGATGCGCGCTACACAGTAAGGACACACACGCAGTGTCGTGCCAGTTATAGTAACAGGGACTTGAGCAGGTTGCAATATTGTAAGTAGTGAGTTCGTGTAGGCAACCAAACAATGCACGACGTAGGCGCCGACTTATACCTTGACATCGCCTCCCAACCTGTGCTCAACTATGTAAACAGTAAATATTATACAATATGTTTTCCTTAAACCGTCTCCTTTTACAGCTTCCCAAATTCTTCTTTCTTTTAATTACTCGTCTGAGACCTTCCTCATTGTCCAGCTGATCCATCCATGGTGCTGCAACACCACATCACACACGTCTCCTCTAGACGTGCTGTTGGTCCCTTCGGTTAACAGATTAGGTATCGGTGATCCTTAAACGCTACACTTCACACAACACACAACACACAAAACGCATTACGTTCGTCGCCTACGAAATGTCTTCGAACTTAATGACGAAGCCAATAATATACTTTTTTTTTTACAGACGTTTCGGCAGTGCCATCGACTGCCATTTCAGTGTAAATCGAGTTGACGCTAACGTGAGATGGTATACGTTAATGACCACAGTATTGTGGTTAAGGCTGAGCTTTGCAACGGTACACTTTACACGAAACTCATTACGTTCGTCGCCTGCGTAATGTCTTCGAACTTCATCGGACGATGGCAATAATGTACACTGAAGATGGCGGGCTACGGTACTGCCGAAACGTTTGTTTTTGTAACAAACAATGGACCACGGCCAAACAGCCAGGGACGTAATTTTAACAATGAAGGCAATAATGTTGCCAAAGTTCAGTCGCAGCCATTAGGGACAGGAATACGACAGACAGACGCGATTGTGGCCACGCGCACAGGCTAGTGGCGGCAGCTGTATGTGGAATCGTCTAGATTTTCGGCGGGATATAAATACAATTACTCAGGGACGCTCAGTTCAGTTTATTGTCGGGCGATTACAAGTGATTATCGGGCGATGTTACTCTGTGCGTTCAAGTGGTTATTAGTGAAGTGTTTAATAATCGGGCGGGATAATTGTAATACAATTGTGTTTAATATTAGTGGACATTTTATTGCGTGTGAAAAATTTTTATTCTATTTGTTGTAAGAGACTGTGTTGTTAATTACGAACTGTTTAACTGTGAAAATTAAAGCTGTTGATTAGTGACTTGATTGGTGTCTTGTACTGTATTTTGTTTCCACTGTACCTATGACGATCAAGTAGACCATCGTAACAATATCTAGACAGAGTGAAGCCGGTCAGAGTAAACTGACCTCACGTATCCATCCAGATAATATCAAGCCACGCGTCGGCTGAAGGAGCTGCAATCTACTACCGGTCAGAGTAAACTGACCTCACGTATCCATCCAGATAATATCAAGCCGTGCGTCGGCTGAAGGAGCTGCAATCTACTACCGGTCAGAGTAAACTGACCTCACGTATCCATCCAGATAATATCAAGCCACGCGTCGGCTGAAGGAGCTGCAATCTACTACCGGTCAGAGTAAACTGACCTCACGTATCCATCCAGATAATATCAAGCCACGCGTCGGCTGAAGGAGCTGCAATCTACTACCGGTCAGAGTAAACTGACCTCACGTATCCATCCAGATAATATCAAGCCGTGCGTCGGCTGAAGGATCTGCAATCTACTACCGGTCAGAGTAAACTGACCTCACGTATCCATCCAGATAATATCAAGCCGTGCGTCGGCTGAAGGAGCTGCAATCTACTACCGGTCAGAGTAAACTGACCTCACGTATCCATCCAGATAATATCAAGCCACGCGTCGGCTGAAGGAGCTGCAATCTACTACCGGTCAGAGTAAACTGACCTCACGTATCCATCCAGATAATATCAAGCCGTGCGTCGGCTGAAGGAGCTGCAATCTACTACCGGTCAGAGTAAACTGACCTCACGTATCCATCCAGATAATATCAAGCCGTGCGTCGGCTGAAGGAGCTGCAATCTACTACCGGTCAGAGTAAACTGACCTCACGTATCCATCCAGATAATATCAAGCCGCGCGTCGGCTGAAGGAGCTGCAATCTACTACCGGTCAGAGTAAACTGACCTCACGTATCCATCCAGATAATATCAAGCCGTGCGTCGGCTGAAGGAGCTGCAATCTACTACCGGTCAGAGTAAACTGACCTCACGTATCCATCCAGATAATATCAAGCCGTGCGTCGGCTGAAGGAGCTGCAATCTACTACCGGTCAGAGTAAACTGACCTCACGTATCCATCCAGATAATATCAAGCCGCGCGTCGGCTGAAGGAGCTGCAATCTACTACCGGTCAGAGTAAACTGACCTCGCGTATCCATCCAGATAATATCAAGCCGCGCGTCGGCTGAAGGAGCTGCAATCTACTACCGGTCAGAGTAAACTGACCTCGCGTATCCATCCAGATAATATCAAGCCGCGCGTCGGCTGAAGGAGCTGCAATCTACTACCGGTCAGAGTAAACTGACCTCGCGTATCCATCCAGATAATATCAAGCCGCGCGTCGGCTGAAGGAGCTGCAATCTACTACCGGTCAGAGTAAACTGACCTCGCGTATCCATCCAGATAATATCAAGCCGTGCGTCGGCTGAAGGAGCTGCAATCTACTACCGGTCAGAGTAAACTGACCTCACGTATCCATCCAGATAATATCAAGCCGCGCGTCGGCTGAAGGATCTGCAATCTACTACCGGTCAGAGTAAACTGACCTCACGTATCCATCCAGATAATATCAAGCCGCGCGTCGGCTGAAGGAGCTGCAATCTACTACCGGTCAGAGTAAACTGACCTCACGTATCCATCCAGATAATATCAAGCCGTGCGTCGGCTGAAGGAGCTGCAATCTACTACCGGTCAGAGTAAACTGACCTCACGTATCCATCCAGATAATATCAAGCCGCGCGTCGGCTGAAGGAGCTGCAATCTACTACCGGTCAGAGTAAACTGACCTCGCGTATCCATCCAGATAATATCAAGCCGCGCGTCGGCTGAAGGAGCTGCAATCTACTACCGGTCAGAGTAAACTGACCTCGCGTATCCATCCAGATAATATCAAGCCGCGCGTCGGCTGAAGGAGCTGCAATCTACTACCGGTCAGAGTAAACTGACCTCACGTATCCATCCAGATAATATCAAGCCGTGCGTCGGCTGAAGGAGCTGCAATCTACTACCGGTCAGAGTAAACTGACCTCACGTATCCATCCAGATAATATCAAGCCGCGCGTCGGCTGAAGGAGCTGCAATCTACTACCGGTCAGAGTAAACTGACCTCACGTATCCATCCAGATAATATCAAGCCGCGCGTCGGCTGAAGGAGCTGCAATCTACTACCGGTCAGAGTAAACTGACCTCACGTATCCATCCAGATAATATCAAGCCGCGCGTCGGCTGAAGGAGCTGCAATCTACTACCGGTCAGAGTAAACTGACCTCGCGTATCCATCCAGATAATATCAAGCCGTGCGTCGGCTGAAGGAGCTGCAATCTACTACCGGTCAGAGTAAACTGACCTCACGTATCCATCCAGATAATATCAAGCCGTGCGTCGGCTGAAGGAGCTGCAATCTACTACCGGTCAGAGTAAACTGACCTCACGTATCCATCCAGATAATATCAAGCCGTGCGTCGGCTGAAGGAGCTGCAATCTACTACCGGTCAGAGTAAACTGACCTCGCGTATCCATCCAGATAATATCAAGCCGCGCGTCGGCTGAAGGAGCTGCAATCTACTACCGGTCAGAGTAAACTGACCTCGCGTATCCATCCAGATAATATCAAGCCGCGCGTCGGCTGAAGGAGCTGCAATCTACTACCGGTCAGAGTAAACTGACCTCACGTATCCATCCAGATAATATCAAGCCGTGCGTCGGCTGAAGGAGCTGCAATCTACTACCGGTCAGAGTAAACTGACCTCACGTATCCATCCAGATAATATCAAGCCGTGCGTCGGCTGAAGGAGCTGCAATCTACTACCGGTCAGAGTAAACTGACCTCACGTATCCATCCAGATAATATCAAGCCGCGCGTCGGCTGAAGGAGCTGCAATCTACTACCGGTCAGAGTAAACTGACCTCGCGTATCCATCCAGATAATATCAAGCCGCGCGTCGGCTGAAGGAGCTGCAATCTACTACCGGTCAGAGTAAACTGACCTCGCGTATCCATCCAGATAATATCAAGCCGCGCGTCGGCTGAAGGAGCTGCAATCTACTACCGGTCAGAGTAAACTGACCTCGCGTATCCATCCAGATAATATCAAGCCGCGCGTCGGCTGAAGGAGCTGCAATCTACTACCGGTCAGAGTAAACTGACCTCGCGTATCCATCCAGATAATATCAAGCCGCGCGTCGGCTGAAGGAGCTGCAATCTACTACCGGTCAGAGTAAACTGACCTCGCGTATCCATCCAGATAATATCAAGCCGCGCGTCGGCTGAAGGAGCTGCAATCTACTACCGGTCAGAGTAAACTGACCTCACGTATCCATCCAGATAATATCAAGCCGCGCGTCGGCTGAAGGAGCTGCAATCTACTACCGGTCAGAGTAAACTGACCTCACGTATCCATCCAGATAATATCAAGCCGCGCGTCGGCTGAAGGAGCTGCAATCTACTACCGGTCAGAGTAAACTGACCTCACGTATCCATCCAGATAATATCAAGCCGCGCGTCGGCTGAAGGAGCTGCAATCTACTACCGGTCAGAGTAAACTGACCTCACGTATCCATCCAGATAATATCAAGCCACGCGTCGGCTGAAGGAGCTGCAATCTACTACCGGTCAGAGTAAACTGACCTCACGTATCCATCCAGATAATATCAAGCCGCGCGTCGGCTGAAGGAGCTGCAATCTACTACCGGTCAGAGTAAACTGACCTCACGTATCCATCCAGATAATATCAAGCCGCGCGTCGGCTGAAGGAGCTGCAATCTACTACCGGTCAGAGTAAACTGACCTCACGTATCCATCCAGATAATATCAAGCCGCGCGTCGGCTGAAGGAGCTGCAATCTACTACCGGTCAGAGTAAACTGACCTCACGTATCCATCCAGATAATATCAAGCCGCGCGTCGGCTGAAGGAGCTGCAATCTACTACCGGTCAGAGTAAACTGACCTCACGTATCCATCCAGATAATATCAAGCCACGCGTCGGCTGAAGGAGCTGCAATCTACTACCGGTCAGAGTAAACTGACCTCACGTATCCATCCAGATAATATCAAGCCACGCGTCGGCTGAAGGAGCTGCAATCTACTACCGGTCAGAGTAAACTGACCTCACGTATCCATCCAGATAATATCAAGCCACGCGTCGGCTGAAGGAGCTGCAATCTACTACCGGTCAGAGTAAACTGACCTCACGTATCCATCCAGATAATATCAAGCCACGCGTCGGCTGAAGGAGCTGCAATCTACTACCGGTCAGAGTAAACTGACCTCACGTATCCATCCAGATAATATCAAGCCGCGCGTCGGCTGAAGGAGCTGCAATCTACTACCGGTCAGAGTAAACTGACCTCACGTATCCATCCAGATAATATCAAGCCGCGCGTCGGCTGAAGGAGCTGCAATCTTCTACCGGTCAGAGTAAACTGACCTCACGTATCCATCCAGATAATATCAAGCCGCGCGTCGGCTGAAGGAGCTGCAATCTACTACCGGTCAGAGTAAACTGACCTCACGTATCCATCCAGATAATATCAAGCCACGCGTCGGCTGAAGGAGCTGCAATCTACTACCGGTCAGAGTAAACTGACCTCACGTATCCATCCAGATAATATCAAGCCACGCGTCGGCTGAAGGAGCTGCAATCTACTACTGGTCAGAGTAAACTGACCTCACGTATCCATCCAGATAATATCAAGCCGCGCGTCGGCTGAAGGAGCTGCAATCTACTACCGGTCAGAGTAAACTGACCTCACGTATCCATCCAGATAATATCAAGCCGCGCGTCGGCTGAAGGAGCTGCAATCTACTACTGGTCAGAGTAAACTGACCTCACGTATCCATCCAGATAATATCAAGCCACGCGTCGGCTGAAGGAGCTGCAATCTACTACCGGTCAGAGTAAACTGACCTCACGTATCCATCCAGATAATATCAAGCCGCGCGTCGGCTGAAGGAGCTGCAATCTACTACCGGTCAGAGTAAACTGACCTCACGTATCCATCCAGATAATATCAAGCCGCGCGTCGGCTGAAGGAGCTGCAATCTACTACTGGTCAGAGTAAACTGACCTCACGTATCCATCCAGATAATATCAAGCCGCGCGTCGGCTGAAGGAGCTGCAATCTACTACCGGTCAGAGTAAACTGACCTCACGTATCCATCCAGATAATATCAAGCCGCGCGTCGGCTGAAGGAGCTGCAATCTACTACCGGTCAGAGTAAACTGACCTCACGTATCCATCCAGATAATATCAAGCCGCGCGTCGGCTGAAGGAGCTGCAATCTACTACCGGTCAGAGTAAACTGACCTCACGTATCCATCCAGATAATATCAAGCCGCGCGTCGGCTGAAGGAGCTGCAATCTACTACCGGTCAGAGTAAACTGACCTCACGTATCCATCCAGATAATATCAAGCCGCGCGTCGGCTGAAGGAGCTGCAATCTACTACCGGTCAGAGTAAACTGACCTCACGTATCCATCCAGATAATATCAAGCCCCGCGTCGGCTGAAGGAGCTGCAATCTACTACCGGTCAGAGTAAACTGACCTCACGTATCCATCCAGATAATATCAAGCCGCGCGTCGGCTGAAGGAGCTGCAATCTACTACCGGTCAGAGTAAACTGACCTCACGTATCCATCCAGATAATATCAAGCCACGCGTCGGCTGAAGGAGCTGCAATCTACTACTGGTCAGAGTAAACTGACCTCACGTATCCATCCAGATAATATCAAGCCGCGCGTCGGCTGAAGGAGCTGCAATCTACTACCGGTCAGAGTAAACTGACCTCACGTATCCATCCAGATAATATCAAGCCGCGCGTCGGCTGAAGGAGCTGCAATCTACTACCGGTCAGAGTAAAACTGACCTCACGTATCCATCCAGATAATATCAAGCCACGCGTCGGCTGAAGGAGCTGCAATCTACTACCGGTCAGAGTAAACTGACCTCACGTATCCATCCAGATAATATCAAGCCGCGCGTCGGCTGAAGGAGCTGCAATCTACTACCGGTCAGAGTAAACTGACCTCACGTATCCATCCAGATAATATCAAGCCGCGCGTCGGCTGAAGGAGCTGCAATCTACTACCGGTCAGAGTAAACTGACCTCACGTATCCATCCAGATAATATCAAGCCGCGCGTCGGCTGAAGGAGCTGCAATCTACTACCGGTCAGAGTAAACTGACCTCACGTATCCATCCAGATAATATCAAGCCGCGCGTCGGCTGAAGGAGCTGCAATCTACTACCGGTCAGAGTAAACTGACCTCACGTATCCATCCAGATAATATCAAGCCGCGCGTCGGCTGAAGGAGCTGCAATCTACTACCGGTCAGAGTAAACTGACCTCACGTATCCATCCAGATAATATCAAGCCGCGCGTCGGCTGAAGGAGCTGCAATCTACTACCGGTCAGAGTAAACTGACCTCACGTATCCATCCAGATAATATCAAGCCGCGCGTCGGCTGAAGGAGCTGCAATCTACTACCGGTCAGAGTAAACTGACCTCACGTATCCATCCAGATAATATCAAGCCGCGCGTCGGCTGAAGGAGCTGCAATCTACTACCGGTCAGAGTAAACTGACCTCACGTATCCATCCAGATAATATCAAGCCACGCGTCGGCTGAAGGAGCTGCAATCTACTACCGGTCAGAGTAAACTGACCTCACGTATCCATCCAGATAATATCAAGCCGCGCGTCGGCTGAAGGAGCTGCAATCTACTACCGGTCAGAGTAAACTGACCTCACGTATCCATCCAGATAATATCAAGCCGCGCGTCGGCTGAAGGAGCTGCAATCTACTACCGGTCAGAGTAAACTGACCTCACGTATCCATCCAGATAATATCAAGCCGCGCGTCGGCTGAAGGAGCTGCAATCTACTACCGGTCAGAGTAAACTGACCTCACGTATCCATCCAGATAATATCAAGCCGCGCGTCGGCTGAAGGAGCTGCAATCTACTACCGGTCAGAGTAAACTGACCTCACGTATCCATCCAGATAATATCAAGCCGCGCGTCGGCTGAAGGAGCTGCAATCTACTACCGGTCAGAGTAAACTGACCTCACGTATCCATCCAGATAATATCAAGCCACGCGTCGGCTGAAGGAGCTGCAATCTACTACTGGTCAGAGTAAACTGACCTCGCGTATCCATCCAGATAATATCAAGCCGCGCGTCGGCTGAAGGAGCTGCAATCTACTACCGGTCAGAGTAAACTGACCTCACGTATCCATCCAGATAATATCAAGCCGCGCGTCGGCTGAAGGAGCTGCAATCTACTACCGGTCAGAGTAAACTGACCTCACGTATCCATCCAGATAATATCAAGCCGCGCGTCGGCTGAAGGAGCTGCAATCTACTACCGGTCAGAGTAAACTGACCTCACGTATCCATCCAGATAATATCAAGCCGCGCGTCGGCTGAAGGAGCTGCAATCTACTACCGGTCAGAGTAAACTGACCTCACGTATCCATCCAGATAATATCAAGCCGCGCGTCGGCTGAAGGAGCTGCAATCTACTACCGGTCAGAGTAAACTGACCTCACGTATCCATCCAGATAATATCAAGCCGCGCGTCGGCTGAAGGAGCTGCAATCTACTACCGGTCAGAGTAAACTGACCTCACGTATCCATCCAGATAATATCAAGCCACGCGTCGGCTGAAGGAGCTGCAATCTACTACCGGTCAGAGTAAACTGACCTCACGTATCCATCCAGATAATATCAAGCCGCGCGTCGGCTGAAGGAGCTGCAATCTACTACCGGTCAGAGTAAACTGACCTCACGTATCCATCCAGATAATATCAAGCCGCGCGTCGGCTGAAGGAGCTGCAATCTACTACCGGTCAGAGTAAACTGACCTCACGTATCCATCCAGATAATATCAAGCCGCGCGTCGGCTGAAGGAGCTGCAATCTACTACCGGTCAGAGTAAACTGACCTCACGTATCCATCCAGATAATATCAAGCCGCGCGTCGGCTGAAGGAGCTGCAATCTACTACCGGTCAGAGTAAACTGACCTCACGTATCCATCCAGATATTATCAAGCCGCGCGTCGGCTGAAGGAGCTGCAATCTACTACCGGTCAGAGTAAACTGACCTCACGTATCCATCCAGATAATATCAAGCCGCGCGTCGGCTGAAGGAGCTGCAATCTACTACCGGTCAGAGTAAACTGACCTCACGTATCCATCCAGATAATATCAAGCCGCGCGTCGGCTGAAGGAGCTGCAATCTACTACCGGTCAGAGTAAACTGACCTCACGTATCCATCCAGATAATATCAAGCCGCGCGTCGGCTGAAGGAGCTGCAATCTACTACCGGTCAGAGTAAACTGACCTCACGTATCCATCCAGATAATATCAAGCCGCGCGTCGGCTGAAGGAGCTGCAATCTACTACCGGTCAGAGTAAACTGACCTCACGTATCCATCCAGATAATATCAAGCCGCGCGTCGGCTGAAGGATCTGCAATCTACTACCGGTCAGAGTAAACTGACCTCACGTATCCATCCAGATAATATCAAGCCGCGCGTCGGCTGAAGGAGCTGCAATCTACTACCGGTCAGAGTAAACTGACCTCACGTATCCATCCAGATAATATCAAGCCGCGCGTCGGCTGAAGGAGCTGCAATCTACTACCGGTCAGAGTAAACTGACCTCACGTATCCATCCAGATAATATCAAGCCGCGCGTCGGCTGAAGGAGCTGCAATCTACTACCGGTCAGAGTAAACTGACCTCACGTATCCATCCAGATAATATCAAGCCGCGCGTCGGCTGAAGGAGCTGCAATCTACTACCGGTCAGAGTAAACTGACCTCACGTATCCATCCAGATAATATCAAGCCGCGCGTCGGCTGAAGGAGCTGCAATCTACTACCGGTCAGAGTAAACTGACCTCACGTATCCATCCAGATAATATCAAGCCGCGCGTCGGCTGAAGGAGCTGCAATCTACTACCGGTCAGAGTAAACTGACCTCACGTATCCATCCAGATAATATCAAGCCGCGCGTCGGCTGAAGGAGCTGCAATCTACTACCGGTCAGAGTAAACTGACCTCACGTATCCATCCAGATAATATCAAGCCGCGCGTCGGCTGAAGGAGCTGCAATCTACTACCGGTCAGAGTAAACTGACCTCACGTATCCATCCAGATAATATCAAGCCGCGCGTCGGCTGAAGGAGCTGCAATCTACTACCGGTCAGAGTAAACTGACCTCACGTATCCATCCAGATAATATCAAGCCACGCGTCGGCTGAAGGAGCTGCAATCTACTACCGGTCAGAGTAAACTGACCTCACGTATCCATCCAGATAATATCAAGCCGCGCGTCGGCTGAAGGAGCTGCAATCTACTACCGGTCAGAGTAAACTGACCTCACGTATCCATCCAGATAATATCAAGCCGCGCGTCGGCTGAAGGAGCTGCAATCTACTACCGGTCAGAGTAAACTGACCTCACGTATCCATCCAGATAATATCAAGCCGCGCGTCGGCTGAAGGAGCTGCAATCTACTACCGGTCAGAGTAAACTGACCTCACGTATCCATCCAGATAATATCAAGCCGCGCGTCGGCTGAAGGAGCTGCAATCTACTACCGGTCAGAGTAAACTGACCTCACGTATCCATCCAGATAATATCAAGCCGCGCGTCGGCTGAAGGAGCTGCAATCTACTACCGGTCAGAGTAAACTGACCTCACGTATCCATCCAGATAATATCAAGCCGCGCGTCGGCTGAAGGAGCTGCAATCTACTACCGGTCAGAGTAAACTGACCTCACGTATCCATCCAGATAATATCAAGCCGCGCGTCGGCTGAAGGAGCTGCAATCTACTACCGGTCAGAGTAAACTGACCTCACGTATCCATCCAGATAATATCAAGCCGCGCGTCGGCTGAAGGACCGGTCAGAGTAAACTGACCTCACGTATCCATCCAGATAATATCAAGCCGCGCGTCGGCTGAAGGAGCTGCAATCTACTACCGGTCAGAGTAAACTGACCTCACGTATCCATCCAGATAATATCAAGCCGCGCGTCGGCTGAAGGAGCTGCAATCTACTACCGGTCAGAGTAAACTGACCTCACGTATCCATCCAGATAATATCAAGCCGCGCGTCGGCTGAAGGAGCTGCAATCTACTACCGGTCAGAGTAAACTGACCTCACGTATCCATCCAGATAATATCAAGCCGCGCGTCGGCTGAAGGAGCTGCAATCTACTACCGGTCAGAGTAAACTGACCTCACGTATCCATCCAGATAATATCAAGCCGCGCGTCGGCTGAAGGAGCTGCAATCTACTACCGGTCAGAGTAAACTGACCTCACGTATCCATCCAGATAATATCAAGCCGCGCGTCGGCTGAAGGATCTGCAATCTACTACCGGTCAGAGTAAACTGACCTCACGTATCCATCCAGATAATATCAAGCCGCGCGTCGGCTGAAGGATATGCAATCTACTACCGGTCAGAGTAAACTGACCTCACGTATCCATCCAGATAATATCAAGCCGCGCGTCGGCTGAAGGATCTGCAATCTACTACCGGTCAGAGTAAACTGACCTCACGTATCCATCCAGATAATATCAAGCCGTGCGTCGGCTGAAGGAGCTGCAATCTACTACCGGTCAGAGTAAACTGACCTCACGTATCCATCCAGATAATATCAAGCCGCGCGTCGGCTGAAGGAGCTGCCATCTACTACACATAATCCTGCTTCTACGTGAGTTAAAATAAGGCTTATAAACGTAATTACAATCTTTTTAAATTAATAAAATTTACTTTAAAATTTAAACGTTTGTCAATAATGACAAATTGAACGAAGAGTTCTTCGAAAAATTTGTGCCCCCAAGAAAACCGAAGATGGGTACAGGCATAGACACAAAGAAGACATCCGGAAACCGCTTTCCGGCTGAAAAGACCGAGATTCCTTGGACATATGGTTCGGATGGATCGGTCCAGATTAAATAAACAAGTTTTCAACTATATTTGGCAACTTTCCAGTCTGAACGGATACACCAAACAACTCAAGGAGGAAATGATGAAACTGGATATCTCTATGAACGACTGTGTGGATAGAAATACATACAGAAACAAAATTCAAAATCTTGAGGTTCTCTGCGGTGAGAAGAGGACGTGAAAGGGGTGGACAGTGGAAAGAAAGGCGGCGCATAGTGTGCGAATGAGGGTATTCTGGCAGGAGAAGAAAATGAAATGATATTCGCGTGGTCCACGGCTGGCCTGTTCGTGTAAAAAAAGACAATCACTCAACATTTGGAAAATAACGTACACGATGGTAGCTTTACGTACATTTTATAAAATCTATTAATACATTTATTTGGAAAGAATCCCATATACATGACCTGAGGAAAATGTGGACTTTATTCTACCCCCCCCTCAGTAACAGCTCCTAGTTATGCCACTGATAAGAAGCAAATGCTAAAAGAATCAAAAACTACCACAGGCTGTAGGGCCTAATCATGGCCGGCACATTAAACGTGGCAATACTGGAGCCAGCTGATATTTGAGACCGACTAGACGATCTCTTAATTTATGTATTTCAATAATCAAATCGCGTCATTTTTAATTGCTGGTTAACAGCAGTTTTATAGTTCTTCACTTTTTGCAAATTAAAAGTTTATTATTTAAAATACTGTTACATTATTTAAGAAATATAATAATTAACTCATTCATATGATACGAAATCAATAATTCGAACAAAGTTAATTCATTAGGCCTAACACTAATTCACTAATTTCTTCAACTTAGACGTATAGTGCGCACAGACCTGTAATTTAGATTTAGCTATAAATAGGCCTACTCATGGTTTTAGTAATGCTGTGAAATTAAATCAAAATATAACACGTTCACTTTAGCTATTTTATTACACTGTGCTTATAGGCCTCAGACGCAACGTTGCCACGTTTAATATTCCGGCCTTCTACTACAGCCGGTCATGGCAGTGGTCGATTGCTTACAGATTCAGACATATTTTTCCGCTTAACGGTTCGGCCACCCGCCAGAGGCTTTCTTCAGAAGTAAAAAAAAGTTCGACATCAGGTCTGCAGGCCGAACGTACCCGAAGCTGAGTTATAAGCAGAGAGACTGCTAAGATAAGCAGAAGTATTGAATACATTTGTTTGTCTCTCGTTTCATTGGTCTCATTCTGGGCACCACGAACTCCTCTCCCACTCACAAAACACGCACATCAAACATCATCAGCCGTGGCTCTACAACCCTTGGTGGGTCATGGCCTGCTCCAAGAGTCGATTCCATTCTTCCCTATTCCATGCCCTGGTTTTCCAGTTTCTTATGTTCAGCTTTCCGAGGTCCTCCTCTATCTGGTCTTTGAATCTAGTTCGGGGTCTTCCACTTTTTCTACTACCCATTGGTTTCTGGTAGAAAATATGTTTCGTAGGCTGTCCTTCCTCCATTCTCTCTACATGTCCAACCCACCACCTTAGCCCGTGTATTTTTATTGTCCTGACAATGTCCGGCTCTTTGTAAAGACGGTATATTCATAATTATAGCGCCTGCGCCACATTCCATTTCATTGTACTCCTCTAAATATTGTTCTTAGAACCCGTCTTTCACAGCAACCTGGAAAGTCTCTCGCTGTTTTCTGTCACTGTCCAGGTTTCTGAAGCATATGTCAGCACTGGCCTGATAAGTGTTTTGTAGATTTTGCATTTCGTGGTTCAAAACACGCACAACTATTTCATAATACACGTAGACAACTACAAGACACAGTAATCATAAGTAGACGTTAGATTCAGACATTAACACAGTAGCGTCAGGCTCTCGCGTCCGTCCACTTCCGTTCTAACGTGGACAGAATTTATCGGCTTCAACTGTGGTGAGCACCTACACACGACGACGCTGGGAGACGGCGGCGCCGGGACGCTGCCTGGGCTAATAATAAACAACCGCGTGCGTGAACCGACGACGCTCTCTCTCTCTCTCACACACACGCACGCGCGCGCGGGACGCGTCTTCCTGTTAGTGGGTCGAAAATAAAAAGAAGAAAATTACTCTTAATATATTCATATATATATTCTGGAGAAGGCGAAACGGATCGCTTTGGTTTCATCACTTCCTACGCAACGTAGACGACTCTCTCTTTCTCTCTCTCCCTCCCTCACACACACACACACCTGACATCACCCTCCCCTCGCTGCTCTGTGTACCGCGACAGAAACTTGCATAGCTTAGCAGTATCACTCTCTCTCCCTCCCCCTCACTCACACTCTCTCGCTCTATCTCTGTCTCTGTAATTCTCTCAATGAGACCCCGCCGCCGCACATCACCTGCGTTTGTCTGGCTCGTGACGACGGCTCATTGCACGCACCGCAATGACCTCCCCTCCCTGCAGTCAATTACTCACGCTAAACTAACCGTAGTAAGACCAACTCGCGTTGCGACCATAACCATGACCTACGTTCCATCATCCTCAGGTTCATATATAACATACGTACTTCGAAATTGTTTCTTTGCTGCTGTTTTTGTAATTTCAGTCACCGTTCCGTTTCAAACGCGCGCTAATTTTATTTATTTTGGCCACCGCAACAACTGCGCCGCCCGAGCGCTGGTTTGTAATTGTTCCCCCTCTCGTTGTCACTCAAGAGACATTTCACTTCATGCATACAGTACACACAAATAATATTAGTTTCGTGCAAGTTGTGCTCTCGTACTAAATTTGTTCTGGCCGACCGCGTAGATTCTCGGAATTAAGAAGTTTCTAATTGTAATATCTGTAAACACTTGGTTACTCAACGTCTTGTGACTTTTTTAAAACTTTCAATAACTACCCGTTTCAAGGATAAATACTCATCATCAGGTCATATAAAAACACCAATCCTTCTGGAGAAGTAGTCAAAAAATTAAAAAATTTTTACCAATATAACAAAACGGGTTTTACCCTATTTATTCCTCACGTTGTAAGCATCAATTTATAACACTTTTTAAAATGTGTATTGTTTTTTAATTAAGCCCAAGTGGTTGGCACCCATTTGTAATATACTTATTAATTCTATTTTTATTATAAATAAAACACATGGAATGGTATCTGGTAATAATAATAATAATAATAATAATAATAATATTGTAATTTTTATTCAAAATTTATATAGTCCATTTACTGTAACTATTTGGCTGACATAAAAGGTTCAGTTATTATAAAGAAAAAAAACAAGTACAGAAAGTACATTATATTACAAAACAAGATAATAATGAAATAATATAAAATTAATATTAATTATAATATATATACGTTACACAATGTTTATCAGTTCAGTTCAGTTTCACACAGCCTCCTGGTATCAGTGATGAAAATTTCCAATGTCTTCAGTTTGTTTATATTATTCAAATGAAGAAATCCACTTCTTTTGTGATCAATAAATGTTACATCTTGTCATTTCATTTATCTGAAGCCTTCTGGTGGAATATAATGATTGGAGTCCAGTGTTTCTGTTATTAAGTTAATTTAAGTGTAGTTGTTCTTCAATTGTAAATTGTTTTCATTTAAAGGTTAGTTTTTTCCATAACTTCATTCGTTTTTTTTTAAATTTAATGCTCTTTTCTGGTTGTTGGCTCAGTAATGTTTAAAGGCTGATTTGTTTATGCTGTTTCTTTATTTACTCAAATTTTACATTCTGTTATAGGTTGATATAGTGTTTCTTGCTTTATATTATATTGTGTTTTAATAGGATTCATATTTTTTCTTGTATAAATATTTAGCTTTTTTTCAAAATTCAACTCAACTCTCCTTTTTGTTTTTTTACAATAATAATCATAAATTCTTTTTCTTTCTTTTGGTTTCCTGGATACATATAAATTACTCTGGTCATATTTGTTCAAACTGAGATTTAGTTGTCATAGGATGATATTTTTATATAATACATTATTTTACCTTTTATGTACAAGTTGCTTTTTAGTTATTACATCATAATACTTAATACAATTTACATATTATTTTATCTGACAAAACTATGAACAATTTTAATACCAAATATTATAGTTATTTGTAATTTGACAAATATTTTGAAGAATTTACTATTTCCTGAACATAATGATCTAGGCCTATGTTTGACTGATTATATTTTTATGTTGGAAAACTCATAATCAATCCTGCTTACACTTGTTTTCTATTAATTAATTTCTTTAAATATAAACAAACTATTAATTAACAATTCAAATAAACTATTAATTCAAATTACTATAATTCCCTTTAGGGCTTAACTGAATCCACACTTTTAAACCATTGTCTGTGTGATTAATACTTATTAAACTTATATAACACAAACGCTAATAAAGAAAAAACTAAATGTTAATGTCTGTATCATCCGCTACTATGGATTAGTAATTCATTTCTTTAAATAATTGTTTATAATTACTACCCACTCACAGTTATTCTTACTTGAACACCAACGTATTTCACATCCTCTTACCAAGTAATCACACTTGTCTTATATTACATTTGTATCACATCTTAATTACATTTTACATTTATCTCTAAATCTGTATTGTACTTTATGTGCCGTTCTATTTGATTTATTCATTATTTATTAAATTTATCATCATTAGTTATTTGTTTATGGACTACCCCAAATCTAACTGGGTACTGTCTATATAGTATAGTAATGTCTGTTGTAGGACTTTTGGTTTTTAATTAGGTTCACACTTTTATTTATTACTGTTTCTTCTTTCAAATTACTTTGATTTGTTTAGATAAATTGTTGTTATTGTTTGCTGATGTCTTCAATAGTTGAGGTATATGATATGATGGTATTAATATTGCTTGGTGATAAGATTGATATTTATTAAACAAATTCTTCATTATTATAGGCAAATTGAAACCTACCTTTCTTATCAATACCAATTATTTTCTTCTTTATCTCTGGAGTTTATTTATTTGTATTGGTGGCTTTAACGAATTGTAATTCTCGAGTTTTCTCTTGGTTCATTGTATATTTTATTTATATATTCCATTCTTTTATTAAAATTGATTCCATACTAATGTTAAATGATTCCCCCATATTAATATGGTATTATGAATGAATATCGGCGTTGAGTGCCCTTTTACGTCCAATTGCTCATCCGAACATTCACATACATGGTACAGTTCACTTTGGCTGCTGCCCATAAAATAATTCTAGTGACACCTTAGCTTTCTACACTCTATAAATAAAATAATTATAAATCTTATATCATTATACACACCATTGGAATCTTTTATCTTCTGAATATTTTTTCTTATTCTACCTTGCCTTCCAATAACTCCATTTATTTATATTATTTCAATATTACTGTTGGTATATTTCTTAAGTAGATTTCTTTCTCTTTTATATAACTTCACTTCACAGTTCAATGATTTATTAGCCTTAATGTCATTCACCTTTGTTATTCAATACCTCTTGTAATATAGTAGTTTTAATTATCCTTCTATTATTCTATCTGTTTTTATACTGAAACTCTTCTTCAGCAAGTTCATTTTCTAATTAGTTTATTAAATTTCTCTTAGGCCTATTGTCATTAATATTGCGCCCCATTATTATTATTATACTACTAAATGTATTATTTATGCTTGATTTAAATAAGATGTGCTTATTTCTTTTAGAATTTTGGTATTATTTATTTTGTTTGAACATCATTATTCTTTTTTCATTATTTTCCAAAATCTCTTTCCATAATTATTTGATAAGATGTACTTGTTACTTTTAGAATTTTGGTGTCGTTACACCGAACACCACATTTTTAAAAATTTTTGATTTTTTTACTAATTATCCAGAATCACTGGTATAAATATAGTTTTAGAGAAGTCACAAGATGGTTACAAATATTACAATTAAATACTTACACACGTGACGTGGAGACTATAATATAATGAATAAGAAGTTTCTGCTGCATCGATGATACGGAAAGCAATTCTCTGTGGCATACATAGTGACGTGCTGTACACTGCTTGGACACAATACCAAAATGTAATTACAACAGAAAGCTCCCTGAGCAGCACAACTCGCTCGGACTTTTGATTTCTACTGTTTACCTCGTGGTGCCCCTAAAGAGAAAACTTTTCAAAACAAACACTGGATTCGGATTCACGTTCACTTCCTTTATTCTGATATTCGCCGTGAAGTTTTACAGTCTTTCAAAATTTTAATAATTTTTTGGTGTTCCAAAATTGTAATACAGTAGAACTTGCTTATAACGAGATTCAAGGAGCCGGACAATTGTGCTCGTTAAAACCGGGTGCTCGCTACGTCCGACTTTAACCATCAACTCGCAAGGCAACATTTTTGTACCTTGATTATCGACACACAACAACAAAAAATTCTACGCTTGAAAGTGAATTTTAGACTGTAACATTTTTTAGACGCTAACATTCTTTGCTGAATATTGACGTACAGTGCATCCGTTAAATATCGTAAAAGTAATTGTGTAGTAAGAACTTACCAAAAATCAGCTGGCTATCTGGCAAAAAACGCAAATCTTTCCATGCCACATGTACAATATTTATTTTTAAATTACAAGAAAATTCACTCGAATTTATTTGTCTGTTTGTACTTCGTTCTAAATGAAATGGTCAAAATTATATTTCGCGCACAGAACTTAATTAGCCTTAATAAAGTTATCTATTTTTGTTTGTTTAGTGATTTTGCATCTGCAGATATCAAAACAAATAGTAATTTATTTAAATATTCCACGAATTCATCACTTACATTGTTATAAATTGCATTAATGATTTTAAACGAATCTTTAAAATGCTGTATTGTAACGAATTTCTTTAGACCTTAACCCATGAACAAGCCTGCGATAAAATGCTCGTTATAACCAAGTCTCAAATGCATTCCTACTCGTTAAAAGCGAGTTTAATTAGCATTACTAAGATACAAAACCAAACATATATCGTACTTTTGCTCGTTACATCCGGGTTCTCGTTATTCGCGAGTCCCACTGTTTTTTTTTTTTTTTAACGTGAACACTATATTCAGACACTATAACGTGGTTAAAATTGTCTTTAATTTGATATCCCTCTTGGAGTTTTGTGATTTTTCTAAAATTTTGGTAAACGTTTTTGGACGCTGGTACCACCACAAAATTGAACACACTATTTTCGGATTGTGGTTAAAATTCTGTTTAATTTGATACCCCCCACATGGGCGTGTTGCAGTTTTTCCATTGATCCCTCAGATGCCATCCTATTTTTGGGAAATCAATCTAAAGAAACAATAGGGTTCTTCTGTAGGCCACACCTACGGATACGTAAGACACGTTTTACAAAATAAATCGGTTGATGCGTCAGTTATCGTGAGACATCAGACGGACGGAGAGACAATGCCAAACGGACAAGTTAACACTGAGAACTGAATACCAATGGCGCTTTTAGGGGAGGAGAACGAACGTGAACGTGACCCAGGGGGTCGGAAAAGTTGACGAATTTTCTGAATCTCGTAACTTTAAGGCTGTTTTATTAATTTTTTCAGCTCTGTATTCTAATATAGTAGCAACGCTTTTTTAAATATACAAATGGGTTTATTACACAGCATTTGAAATATGAAACATAGGAAAATCAATTCAGTCAATAAGTATCTCGTAAACAGTGTTTCAATAACGCGTATTTTATTGTGGTATTACCGTTTACTGTAATGGGCTCGATTTCAGCCACTTTAAAGATAGTAATGTTGATTAGTCTCAACTAGTTTTTTCTTTTGCAAGAAGCCGACCCGACCCCGGACACCCCTCCCCAAGGCCAAATTCTAGATACGCCACCGTCAAATACTAATATTTTTGATAACGGTTTTGTGTTTAAATGTGTCAATTTAATAAAATTTCGCAAAGTATGAAACATATTTCTATCATATGTATGTCAAAAAGGTTTCGTTATCATACATTTCGCAAAATTAACAACGTGTACTCTTCACAGTTTATGAAGCGCTAAGGAAAGCTCTCGTTATTTGTGCGAAAATCACAAAAGATTGGTAATTTGCATCTAGAGTCACGTGGGCGCAAACCCGAGACGTAGAATTATTAATCTGCCGTTCGTGCAGGGTATTGAATCCGAGTACTGTTTTGTTTTCTGTTTAAATTAGTTGACGTGTTTTTGTTACGAAAGTTTTTTAATTAATTTGTTGTTGGAACGCAATTCCCAATCGCGAATATATATTTATTCCCATCGGTATCTCTGTCCTGATCCGCACGGATCCTGGCTCGACTGTCCAACTATATTTTTGTTAATTTGTTACATCTACATTTAGTTTTCAATACTTTGAATGTTTTGACATAAATTATTAATCGTGGTTGGAAAATCTCGTCAGTTATTGTCACGAGACAGAATTTACCCATCATGAAATAGTTGCAGAAATCGCATTTTCTATACTTTCAGCAGGGGTGACCCCCCCTCCAAGGAAAGGTATTTAATATTAAATTAAAATGTCATTGTAATAAGCGTTTTATTACAAGTAAGCTAATGCTCAAAAGAGTACAGTTTGCAAATAAATTCTCATCTGAAATTAAAGAAATAAATAAATCTAATGTAATTAATACGTGTAACACAATATTTCCAAGCAAAGCAACAAAATATCAACAAAGCGTATTGTAAAGAAGAAAAACTGTTAAAAAAATTAATGGTCTGATGAAGTCCTACTTGGTTTGGCTTATATTCAGGACAGTAACTTCTTCCTCTGCGTTGACGATAAATAAATATCGGTATGGAGAACCATACATGACTTCCATGTTCTAACATTTATATTTAAAATCATTTTCGAAATGAAATATCTCCATAGAAACTACTCCTTTCTTCAGAAGTACTGTGGTCACTAACGTATACCACCTCACGTTAGCGCACTCGATTTTCACTGATGATGGCAGTCAATGGCACTCCCGAAACGTCTGGTTTTGCAGAAAAAATTGGACCACGGCCAAACATCCCGGGAAGGAATTTTAACAACAAACTACTACTTTGTTGCCAATAACGTAGTACACATAAAAAATTATCCTCTCCCCCTTCAACTATCATTTTTATTTATAAAAAATTACCCCTCCCCCTTCAACTATCCTTTTCATTCATAGATATTTCATATACCTTTCTACAGTGGATTATTATGACCTTCCTTTCAGGATACCTCATTTATAAAAATTAAGTACTTTACTCTTGTTAAAACATAAAACGTTCCAGGTAAACTACCCCTTCCCCTTAACCGATCTTCACCAAAATCAATAGGCCTTGAGTCCTCTACATCTCAGGCACATGTGGAAAAAATTATTTGATTCTGTTTGAATTTACGGCAGTTATCGTTCGCCGTATAAAAAAGTACACACACACACACACACTTCGGAAAATGACTTTTCTTCATGTTTTGAGGGTAGTACAATCAGAATCAGCCCTTATCTCGAACAAGATTTTTTCCCCATCACTATACTTCCATTTCCTTATGGAACATGGAAGTAAAAAACGAGTTTGATAAATATAAGAGAAGAGGAAAACAAAGATAAAAGAAGGTTCATGAGAACCATAATAAAACAAATAAATTTATTTACGTAAACTTGTAATACCCATTTTTTAAATGTTTTCTTAATTTTGTAAAAAAACGCTTGAAATGTTTTGAAACTTCAGCTTTGTCCTTCGAAGTTTTTTACTGTGAGTAATAATACTTGATTTGCGATAACGTTTCTCGCATTTGGTCATCAAAAGTAAAATTCAATTTTGTCTTTAATTAGAAAAAGTAGGATGCCAAAGTATACGGAGAAAATTATATTTGGTTCACATGATGCTTGAAACACACAAGCCATGGATCTGCGTCTGTGTACAGAATTTGTCAACATAAAGATATTAAATTAGTCGGAAAAGTATTGACACAACGCATGTGATTAATAAGTTCTCATATTTTACGCGAGGAACGAGAAAATATTATTTTATTATGAATTATCTACAGAACGGTTATATATTTTGTATTGTTAAAAACATATTTTCAGCAGCTGTATTATGTCCAAGGCAGGTGTACTGAATCCAAGACAATGCCTTTTCTATTTATTTGACCTTAACGTCTTTCATTAACCGTTAATACAGCTTTACTGTGACGCACAAGATTTAAAAACGCGCGCGCGTCCAATGATTACTTTTACTGTACAAACTAGGCAGACTAAATGTTGAAAACTTTGGATGATAAAGCGCGCCACAGTAATACACGTACTGACATGTGAACAGTGGCGCAATCTATTTTAGAATTTCTGTACTGTACATTCGACAATAGTTTTTTGATGTGGCCGAAAAGTAATCAATCACCTGTATAGTTTTCAGTTGACTTAAACTACCGTTGTTTATGACCATATTTTTCTGCTCTGTCACGGATAATATTTGATATTGAATTTTTCGCATCGAGAGTAAAAACGCCTCACGTCTGTCAACAAATAGCTTATAAAATGCGAGTTCTGAAGCCTTTACGGCCCATTATCGGGTGGGCAGTTAGGCCGTGGGCCGCAGTTGTCGTTACTGACCTGACAAACGTTTGGCCCCCACCATAGGAGGACATCATCAGGATTTACATTGGCACAGTGTCCGTCAATTCACGCCAGAGATGAAGTAATTTTTAAAAATCAAAACGAAATTGTAAATGTGTTAGGAGACGCAGTGCGTTCAGAAACAACGGTAAGTGGGGCACACTCGAGTTTAAACGTGGTCGTACAAGCACTGAAGACGATCACAGCAGTGGACGTTCAAAAAGTGTAACAAAAAATGACATTATTGAATAAATTTCATACGGTGTTGGAAGACCGCATGTTGAGGAGTGGATGGCGTTGCTGAAATCAAAGGCATTTCATATGAGCGTGTGTATCATACTTTAACTCAAGAACTTGGTGTGAAAAAGCGTTCAGCAAGATGGCTGCCGCATCTGGAGTTGTTGGATTTTTTGGCCGTCCAGAACGGGGGAGGGAATCATCTTCAATGCTCGTACAACCACGTTTAAACTCAAGTGCCTATTTACAAACCGTTGGTTTTGAAGTCGCAGCATCTCCTGACACATTTACAATTTCGTTCTCAATTTCCGTTGGAGGTAAACAATTTTTAACAAAGAAACACGCCAAGATGTTTGATTTTATCCGTTTTTCAAAACACCCATGACACGTCGATTTTAAACGGCTTCTAAACAATGAATAAATTGATAGATAGATTTGGAAATTAACAGGAGTTCACATAAAATACAAATCTTGCAGCACACGAAAAATTATAGTTTTACCGCTAAGCTACAGATGTCGCTCCGCGAACGTTTCCACTGATCGTCCTAAAGTAATTATGATATGTTGTCATTATCTTTGCGAGAACATATAGGCCCGAGAACGTATCCAGGGGGCTTTATACAAACTGTTCCATCAAAACATACAATATAAGCGTGACTATGATGTGAAGCGCGCCAGTCTGAACCGATCTATTGGAGCACAACGAGATACAAACAAGCGAAACGGCGGCACGCGCTCGAGCCCGCGACTTCAAAGCAAACGTCCACTGCTCTGGAATGTGTTCCTCTTCGCTGCCCCTCCACCGTTTGAAACAACTGGAAAGTTTGTTCTCTCTCTCTCTGTCTATGTGTCTGGAATGTCTTTTATCTTCTGTTTGCCTGCACGCCTGTCTTCCTTCTCTGTCTTCCCAGTCCCTTTCTACTGCGTCATCACTTAAGACTGCAATCCACAAATGTTTCTCCTTCATATGGTAGCACTGTTAATTTACACACAGAGGATAATTCATTTGATGCAGTTAACAAGTTCAGACACCTGAGTTACATGACAGATAATGAAGGAGGGTCCATAAACACGACAGGATACAAACAGGAAATAGGGCATATTATGCCGACAGCAGACTATTGAGAAGCAAACTCATTAGTCATAAGACAAAAATAAAAATATATAAAACACTTATCAATCGGTTGTGACTTATGGAGGCGAAACATGGACATTAGCAAAAAAGGAACATGAAACACTAAGTAGTTTGAAAGAAAGATCGTAAGATGTGTTTATGGCCCGGTTAAAGAACATGACGAATGGAGAATAAGAAATAACCAGGAAATTGATGAGCTATTGAATCACGAAGAATTATCACTGTTGTACACCACTATAGAAAATGTTCGATCATTTCCGATCTGACGGTGAGCTGTGAAGCTTGAAAGTGCTAATCGGAATAATTTTTCTATAGTGGTGTACAACAGTGATAATTCTGTTTGTGATTATAACCACTAACACAACTTTCTTAATTAAATCACGAAAAACTGTAATTCATAAAGGCTCAACAAATACAATGGTTAGGTGTCATCTACAGCAGATGGACGATCAGCATATGACAAGTAAATTGTAAATTGTGAGGTCGCAGGTCTATACAAGCCGAAAGAGGGACGGTTGGATGATGTGATAGAAGACCACAGAAGAATGGATGTGAGGTGTTACACGGAGATGGCAATGGACAGGAGACTTTGGAGAAGACTGATGTTGGAAGCCCGGGCTTACGTTGGGCTGTAGTGCTGAAGAAGAATATGATACCACTGTACAGGACAAGGGAAAGAAATGGCGAGACAGTTACATTCCACTTTATGGAACAATGAAAAAATAAGACACGGAACAATAAAAAATTAAAATATATAAGACAAAAGTACAAAGTATTGTAATGTATGTGGACGAAGTGTGGGGAAACTACAGAACATATGAGGTAAAGATTATGAACTGTGGAAATGTGGAGAAGGTGCTGTGCTGCTGTAGCCTTAAATTGCAGGATGGGCTTAAAAATTAAGAATTACAATAAAGAATGGCTATATATCATCATCATCATCAATGATTACACCAAGGATGGTTTGTTCCGGTCTCAAATAGGCAAAGATTAGAGCTGGTCACTTCAGCAGTTCCTAGGACGTTCCACACCTCTCCACCCTCTCGGCGTATAGTTCCATAGTTGTTTGGGGATGCGGCAGTCATCCATTCGGCAAAGATGTTCCCACCAATTCAGCTGATACTGGGCGATCCTGTCGAGTATACTCATAATATTCAGTTCCTGCCGTATATCTGTGTTTCTTCTATGCTCATAGAGAGTATACCCTCCCATGTGCCTGAGAAATCTCATTTCAGCCGCTTGGATGTGACTGGCCTGGCCTTTCATTAAAGAAGTCCAATTCTCAGTCCCATAAAGAAGTGTGGGAAGAGCCATCACCTTGTACAATTTTAGGTGTGTTCCTTTACTTGCTGACTTAAGGGTTCGCCTAATGGTCCCGCACATAAGGTTGAACTTATGCAACTTATTAACAACATGGTTGCTTGCATTATAAGACACACTGTAGCCCAGGTATTAAAAATTGTTAACTTGTTCCAGGACAGAATGACTATATGTACCAGTATAAATGATCAATTGACACCAAAAAGATTAAGATGATACAGACATGTGTGTAGATGGCCAAACAAATTACTATAATGGGCCCATCCTGAAAGAAGAAAAAGATGGAGACTTGGGTAGAAGGTACGCAGAAAGCAAGGACAGAGAAATCTGAAGGAAGATGATTGGAAAGATCGTAAAGTTCAGAAGCTGGGATGTGAAAAACGACTTTAAATGTTGCTCGACAATCGTAAATAGGGCTACGTACCAACTTGATACTACCCAGGTTGTATCCGTCCTACTCCCAACTGACTCAAGAACTGGATAATTACAGCTAAATCTAAATATAATCCATTTTCATCACCATCATCATCAATGCCATATGATATTCTGATGTGTGGCACTAATAGTTTAAACGAGACTGGAGGATACATATTAAGAAAGACCATTTTTAATATTTAGGCAGTGAATAGCTTTTCAGTGCAATCAATTTTGAAACAAAAAATTACCGAGTTCTACAGAGTCCTGGCAGTCCCTGTACTGTCCTGTGGGTGTGAATTATGGACAACAACCAAGAAACAAGGTGTTCTCAACTTGACTGTATAAGGAATGAGGCCATACGAGAAGAATTATAAGTTTTTAACTTGAATAAAAAATTAAAAGATTATAAACAATGATGGAAAGAACACTTAGAAAGAGTGTCAGATTCCAGACTGGCCAAACAAGTCTGGAAATACAGACTTATAGGATGCTGGTGTGTGGGTAGATCCAGGAAGAGGTGGCTGGAGGATCTTCGGAGGCGTAACAGCAGCATCTTGCCTACGCCGTGTTGTGAAGATGATGACAATGGTGGGATATTTACTGGCCTTTACGTTTTACAGTTATGACACTTTTATTTTGTAACAACTGAATTATTATCATCTGTTTGATATGCTTAGTTTGCTGTAAACTTTGTGGCGAGAGATACGAAACATAGACATCATGTATGCATCAGCAAACACTAGAGTCTATTAACATCAAGACACCCAAATTCCAGTCCCTCCAGATCAAGATTAGAACCACCTGAAACTACTAAAAAATATTTACACTACTAAAAACACAAATTATTAATCAAAGCCAACAGTTATAACGACTTGTGTAATACGAACGAAAGCATCCAGAATGCTAGACGGTGGAAATTGTTTTTGGAAGCCAGTCAAGATGTCACGTCAGATTATAGTTGTATCACACACCAGTGAAATCTAATTAAATGTGTGTGTGTGTGTGTGTGTGTGTGTGTGTGTGTGTGTGTGTGTGTGTGTGTGTGTGTGTGTGTGTGTGTGTGTTTTGATTAAATTATTGTTACTGTTATAGAAGTTATGTTTATCTTCAGAAGAAGCAACAGTCTGGTTTTTTGACAGATTTACGATGTAGTTAGTCACGTATGTTTTATTAAACGTAATTGGCAATATTCAGACGTTATAATCAGGAAACAAACACAGCTAAGTGTGTATATATTTATTTTATATACTTAAAATACATGTCTGTACCCTGAAAATATTCTGTACACCAGCGGTGGCTCATTAAGGGAGAGAACGGAGACTAACCCTCTCCAATGAAATTTAGAAAAACGTTAAAAATAAACAAAAGGTAATAGGCTTTATTTTTTATTGTAAGTGAACCTTTTATCAATCTGTAACCACAATTTGCTTTAAATTATCTGATTACTTCCTTCGTCAGGACACACCAGTCGCCACTGCTATACACACTTAAATATTCAAAACTCAAGTATGGAAAGAGTTCAATCTCAACTGCACTGCAATATGCAAGACTTTTACGATCATATGGGAACTTAATACAAGCTTAGTTGGAGGCGTTATTATAAAAAGAGTGTAAAAAATGAAATAGATGTCTTCATTAATTTATTTTCGAGTATCTGGTAGCAAGTCAACTGCCAATGTTCCTCAACCCTTCAAAAAATTAAAAAAATTTTTTAGTAACTTTTTTTTTGCTGTTAGAGAGCCTTGGCTTCCTGGACAACCACCTACAGTCGTCTTGATCCTCTGCTCTCACCAAGACTGCGCAGATACTCCTCAAGATCACCCACCTATCGTTTTCTGGGCTAACCCATCCTTATTCTTCCACCAGGTGTCCCCGTAAAAATTTGCTTCAATGTGGATGTGTCTAACATTCACTGGACATGCCCTGCCAACCGGATTCTACTTTTCTTTATGTTAGTGACACAGGTTTAAAAATATTTATTGTTATTTCAAAATTAGATGTTTAGCTGTAATCAGGTAAAACTTATTATCACCAGACATTTGAAATCATTGGGCTGGAGACACTGTTGTCTCCAACAATATACATTTAGTGGAGTTGTATTTTATACTTTTGTCTTTATTTCAATTGTCCTAACCTTACTTATCCCATACAAAGTTGACTTCACCACAATCATGATGTTTTGTAGAAACATAACCCCTGCATTTACTTTGATAATATTGTTACTCCGGTATCACTGATCGTCGTATGGTACAGTGGACAACAAAATACAAGACACCAATGAAATCACTAATAGACAGCTATAATTTTCACAATTAATAATTTGTAATCAACAAGGTAGTCTCTTACAAAAATTCAAGTAAAAATTTTCCACACACAATAATAATGTCAACTTTAAAGAATTCCGCACAACAACACTTCGCTACAAACACTCCATCCGTGCAAAGAAATCGCTCAACACCACTGAACTGACCAGCCAGCTGCTATGGCTTTTTATAGGTAGCAGACACGTTCTAGAAATGTTCTATCCTCACTTCATGCCACTTACTGCATATCTCAAATGTTCTTGAATACACTGGAACCTCTTTGTGAGCGGCCTTGACTGAGACAACACCTGCCACACTGGATGGGGGGGGGGGATGTTCTGGGCTGTTCGATACGCTTCTCATTACAATATGTAAACATACTCGAAAGATAAGTATCAATGTAGCCTAAGTAATTAATAAGTATCAACGATACTTAATTTTTTTAAGATGCACACAGAACATTAAGTTGCACCATAATAAAAATAAATATAATTATTTAGTTAAGAAATGGACACGTCACGGACAATGAAATCCAAGAACATAATAAAAATGTTAACATTAAAAAGAGTAATCCAACAATTTTAAAATATCTGAAGAGTCACCTTCCTTGGCTGAAACTGTTTGGACCCTAAACCAATGTCATTGAAAAAGGTCTGGTGTATAATATCTATAATATCCACAATGATACTCACCATTGGTGTCTTCGGTGTCTGTATCTGGCAGCAGGTTGTCATAACTGTCCCACCTGGTGACTGGGTCCAGTGTCATGTCCACAGGTACAGCAGGTGTTGGTGCAGGCGTAGGCATGCGTACACCATCGGGTGTTGCGGAGAAGTGTAACTCGACTGCTCCATCCAGAGGAAATCTAAGATCTAGGGACAAGAAACAAAATAACACACTTTAAAACAACATTGTTAATACAAAGTTTCATCATTGGTTTACGTATTTTGTTGATTAAACATATTACTGAGGTATTATGATAGCCAACAAGCAAAGGTTTTCAAATCTATGACATGATGTAAACTCTATCATAGCATCAGAAAAATAGGAACATGAGGATAATAAATTATAATTAAACTTACATACAGTTAAATAGTTTAAATTAATTTTACAATGAAGGGTTTGCAAGGAGTATAACACAAATTTTAAATTATTTGTGTCACACTTTTTTGTGCAGACTTTCTTGACTGATCCTCACAAACTCTCCATCGTTAAAATTTATTGATTGTCGGTCACTATGAAATTAAGAATGTAAATGAAATGAAATTAACTAAAAACTGATTAACATAATTTAATTCAATTCAATTAAATTACATTATATTATCATCAAGTTAAATTAACTAAGTTAACTCAGATACTCTAGATAATAAAAAAATTATTATCATAAAGAGTACTACTCATCATAATACTCCTATAATAATGTGTTAGGTGGTGAGTGAAAGGTGGTTTTAAACACAAGAAGGTTTTCAGAGTACAGTCATCAAACAGGTTCAGTGTTTTAACTACATTAAACGAGAAATTCAATGAGGAACTATACAAGCTATATAAAGACAATGATCTGGCCACCACCATCTGACTGCATAGACTGCAATGGGCAGGACACATCATTAGGATGGAAGGCAACCGAATACCTAGGAAGGTACTGTTTAGACAGATCGAGGGTAGAAGGCCTGTCGGAAGACCCAAGACACGCTGGATTGACGCAGTGGCGAGGGATGCTGATAATTTACTTAAAATAAAACGATGGGCATCGATCACCAAGGACAGGAAAAAATGGAGCCAGATTATTATGGAGGCTAAGGTTCGACTTTGAACTGTGGCATCATAGAAGAAGGAGAAGATGGAAAATTGCATATGGATTTGACAGCGAGCTTGAAAACAAAATCAGCAAGTTTGGTCATATTTTTTGGTGTAACAAGCCGATGCTTAAACATAAAATGTGAAGAGACGTAAGAAATAAGATGTCTAAAACGATTACAGTGTCAACACTGGTTTATATAACTGAGTCATGAGTTCTTACTAAGAGACAAGAAAACCACACTCAGGCAGTAGAGATGAAATTCCTCAGAGCTGTCAAGAGATTTAGAAGAGACGACAGAATAAGAAACATGGATGCAAAACAAAATTGCTAATGTATAGTGTGCAGAATAATATAAGAGAAAGTGGAAGAAGGTGGGTGGATAGCATGAACGGAATGGACCCAGCCAGACTTTCAAGGCATTATATACCATCCAGAAGAAGAAGTCTTAGAAGGCCAAGGAAGAGATAGACATCGTAACAGGTAATATGTGCATGATACTTGAAGCACAGAAGAAGATGAATATTAAACATACTATTAACAAAAATGTATACTATTTTATAAAAACATTATTATGGACACTGACAGAAGCTACTATAAAGTTATCTTGCATAAAGTTGTGTACAAATAAAATCATTGTAATTGTATGGGAATTATTTTACTTTTGTGTGGTCGCTCTTCCCCTCAAAAACTTTGTTAACTAAAAGAACACTCTAAACTACCGAGGCTCTGAAGCTGTAAACTACTTGTCTACTTATTTGTATGGTGCTGGCACTAAACTATGGGTCAGGTCCTACCAAACACGTACAAGATGAGTACAGACAGGGAGGTAACAAAATCGAATGACGGAAACATTATTTCACTACACGGTGGTTATACTATTGGTAAAGTCTTCTTTCTTTGTAAAGGCAAACAAAGAGAAAAAATGGTTTGCCTTATAGTAGTGCAGAAGGCTTGTAGGTTCAAAGTTTGAAGACTTGTCAGTCCAACAGCTCTTATAATCTGACACCCTTCTCTGGAAAGGGTGAGATAATCTGACTGAGCCACTAACTCTGTCACAGCCTAAACTGCAAAACCAGTTACCTGTTTTATAATATTCCATTTTTATATAATTGAATTAATTTGTATTGAAATCTACAAAAAATAATAAATAAGTTAATTTTTAAAATAACAGTAAAAATTGCTAATAATATACATATAAAAAACAAAGGAAATAATAAATTTAACTGTATTTTTTTAGACAGTTCACAGACCTGATTCGTTTCTACACCAATAAAGCATAGTGGAAATAATTAATAAATAAGAATTGAGTAAATATGAGGTGTGTCAAAACAAGACAGAACTATTTGTGTAGCCTGTCAACCTGCGCATAGAGCGAGCTGCACAATAAAGTGCTGCTAGCGACACACACTGTAGTGGGCATGAGGACACACCGTCCGTCAGATTTATAACGAACTACGAATGAAGGTCTTAACACAACGTGTGTGTACAAAATTTTAGTGCTAACTTCGTAATAGGTTTACAGACCAATTTCCATTGCATTCCAAACCTATCATTACCACAGATGTTGACCGATTTCAAAACATGTCTCTTTCTGATCATCAGTCAACAAATGGAGTAAGCATTTTTCAGTGATATGATACATTTAAATGTTTCTATCAGAATTTAGTTTAACGATCTTATATGATACGCATTGTATGAGAAAGTCTCGGCAGTTAAACGATGATTTACAATTACCACATCACGAGCTCCCTTCCCATGATCTTCGATATCGCTTTGATCTGCACCGACCATTTTTTTTTGCCTTCTTTAAAAATGATTAAAAAATAATAGTTCGGCTCAAGCAGGGCTTAATTCAACAACCAGAATGTCTCTGTAAAGTTTTAACCTAGTTCTGCTGCAAAGTATCATAAACGCACGTTGTTCTTCAGGGTCTTTCTTAATCGCTTTGTCATTAATCCGCCGGCCAGCATGCGCACGACCCCACTCAATCTGATACACCTCAAAGACTAACACTAATAGCGGAACAGAGTAAATGGCAATTTGTTGTCAAAAACTATCGTTAAGCATGCGTTGTTTTTGCGGGTTGACGTGTTATTCAAAAAGCTCGGTCTTTTTATTGAACACACCTCATAGTTTTGGACAATCGCCACCACTAATAATAATAATAGTTTCGCCTGCTTAGAATCAATGGGCCTCTTCATGTAACTTGATTAAATACAAAATTACAAGGTAGTGTAAGAACTCAAAAAACACACTCAAAGATATACAAAAGTTAATATAAAATACAATTAAAGTGATAATGATTTAAGTCAAGATATAATTACAACACTCTTATCTGCCAATAAATTCATATATCTGAGTCGATGGATTCCATTTAATGTCATAAAAACAGGTGAATTTCCTGCCACATAAGTGTACTACAATTATATTTTAACTTAATTCATTAATTAAGTACTTTATTTCCATATTTATTTCTAGTAATAATATATTTTAACTGAGTTTTAATTTTTCCATTTGTCTTTTTATAGATACGTTTCTCTACAATTTGTATTTTAATTGGCTTACTGAAACCAACTACATACTGTGAGCAGGTAAAACATTATTTTATTGTAATACTAAGAATAATAGTTGGAAAAAATAATATACTTAATAATAATATCATGCTGCTAGCTTTAACAATTGTGTAATTACAAACAGAATTATCACTGTTGCACACCACTATAGAAAAATTATTCCGATTAATACTTTCAAGCTTCACAGCCCATTGTTAGATCGGAAATAACAATAATAGGACAAATTTCTTCATACTCCCACTTGCCCTACTACTGCCCATACACACTTTCATAAACAAGCTATAAGTTAAATTGACTAGAAAGATATGTAACAAACAGTACAGACATGGGCCACTGAACTCGACAGTTAATAATACCCAGAGAGGACATTTAACTTATAGCTTGTTTATGAAAATATATACAAGCGGTAGGGCAAGTGGGGGTATGAAGAAGTTGTTTATCCTATTATTGTTTTTTCCAATCTGACGATGAGCTGTGAAGCTTGAAAGCGCTAATAGGAATAATTTTCCTATAGTGGTGTGCAACAGTGTTAATTCTGCTTGTGACTATAACCACTAACACAACTTTCTTAATTAAAAGATTGTATAATTGTTAATAATTTCTATGAATTTTCTATGTTATTATGTTTTATTTTGCTAGTAATAAGAAGACCAGTAAATTTTACTGTTTATAAATAACAGTGGAAATTTGTATATTACAGTATTTAAGAGTTTTTTTTTTACTTCCATATTCCTTAAGGAAATGGAAGTATGGTGATGGCAAAAAAAATCGTGTTCGAGATTATTGCAGATTCTGATTGTACTACACTCAAAACATGAAAAAGTCATTTTTCGAAAAGTGTCTGTGTGTGTCTATAGATTTTTTTCTATGGCAAACGATAACAGCCGCAAATTCAAACAGAATCAAATAATTTTTTGTATACAGCCCTGATTTGTAGAGTACTCAAGAACTATTGTTTTTGGTGAAGATGGGTTAAGGGAAAGGGGTAGTTTACCTGCAACTTTTTTTTTAATCAAGGGTAATTTTTTTCTATGGGAAACGATAACAGCCACAAATTCAAACAGAATCAACTACTCTTTTGCATACAGCCCTGAATTATAGAGTTCTCAAGACCTATTGGTTTTGGTGAAGATCGGTTAAGGGAAAGGGGTAGTTTACCTGCAACATTTTATACTTTAACAAGGGTATTTTCTATGGCAAACGATAAAAGCCGCAAATGTAAACAAAAGCAAATAATGTTTTGCATACAGCGCTGAATTGTAGAGTACTCAAGACCTACTGTTTTTGGTGAAAATCGGTTAAGGGAAAGGGGTAGTTTACCTGCAACGTTTTATGTTTTAAAAGGGTATTTTTTATGGCAAAAGATAAGAGTCGCAAATTCAAACAAAATCAAATAGTTTTTTGCATACAGCCCTGATTTGTAGAGTACGCAAGACCTATTGATTTTGGTGAAGATCGGTTAAGGGAAAGGGGTAGTTTACCGGCAACATTTGTTTTTATCAAGGGTAATTTTTTCCTATGGCAAATGATAACAGCCGCAAATTCAAACAGAATCAACTAGTCTTTTTCATACCTTTTTTAATTATACCGAACTCAAGGTGTGTTGATTTTGTTGAAGATCGGTTAAGGGAATGGGGTAGTTTACCTGCAACGTTTTATATTTTAACAAGGGTATTTATTATGGCAAACGATAAGAGCCGCAAATTCAAACAGACTCAAATAATGTTTTGCATACAGCTCTGAATTGTAGAGGACTGAAGGTCTATTGATTTTGGTGAAGATCGGTTTAGAGAAAGGGGTAGTTTACCTGCAACGTTTTATGTTTTAACAAGGGTAATTTTTTCGATGACGAACGATAACTGCCGTAAATTCAAAGAAAATCAAATATTTTTTTGCACACCTTTCTAAATTTTAGAGAGCTCAAGGCCTGTTGATTTTGGTGAAGATCGGTAAAGGGAAAGGGGTAGTTTACCTGAAACATGTTATGTTGTAACAAGAGAAATGTTTTCGTGACGAACGATAACTGCTGCAAATTGAAACAGAATCAAATATTTTTTTGCATGCATCCCTGCATTGTAGAGGACTGAAGGTCTATTGATTTTGGTGAAGATCGGTTTAGAGAAACAGGTAGTTTACCTGCAACGTTTTATGTTTTAACAAGAGTAAAGTACTTAATTTTGATAAATTAAGTATCTTTATAAGAAGCTTATAATAATCCACTGTAGAAACGTAGATGAAATATCTATAAATGAAGAGGTTAGGTGAACGGGGTGGGGGTAATTTTCTATAAATGAAAATTATAGTTGAATGGGGAGGGGAGAATTTTATATGTGTACTACGTTATCGGCATTCAATGAAGTAGTTCTTTGTTAAAATTCCTTCCCGGGCTGTTTAGCCGTAGTCCAATGTTTTCTGCAAAACCAGACTTTTCGGCAGTGCCATCGACTTCCATCTCAGTGAAAATCGAGTGCGAAAACGTGAGGTGGTATACGTTAGTGACCATAGTACTGTGGTTTAAGGCTGAAGCAATAAATACAAAGAAGTAGTTTCTATGGAAATATTTCATTTCGAATATGATTTTAAATATAAATCTTAGAACATGGAAGTCCTGTATGGTTCTCCATACCGATATTTTATTAATGTGGTGGCATAAGGGGGAGGCTCATCAGCTTACTCTGTCTAAAAGGAGGTATTTAGATAGAAAAGTTGCAAACCATTAATCAAAACTGTACAAAACCACAAACCGCCTTTGTTTCTGTCCCCTAATTATGGGATTTAATCGTTAGAGGCAGAGAAATAGAATCAATAGTAGGAGCTCATACGGCTTCACGGTCAGCATCCACGTATGAATGATGAGGTAGAGACCTCACTGGGGTGAATTGGTGGACACTGATGATGGTTTCCATAATGTCTGTCAGCATAAAATCTAGACCACGGCCTAACAGCCCGGCTAATAATGTTTTCAACTAAATAGATGGAGCTGTTTATTTAGAACATTTCATTTTGAAGGAAGGCACTAAACATGACCAAGGCACTAAAGTATATCCCAACCCCGGAAGACATATTGCTTCTATAAACATTTTTTGTAATCAGATTTGGATTTGGCTGTAAAGGGAACAGTTTTGAATTCTAGAGGCATGACATTAGCTGAAAACAATACATTAAAGTTAGCCCAAAGTGCCACGGAATAGATGGACAGGCTAATTTATAGCGACTGTAATTAAGGATGTATTCAACTAACCAATGAACGGTGCAGGCAAAAAGACTGAAATGGAACTCGATAGGGCATATTGCTAGAATAAAGAGGCTAAGTTGTACCTATCAATTTGCAAGAAAGTAGGGACAAGCAGTGCGTCAGACGAAATTGCCAGTCACATGAGGATAATTTCTGAACTTCGAGGAAAGTGCAAGCAATATGACTCCTGAACTTCGAGGATAAATTAATGGGCAAAATGAGAGAGATCTTCCTGAGAATAATAACACTCAGAAATAGGTCCTAGTTCAAAATAAAATAACTGTTGTACATACCATAAATAATTAACTATGCATTCTGAGTATACATATTGGAAATAATTAAGGTTCTATTTTCTTTTTTTCTATTTTTAACCAGCCTTCTGAGGACCACATGGCAATTTCAATTCTTTTTTTTTCTTTGTATCGGCCATCTAAGGACCAAATGCCTATTTCAATTCTTTACTCTTTGTTCTTTCCTTTTTTTCCAATATTCTTTTATCTTTTCACTATGTTTCTTTTTCCTGTCTTCAGTCCACTTTCAACCTGTGTTTTTTTCTCTCCTACCCTGGACTCCTTCCATTTTTAACACTTTTGCCCGAAAAACTTCTCTTTCAATTGCTTCTTCTGCATTTATACTATTTTTTTCTAAATCCTTTTGGACTTCTTTAATCCAACTTCATGTTTCCCCACAGATATTTGAAGATCTGTTTTGTTACCCTATTGTCGTCCATTCTATATAAATGTCCAAAAAATAATAGTCTTCTTTTTCTCATTGTTTCTGTTATATTTTCTATACTTTAATATATTTCATCATTACTTCTTAATTTCCAACCTTCTGAAGTTTCTTGTAGCCTAATATTTTTCTAATAATTCGTCTTTACAATGTTTCTAGTTTTAAGTCTCTATTTATTATTTAAGGGATTTATCAACCCAATTGGAAAACCAGTTTATTGATCGTAAATCTTAGATTCTGGATTCAGCAGTGGAACAGAGGAGAGAACTGGCTTCATTGATCAACCTGGATCTTATAAAAACATCACGAGCCATTTATTAATTCAGTGACATATTAATTCTGATAAGCTTCCAGCATTAGTAAAGAACTGGATAATACCTTTTGATTCTAGATAGACATGGTAACTAATAATATAATTTATTTGTTTGTTTATTTGAATAAAATTATGAACACCAGCTATCTTGATTTACACTGCTTTTATCAGGTTTTCAAACAGCTCTACATTCTGCTGCTTTTGTATATAAATGTACTGATTTTGAATGAAAAACATAGATGCTGACAAGTCTACCAATGGATACTTCAACTTCTGCCCGGAGGACCTTGAATGTGGGTTAAAAGGGCCTTCTAAAATGTCAGGTTTCGATGTTTACTAGCCTACCTCTCTAGTTTTTGTATGTTGTCAAAGTTTTAATGTCCCTGTGTGTCTATAAATTAATGTTTGAAAGTGTATTCGGAGTCTTAAAATACTTTCTCATTGAAAACCTGCCTGTATACAAGTGTTTGTTTAGAAACACATTTTTTAGTTTCTTCAGTGGAGGAAAACAAGGCGCTAATTTTTTATTTACATGTAACTTGTTCAAACTATTTTTTAAATCGATTTTTGTAAAAATTAATTGTATAAATTTGTAATTCCAACACACAAAATATTTTAAAATATAGGTGGGGTCATTAAAAATATTTTCTATATTTTTTCTATAACTTAATATATTAAGAAAGTTGTGTTAGTGGTTATAATCACAAACAGAATTAACAATGTTACACACCGCTATAGAAAAATTATTCCGATTAGCGCTTTCAAGCTTCACAGCTCATCATCAGATTGGAAATGATGACATTGTCAGCTAATTTCCAATCTGATGAGCTGTGAAGCTTGAAAGCGCTAATCAGAATAATTTTTCTATAGCGGTGTGTAACAGTGTTAATTCTGTTTGTAATACATGTCTGTTGTGGTGAAAGCAAAGGTTATTTATAATTTACTTCTAAAACAAGACTCGAGCGAATGACTGATTTATTAATGGTGTTAAATAAAGATAATACAGTGCTCACTGTCAGCAGGTTGTCAGTGATTTGTCATTCGGCAAAATAATCACATAGTAAATACAGATTTCTTCATGGAAAATATCTTTCCTGACACCAGTCAATATAGTATTTACTCATAACAATATCAATTCAGAACAAACACCTCCTTAGATTCACAACCACAAAACTATAACAGTTAGACAGGGGTTTGGGACTTTTCTCATACTGTATGTCTTTCCTCCTCTGGGCATTATTTCACAATAATGAAATGATTTGTGTAGCCACTAGGAATGTGTATGATCGTTATTTAGCTTGTGTGTGGTGTTACTGAGTACTGACTGATGTAGAATGATGCATGCATACCACAGACTGTTAACACTAAACACTGCCTATTTGAACGAGCGACGCGAGTTTAACTCAACCATTTGGCATTTGTCCGTCTGTCTATTTGAGATATGTCTACACATCAATCAGATTTCATAAAACTCAGCAAGCGTGTCCATATGTTTACACTACACAATCCTATTGTTTCTAAAATTAATCCCCCACCCTAAAAAAATAGGGGGTCAGGAGGCAAACATTTGAGGAGGTCAAAATTGTGAAAAAATCACATAAGTCCGTGTAGGGTATTCAATTAAAGATAATTTTAACCAAAAGCTGAATATAATGTTTATTTCTGAAAACTTCAAACTTTTTTAGATGTCACGGCCTAAAACGTGGGTGAAGATTTTGATAAAATCACAAAAATTCATATCGGTTATTAAATTAAAGAGAATTTTAACTAACACCTGAATACAATGTTAAGTTTTGGAAACTTAAAAATTTCAAGATCCCAGAGCCCAAAGAAGAGATACAAATTTTTAAACATTGTGAAAATCCAGCAGAGTGTCAGACTAAAAGGAATTGTAACCCAAATCTGAATGTTTCGAATTGTTAGTGTTTATTGCACGACTGTGTGCTCTACAGTTGTTATATTACTAAAGAAGTAGTAGAATAGTCAGGATTTTTTTATTTTTTCTATAAATAAAAAATTATCTAGTATCTAATTATCAAAAATTTATCTTTACATATTTTGAAGATAAAGTTTTATATATTTATTCTTATTGAGTACTACTTATTTTGTAACTACCTATTTGAAATTCACTTGTTAGAATTTTTAATTTGAAAGGATGTATAATCTTATTGAATTGCATAATTACTCAAAATTATATATCCCCCCACACACACACACACACACACACACACACCTAATTTACCATTATATTTTTTTAATTAATTCAAACACTTTTTGCTACAATCCATTTCTTTATGCATATTATATTTAATATTTATAATAACTTTACCTCAAGATGTTTTCTCCCTTATTTGGAACAGGTTTCGGGAAACTTATTGTTCCCATCCTCGGCCTTGTTAACTTTGAATCTTGTGGAGTATTTGTGTGTTGGTTGGTTGTTGTTATGGTTTCCTGTTGGTTTTTGGTATTTTAAACTGGTATTATTGTGTGTGTGATTGTGGTGTACATATTAGTATTTTGTGTATTTTCGATGTTGAGTGCTTTGAAATAAGGGAAAAAACATCTTGAGGTATAGTTATTATAAATATTAAATATATTATTTTTTAATTAAATATAACAAATAACTTCCTCTCTGCATTCAGAGTTTGAAAGCTCATTTTGATAGATGCTGATTACCAACTTCCCAACTTCCACTGATTCACTATAAAATATAAACGTCAAAAAAGTAGGGTACATTTTACAAAATATAAAGTGGAAGTATTTTAACTTTTATATAACTTTATTGATTCACTGAGTTTTAACTGAAAAATTACATTGACTGTCATGCGAGGTCATAATTTTAAAACTAAAATAATAAACATAAGTTTTGTTATCAAAAGTTATATGAAGGACAGCTTTTATTAATGTTGTCATATCTGCTTCGTGTTTGGACTTATTTTAAAAGACCACACATAGTAATCAACACAATGAACCAAAATTAAAAAGTTAATCATAATAATTAAATTTTGGCTTATCATAGTGGGCTGTATTCAGCAAGTCATTAGTGCAGTCAGACAGCTGGTCCCAGTCTATTGTTGGGTAGCGTGTGTGTGTATGGGGGGGGGGCAGTTAATCGTCTAGCTGCCTTTCCTGCCTGGTCAATGTATAGCATTAGCATTAGGTTTGTAAATTATAAGGATGACGGTGGTTTGATTTTAT